>CM033105.1:7599162-7851093 GCA_019321725.1 Paulownia fortunei | reverse complement strand
AGTCTTGTTGAATTATTGATATCCCATCTCAGTAATTCTCAACTTGAAATAATTTAATACCAAAATTATATAGGCATATTTCATGATTGTCATCATATACTCGACCATGTCCTTTAACTATGATCTAAGAATTTTATCTAAATTTAATAAAAATATAAATAAAAATAAAGAAATGGCTAACAGAGACTAATCTAGTTAATTTGTCGGGCACTACTTTAATACCTGGTGGCCCATTTTGATTTTGAGTTACACAGTGGATATGAGAACATTTTTAAATAGGGATCTTGACGAGGAAGTATACATGGTTCTCCTGAAGGTTTTTTAAATGATAATCACTTAATTTGCAAGTTATAAAAATTAATTTATGGACTTAAAATAGAGTTTTTGTCAATAATTAAGTTTCACAAAAGTGTTACTTCATTTGGTTTTAAGGAGAACATTGTTGATCGGTCATATACCTTAAAGTTAGTGGGAGCAAATATTCTAAGTCCTTTATGTGGAAGATATATTTCTTGCAAGTAATGATATGAGGTTGTTATATGACACTAAAGAATTTCTTGCCGAAAACTTTGAAATGAAAGATCTCCCTGAAGCCTCTTATGTAACTACCATTAAGATTCATCAACATAAAAACAAGAGAACCTTAGTACTGAAGTTTCAAAAAACCAAATTTAATCTTCATTTATTTTCATTAAAATAAATAAATTTTGTAACTTTTCTATTAACTTTGTAATATCCCATTAAAGTACCATTATTTGAATTCAATTTTTCATTATTACATATTCCATCCTAACACTATAAATAGGTGTCTTAGGGGTCTAAGTAGACACACACAACTATCCTCACACCTTTTGCTTTCTAAACATTATTTTCAATAATATTTTGGGCAATGGATAAGGTCTTGTTCACTAGTCTTCCTGTGATCGTGCTCACAATAGGAGATATCATTAGTGGTCTTTTTCAGTTTTATCTTAGGGTGGTGGTGAGCCGCCAGTATGTACACCGATGGGAGGCCATCATAATTTTAGAATAGTATCAAGTAGCGCGACTTCTACGACAACTATTTTTATTTAACATAATTTATATGCTTTCAAATCACTATAAATTGTATGCATTCTTATGATTTAATTGCATGAAAGTATTTTTATTATAAAAAAAATCTCAACAATCTAAGATCGTGACTATTTTTTAAATTTGACTAATCATTTTTAGCATATTAGGTTAATTTTAAATTGCTTATATCTATGAAATAGGATACACCCCATTGTTTTCAAGTTATAATTATTTTATCACTTTGAAAATTATAGTTCATGCTAATTTTACTACTAGATTCAGAATCGTATTTGAGTCCTCCCAAGTTATTGCACAAATTACAAAGTGTAAATTTTATTCCGTTAGGATATTTATTATCCTTGTTCATCGTTATTTATTGAAAAGTTACATCTTTTATTTTTCACAAAGTTATTCAAATTTATTGATCACACACTCTCTAAAGAACCCAGCAAGAATATTTGAGTCATTAAAGGTTTTAGATAGCAGAGGTGGTTACGGGTTTCTCAAAAAATTAAAAAAAAGCTCATAATTAAATAGTATTCTTTTAATTACCATGCTTACATTAAGTTTTAGAAGTTTTTGTCCATTAGGACTCTGAAATATTAGTTCAATTATATTAGAAACTTGTTAGTTTATCCAAAACCGATAAGAACTTATTTCACCATATATATATATATATATTATATATATATATATATATATATATTATATATATATATATTGTTAATTATTTTCTGTTGAAGGGTAAACTATTCATTAACCATTAAAAGATTTTACATATGGTGCATTTTAACTGCAATTAGAAGATTTCATTTTGTATTAATTTAATGCACTTTAATTCATTTGATAGTGGAATATTAGAAAATAATTTTTTATTATTGGATATTTGTTTACTGAAATCACTATCGTTTTCCTACAGTTAGATTTTGCTTCTTGTCTATTCTTTTGCTTATTAATCTTTAGCTAGCTAAGATTTAAGTGGAAAAAATGATATCTTATGAAGACCTTAGTAGTTTTAAGCCTGAGAAATTTAATAGGCTAAATTTTAAGAAATGACAAAACGAAATGAGATATTGGTTAACCATTCTTGGATTTATTTTTACCATAGATGAAAATATTGAGTCAAACTCTTGGCATACCCCTAAACAAATAGATTACTATTGCAGTAATCGTATCCTTAGTGCCTTTGTTGGAAAGGCTTTATGATGTGTTTTCATACTATGACTAGTGCTATGGAACTTTAGGATACCTTAAAAGCTGAATATGGAATTGAAGATGCGAGAGTAGAAAGGTTATAAGCCCCTACTTTTACAAATTATGCTATGGTTGATGGAAAATCCACTAATGAACAAATTCAATGGATTTCAAATTTGTTAAGGCCTCTAAAAGATAGTGGGTCAAAGTTTAGTGAAGAATACATAATTTCATGTTTGATTGATAAATTTCCACCATATTAGTCCAATTTAGCTAGGGGTCTAAGACTTCAACAATGGACTTTGACTTTGACTCAAGTCTAAGTCAATAGGAATAGAGGAACAACTTAGGATAAATGTTAAAAAAGAAGAGATGAAGTTAAGGTCAACCTAGTCGAGGATAAAAGGAAAAATAATAAAAATAAGTTTAAGTCTAAAGGTAATAATTAAGAATAACAAGAAAAGTGGAAAAAATATCGCCACAATAATAATGCTCAACCTAGTAATCAAGATCCTAGGGATGTTAAAGGCAAAGAAAATGAAGAAAGACTATGCTACATATGTGGAAGGACCAATCATATGACTAAGTATTGTTACTACAAGAAGACTGAGAAGTTCATCCCTAAGTTCAACTCTAAGCCTAAGACACGGTCAAGTGAATATGTTGGTTGAACGGAAACATCCATCAAGTTAGAATCCATATTTTCTTTAGTGATAAAGATTGATAGTTAGACTCAAGACCAAATATACACGTTTGTTTTGATAAATCAAAATTTAGATTCTATTAGATCTCAAGTGGAGGAACCATGACACTAGGAATTAATATTACTGCACAAATACATGGGATTGGAAGTATTGATCTAAAGATAACTTACGGAAAGATATTGACTCTTGATGTAGTGTGGTAGGTGCCTCAAGTTAGAAAGAATTTAGTTAGTAGATCTTACTTAGTTCATAGTGGTTACAAATTAGTTATGGAGTTACATAAGGTTGTAATCACTAGAAATAGCATTTTTATTGGGAAAGAATTTGTAAGTGATGGTTTATTCATTGAATGTTATGAATGATATTAATGAAGGTTCCAATATGGTTTTTAATATTTGATCTAGTGTTTTATGGCATGAAAGATTAGGGCATGTAAGCAATAGAAAAGTTAAAAGGCTTATTGATCTAAGTTTGATTCCAAAATCTCAAGTAAATATTGATCATAAGTGTGAAATATGTACACAAGCAAAGCAAACAAAAATACCCTATCAATTAGCTCTTAGAAATTCAAATATCTTGGAATTTATTCATAGTGATGTATGCGATTCAAATAGATCTCTACCTAGAGGTAGAAATAAGTATTTTGTGAACTTTTTAGATGATTTTTCTAAGTATTGTTATGTTTATCTCATAAAATATAAGGATAAGATTTTTGACAAGTTTAAGGTTTATAAAATTAAAATTGAGAATCATGTAGAGAACACAATTAAGAAACTTAGGTCGGATAGATGAGGAGAATATTTTTGGGAGAGTTGACAAAATTCTGTGAAGATAGTGGTATAATACATGAGTTCACACCTTCTTATTCACCCCAATCAAATGGTGTAGCTGAAAAGAAAAATAGAACTTTGATGGATATAGTTACGACAATGTTGTTAAATTTTGAAGCATTTGAGGATTTATGGGGAGAAGCTATTTTGTCTTCTTATTCTATGTTAAATCATGTGCTTGTTAAAAATAATGATAAAACTCCTTATAAATTATGGAACAAGAGGACTCCAAGACTAAGTTTTCTTAAAGTGGTGGGGGTGTCTAGCAAAAGTAGTTATACCTGAGTTTAAGAGGAAAAAAATAGGTCCTAAGACTGTAGAAGCTGTTTTTCTTGGATATGCTCAAAATAACAGTGCACATAGATTTTTAGTGTTAAATTTTGAAGTTAGCAGGATTTCTAATAACATAATTATTGAGACTAGAGATGCTGCATGTTTAGAGGATTTTTTAAAACTAGAATTTCATATGAGCTATGTATGTCAAAACTTGAATCTTCTAGAGGTGAATTATCTACTAGTGCAATTTTAGAAAATAAAAAATGAGAATCTTTGGAATTAATAAGAAGTAAGAGAACTAAGGTCAAGAAGAATTTTGGAGATCATTTTATCACATTTTTAGTTGAAGGAGATCCCCAAACTTATGATGAAGTAATATCTTCTATAGATGCACCTTTTTGAAAAGAAACTATCAATGATGAATATAATTCTATTATACAAAATAATAGTTGGGTTTTATCTGATCTACCTCTTCGTAGTAAACCAATAGGATGTAAATGGATTTAAGAAGTTAAAATCCGATAACTCATTAGATAAGTACAAAGCAAGAATAGTAGGGAAAGAATTTACACAACAAGAACGAATAGATTATTTCGATATTTATTATCTTGTTGCTAAGATTTCAAGTATTAGTATTTTATTGGATTTTAAGTTAATAATACATCAAATGGATGTTAAGACCACATTTTTAAATGGGAATTTAAATGAAGAAATTTACATGGAACAATTTGAAGGTTTTAAAGTTAAAGGAAAATAATATAAGGTATGTAAATTAGTAAAATCTTTATCTGGTTTGAAGCAAGCTCCCAAACAATGGTATGAAAAGCTTAATGAAGTATATAAGATTATGAATTTAGATCAAATGAACATGATAGATGTATATATATCAAGGAGGAAAAAGGTGAATATGTAATATTTTGTTTGTATATGGATGACAAATTAATTTTTGGGATTAATTTGGACTTTATTGCAAAAGTGATAGGTTATATGTCTAATAACTTTAAAATGAAAGATTTAGGAGAAGCTCATATAGTTTTGGATATGAAGGTTAGTAGAATTGAAGAAGGCATTCTACTAAACCAAACTGGTTTTAATGAAAAGTTTTTGAGGAAATTTAATTATTATAATTGTAAGACAGTTTCTACTCCTTATGATCCAAATGTTCTTTTAAACAAAATTTTGGGTGAACCTGTATCTCAATTGAAATATTCTCAAATTTTTGGATCATTATTATATTTTACCAATAGGACTTGGCTTGATATTTCTTATGCAGTTGGGTTATAATCCTAGTAAGAATTATTAGAATGCTTTAGAAAGAGTTCTTTAGTATCTTAGAGGAACTCTAAATTATTTGTAATGTTATAAATATTTTCCAAATGTACTTGAAGGATATAGTGATGCTAAATGGATTACTGATAGCTAAAAAACTAAATCTACTAGTGGATTTGTTTATATGTTTTTATCTCGAATACTATGGAAGTTGAGTTAATAGCTTTAGATACAACTTGTACAATTGTTGGATGGTTGAGAGATTTATTACTTGATATTCCATTAATACATAAACCTTTACCAGTCAATCCTATACATTGTGATTATAATGTTGTGATTGATCTTGTGAAGCAGACTCTAATAAGAAAATGATTAGACACTTACAAGCAAGATACAAAAATATGAAGTCTTTATTGAAGAGAAATATGATATCTTTTAATTTTGTGAAGTCTGAAAAAAAACTTGACGGATAATTTAACCAAAGGTCTACCAATAAGGGTGTATTTAAATCATCAAGGGATGTGCATAAGCCTACAAGAGAGTCATCTCCGGGAGTTACCCAACCTTTGTGATTGGAGACCCCATAAAGAAGGTTCAATGGGTAAGAACAACATGTAATTATTATGTGTTAATCGAGAAATAAATGGTTATTAGATGCATATAAAATGTTGCTTGAATCATCATACGAAAAAAGTTGATTTATATCCTTGTGGTTTGCTTTAGTCGTTGCTCAGTAATGTCCACAAATATCTTTTCTCGATCCTTTGTTGTTAAAGTTCAATTTTTTGATGGGGAATTGGATAGATGTCCATCTTTACTTGAGATTGTTGGTTGCCCTCCTGACTTGCAATGTCCAGATAGATAGTTGGGTAATGCATGAAATCGATCTTCTTGCTCTACTGGTTATATTGGTCATTAGCCTGTTGAAGCAAGCATTTTTTTTGTCAAGTTTCTTTTGATCTTTTAGTTATATATTAACTGTTCTAATGTTGGTAGTTTGCTTTTGCCGGAGGACTGGAGTTCATTTTTTGACATTCATTAAAGTTCATTTTTTCTTTTATGGAGATTGTAAATTAACTAAATGTCTCAGAGCTCTGTATTGAGATTTCTTTTTGTGGGATGTGGGTTAGATCTTTTTTGGTTTGGTTGGCCATATCTCTGCTGGTTGGTTTTAAGTTTTGACTGTTGTCGCTTCTTGCCGAAGGAGTTGAAAGGTTTGGCGCCTTTTTGCTTTTTCTCATCTTATTTGCATTTCTAAACTCTCTCTCTTGCTTCTTGCCGAAGGAGTTGAAAGGTTTGGCGCCGTTTTTTTTTTTTCTCATCTTATCTCTCTAAGTAAATATTAGATAACAGAGATGTAATTTTATTTATAATTATATTGAGTATGAATACTATTTAATGTAATTAATTTATCTTAGTGTACATTTAGAATTTGATGAATATATTTATTTCAAAAAATTGTATTTTGAGAATTAATTTATCTTGGATACATTTTAGTTTAGATATTAGACATTTCTAATTAAGTTAGTAAATTAGTTTAGTTACCTCTTTGAATTATTCTGCACATATAAAGTAATGTTTCATTCATTATTAAAAATCATAAATTATTTATAATTACATTTAGTACGAGTAATTTTATTTCAAAAAATATTTTTGGAAATAAATTTATCTTAGTGTATTTCTAGAATTTAATTATTTCATATTTTTACTTTGAGTTTACTTATTTGAACGGGTGGATGTAAATTAGATTAAATTGTTGTATAATAAAAATATTTTATATTATTTATTACTAGAATCTAATTTTATTTACCATTATGTTTAGTATGAGTAATTTTATTTCAATAAATAGTTATAAATTCGTATTACATTCATTATTAGAATTCACAATTTTATTTGTAATTATTTTATCTTGTGTATATTTAGAATTTGTTATTTTACATTTAGTTATATATAGTAATGTTTTATTTGAATAGTGCTTGTTAGATTAAATTATTGTATTGTGTAATTTATTTAATAGTATATTATAATTATACATAATATGAAATGTGAGTGATTTTATTCTTTGTTAATAATATTTTAGGTAATGAATTTGTTATAATTATATTCAATATGAGTACTTTATTAATTTTTTACAATTATATTTATTATGAGTAGTTACTAATTTTATTTATAATTATATTCTTTATGAGTAAATTTATTTCAAAATATAGTATTTTAGGTAATTAATTATGTTAGGTATATTTAGTTTAGACATTAGATATGTCTAATTAATTTTAGTAAATTAGTTTAGTTGTCTTTTTTAATTATTGAGTTATTTTGTTAAGTCGAAAAAATGAGCAACAAAACATAATCTTGATATTTTATTAAATTATATAGTATTATGGAGAATACATGTATGTAGGTTTTTAATTATAATTATATTCAATGGTTGTAATTTATTTAGTTATAAAAATAAATATTAAATTATATTGTTATACCATATAATATTTTTTTAAACTTGACTTATAAAGTTGAGTTTCATTCTTTTTTTTTTATGTAAAATTTATTTATTTGAATGGTGTACATAAGTAAGTATTAGATAATAGAATTATAATTTTATTTATAATTATATTGAGGGCCGACGTATATTAGATTAAATTATTGTATTATATAAATTATTTGATTGTATATAATATAAATTATATATTATATGAAAATTTTATTTATTTGAATGGTGTATGTAAATATATATTAAATATTAAAAATATAATTTTATTGAGTGCTAGTAATTTTATTCATGTTAATAATATTGTAGGTAAATTTTTTAAAAACTTAACTTACAAAATTGTATTTCATTCATTATTAATAATTTTATTTCAATAAATAGTTTTATTTATAATTATATATATCACAAAAAATTTATTTATTTGAATGGTGTATATAGTTTAGGTAATTAATTTATTTTAGGTATATTTAGTTTAGACATTAGATATTTTTAATTAATTTTAGTAAATTAGTTTAGTTTTTTTAATTAATGAGTTAAAAAAAGTGGGCAAAAAAATATAATTTTGATACTTTTAGAATTATAAGTATTATGGAGAATAAATTTATCATATTGATTTTTAACTGTAATTATATTGTAATTTATCTAGTCTATATAAATAATTATTAAATTATATTGTTATACATGTTTTTTAAAACTTGACTTATAAAGTTTCATTCATTATTAAAAATTATATTTAGCATGATTAATTTTATTTTAAAAAAATAGTATTTTTGAGAATAAATTTATCTTACTGTACATTTAGAATTTAATTATTTTATATTTTAGTATGAGTTTACTTATTTAAATTTTGCATATATATTAAATTAAATTATTGTATTTTAATAAGTAATTATAATTTTATTTATAATTATATTGAGGGCGAGGAATTGCGCACATAAAATTTTCCCCTTTTTCTTGCCTATACAATGTCAAATATCATTTGGAGACAATAATAAAATCAGCAATAAGCGGCCAAACTAATCTTCAATAGACAAATAAGAAAAATAACTAACAATAAGCATTTTTAACTAATTTTTCAATTACATTCAAGAAGGATTGAACTCGAAACAAGAATGAATTATTCACAAATGGGAGTTCCCAGTATAGAAAAGTTACAAATGTAATAAAGCTCCACGTTGGGGTGATTAAAATGGACCGACAAAAATTCAGCAAAATTAACCAAAAATACACTTGGTTATATGAGAGCAACAAAATAAATTTTGATTGTCTCAACTTAACTAAGCTAGAAAATATACTTTTAAGATTTATGAACACACAGAAAAAGGGGAAGAAGAAGGACCAGAATTGCCATGAATTAGCCTTCAACATGTTCTTAGTATCACTTACCAAACAAGGTAAGAGTACCACAGCCAAGGGCTGCAATTACAAATGAAGTGTTTTAAGATTTTTCAAGTACATAGTAGAATATAAATTCTATAAATAGATTATTATTATTATTATTATTTTAGACTCCAAATGATGAAAATTCTAAATGATTAAAATTTTCATCTTTTCTCATTTGAAATGAGTAAAAAATAAATTAATTGATGAGATAAGAATTTTGCTGAGTATAAAAATATGCATCCTTGTTCAAGTCAAAAACATCTGCAACAATGGCTCCAACAAAAGTTTTAACTTTTCGTTAGCTAATATTATCAATAAACATGCTGGAATGTGTTGTTAATATTAAAAGATGACTCTCGAACATAATTAAGTAATTTGACTATATTTCTCTCATCCAACAATCAAATTTGACAAATGATATATGAAAATATATCAGTAAATAAAGATCTACAACCTTTATTCTTTACCCATTATCAAAATCTGACAGTATCCATCCGGAAAATGCAATTCAATTGGATAGTTGAAAATTTAAAGAATTTAGAATAACAATTTATTAACTCTTGACAACTAGCATATCAAATGATTATTTAACTCCTCCATTATATGTTTGGCCTCTAGCATACTTCAAGCACTGTAAATAAGCCATGTATTAAACTTATAAAAGTGGGGGGTAGAGGGTTTCTTTAGGCTAAATTGTATAATAATAATATAAGTTGTCTAGTAGTAACGTAAGTTTTCTAGTAGTAATGTAAGCTTTTTTAGTAGTAATATAAATGTATTATTTAGTTTCTCTTATATTTTTAGTCTTTTCTACTTTTATTATATTTTTCTAAATTTTATTTTGCTGAAAAATAAAGGCGAACCTCTTAACGGAGGAAGATAAATGGTTATAAAGGTAGAAAATATTTAAGTATGTTGTATCATTATTTTAATTTTTTTATCTAAACCCTACTTGCTTTATGGTGATTCTTGATTTATGTATCACTAGTGGCACACCAAATATTTAGGTTCATTTAGTTAGACGTTTGGTTTTACTACACATTTACCGCTAACATGAAATATTGATTTGTTGTAGGTAAAGGTGTGCATAAATACTTGATCTCATAAACAAGTGTTGGTTTAAGTGATAATTTGCAAATAGTAAGAAAATATCATGATTTTTTTATCTTTCCATTGGAACATTCATTATGTACGGATTCCAATAGTGACAATTAAAAGAGGTAAAAAGAATAAATAATTGTTCCTCTATCCAGAACTCAATGATGGATTGCTTTGTTTTTTTTTTTAGTTATAGCATATATTATTTTTTTTATATATTTTAAATCATATTAAGCCTATCTTTATTTTTTTTTCAGAAATATAATCCTGAATTCTTCAGACAACTTCCCTATTGATCGACCTCGGACTCAGAAAAAATTTATTACTTGACACAATCTGCACTTGGGTTTGCAAACCTTAAAGTTGTAGCAAGGTTTTGGTGCCGTTGTCGGGGAAGGCAAAGTAAGTATTTAGGTTTATAATTTTATTTTATTTTGTAAATATTATGTGTTTATTTTCTTTATGATTATGTGGTTATTTGGTATCGTAGTCATAATTCTGAAATAATTCTAAAACTTTGTTTGGAAATTTATTTGAGTCACTTCCACCATGGCTGAAAATGAAAGCGTCCAGGATGAAAATGAGAATCAACATGTGTGTACCATACATTATTACTTGCAACCTCCTTGGAATTTTTCTCATTCTTGTTTCATTTTCCTCTCAATGCAAATAACAAGCCAAGTATAAACCCTTTACTTCTTAATTTCCATAGTTTAGACTCTGAATGCCCTTACTTGCGTTTAAAAGAATTTGATGAAGTATGTATCATTTTTTATGATCAAACTTGTATAAATAAAATTATTAAGCTCAAATTATTTTCTTTTTCTTTAAAAGATAAAAAAAAAACTTGGCTTAATTCTTTAAAACATAGGTTAATTGGCACTTGGCAAGAAATGCAAATTGTTTTGAAGATAACAAATTGTTGTTTACTTTCCTGATTGTTTGTAAGGGATTAACTTTCCTTATTTTCTTTGAAAACCTTTTGAGGAAATTAAATGTCATTACTTTCTTGATTGTAAGGGATTGACCTTTCATATTTTCTTTTCTTATTATTGGACATTTTACTTTCTTGATTGTACATATTAGTTGTCTAGGATTTAATTTATTTTCTTTTTAAGTTGTTTAGTTATTCAGCTTTATAAAACAAAGTAAACCTAATAGAAAATGATTCAAGATTTAAATAATATTTGTGAGAGTTTTCCTCTTTGGTTTTTCAAAGAACTATTTTCTTCTTATCAAAATTCTTCTTGTGGCATTAATCCTTGACCAATCACTCACAATCTTTCTCATCTATCTTGAGTTGACGTCTACCCAAATTTCTTATACCTTTGTTTCTTATCTTTTAATAGATAATGGGTCAAGGTCGTTGTTCTTGCACAATTGTGAATATGAATTAAGACGATCCCAGGAAAAATACCATTATGGATGTTCAGGTCTCATTTTTCATTATGAGGTTCATATTATTTAATGATGAAAATAATGGAGCATCATCAAAGGATCCATTGCATGTTCCTGTTGGACTAATAATAATGGTAAGGGCTAAAAGGTTTGAAGATGCACTTAATGGGTTGATTCATTAAATTCAGATTGATTTTAATATGTTGCAATTTAAGATGAGTTCAAAACAAGATCATGGGCTACTCAATATCATTAAGGAAAGCTTTTCAATTTATCAATTTTAGCATAATGATTGATTTGGGCTTGAGGAAAGCTTGCAAATTTGCTAATTTCAAGTATGTTGCTATCAAATAAAGACTCTGCAATAACGGAGAAATTACTTGCCTATTTTCAAGATAATAAATCATTGTTTACTTTCTTGATTCATTGAAAGGGATTGACTTTCCTTGTTTTCTTTGAAAACCTTTTAAGACTAATTACCATTTACTTTCGTGATTGTATGGGATTGACATTTCTTATTTTTTTTTCTTATTATTGGATATTTTACTTTACTGATTATAAGGATTATTTATCCAGGATTTGATATATTTTCTTTTTAAGTTATTTAGTAATTCGAATTTATAAATAAAATAATCCTAATAGAAAATGATTCAAGATTGAAACAATATTTGTGAGAGTTTTCCTCCTTAGTTCTTCAAAGAATTATTTTCTTCTTATCAAGATTCTTCTTGTGGCATTCATCATTGACCTATCACTCACAATCTTTCTCATCTATCTTGAGTGTGGCGTCTACCCAAATTTCTTATACCTTTTTTTCTTATCTTTTAATAGATAATGGGTCAAGGTCATTGTTCTTGCAAGATTGTAAATCTAAATTAAGATAATCTCAGGAAAAATACACTTAAGGATATTCGGTCTCATTTTTTATTATGAGGTTCGTATCATTTAATGATGAGAATAATGGAGAATCATTAAATGATTCATTGCATGTTCCTATTGGACTAATAATAAGGGCAATGGCTAAAATGTTCAAAGATGCAATTAATAGGCTAATTCATTAGATTTGAGTTCATTCTAATATGTTGTAATTTAAGATGGGTCCAAAACAAGATCATGGGCAAGTCAATGTTATTAAGGCACTTTTCAATTTGTTAATTTCAGCATATTGATTGATTTGGGCGTGAGAAAAGCCTACAAATTTGTCAATTTCATTATGTTGTTATAAAATAAAGACTCTTCGATAAATGACAAATTACTTGCCTTTTTTCAAGACAATAAATTGTCATTTACTTTCTTGACTGATTGCAAGGGATTGACTTTCCTTATGTCTTTGAAAACCTTTAGGAAAGTTAATCCCTTACATTGAGTCAACAAAGTAAACAGCGATTTATTATCTTGAAAATAGGCAAGTAATTTGCCCGTTATTGCTGAGACTTAATTTGGTAACAACATACTAAAATTAGTAAATTTGTAGGTTCAAAATCCCTTAAACTAACTGTAGGACCTAAATAAGTTAATATAGTTAAATAAAAAAATATTAACCTTTCATCAATACTAGAGTTATGGTTTTAATAAAAGTTCTCCTTTTTTGCTATAAGAGTGTGAACTTGAATTCATTTATTTTTTCAGTTCATTATAAACACACCATTTACATTGAGTAAATAATGCTATTATCCCATCTATAGTTTAACACATCTGTTTACAAAATCATAACCGAACGGCTTATTTAAAAACAGTACAATTTTTCAAAATAGGCTACAAAAACTGCTCGGAAGCATGGCATATGAACATATCTCTATCCTGTCACTCTGGAGACTCAATCAACCTCTAAACCTGTACATTTCCACATGTATCACATGAATCTAATGAGCTAAAGGCTTAGTAAGATGAAACTGATGCAATAACAAATAGTATACATGCAAATCACATAAATGATTGAATGCATTGTTCAATTTAATAACTTTCATTCATAAATCATCCTGTAGGGCCCTTGAAGTGTGGTACCTAACTAATAGCGATAGACTGTGGTTTTCGAAATCTGTTCATAATGATTGGCCAATAAGAAAAATAATACGGGGTTTCCATACCATTTGTTGCGTCCGTCGATCCCTCTTGTGTCCCTTGTCTACCCCACCATCAATCAAGTACAATAATTCCTTTTTAAAAACCTCATTATATTCTTAGTAATATCATGCTTCATGAACCATGAATACATCAAATATTACATCACTTGATAAATAATGATGATCACATTAAAATATGAATAATATTATATAATTCTTGTGAAACAACAAATGGAAGTTTCAACTTACCTCAAGTCCACTTTATGCCAAGTGAAAAGGTCAATCTCTTTGGATGATAAGATGTGTTAAAGGCCTAACATAATCAAATCATATATCTTTTAATAAATCGTATAATCTATTCTAATTAAAATAATATACACTTTTCAAATTGTAACAATTCCATATCAATTACATGACCTTAAAAACAATGCATACTCCATAATTTACTACTAATTCAAGTTATTAAACATTAAGAAAGCCATTATATAACTAATAATTCAAACCTAATTATTAGGGCATCCCACAAAACTTGAACACAATCTAAATTAACATGACTTAAACTCGGTTCTAACTTAAATTGATTCAAACCTTTAATTAAGAAACCTAGTTTTTACTGTTCACAATCATTTGTAGGCACTTTTAAACACAATATAAGCATTACAAAATCAATAAAAATAAGTAAATTAAGCATATTTTACATTACTATCAATTTTGGTAAAAACTAGCTTAACTAGCTTGGTTTTGGTTTCAAGTTTATCCCACTTGAGTTTTCATTCATACAAAAACAAACTAAAACATGTAATCATCCAAGATACTGCAAATTCATCATAACAAATACTGAAAAAGAATATACCTTGATTAAATTGGAATTAAGCTTCAAAATCCAAGGTTTTCAAGCTTAATACATTGGAAACTTGTTCTAATTGGGGTTCTATGGATTCCTATGGATTAAATTCAATTTTTGTGAGTAAGAGAGTGTAGAAAATTGGGAGAAACTTAGGAGAAGAAGGCTTGGTTGTTTTTTAGAAGCTTCCACTATAAAATACATATAAAAATGATTTATTTGACATTTCAAAGAGAGGTAAGTGGAGGGTTATGATTGATTGACTCATGCTTGGTGTCTTCTCATGCAAAGAGCCATGGTTATGGGCTAGGGGGATGACAAAAGTTGATGCTTTGGTGTTATAATCAAGTGCAATGCGTTTAGAATGATTTCATGCAACCTAGTCAACCAACCAATCAAATTGCACCATTTTGCATACTTTTAGCTCTTAGCCAAATGTAACATATTTCAAGTAAATATTTAGGCAAATAATCACTTTAGAATGTAAAAAGTATGGAGTAATACAAATAATTCATTTCATGGTCATTCAACACATCAATCTTCCTTAATCGAGATACCGAGTTTTTCACAGCAAAAATGCACTTAAGGAATATGTTAAAACAAGAAACAAAAGTTTGATTTCATATTTCATGTACTAATGCATGTTAAAGCATAAATGGAGCATATAGTAACAATTATTCATGCTCGTGCAATCATGCTATTTGTATATCATAATTCGATAATGCATAGTGCCTAGATGCATATTTACGCAAGATCCTTATTATTGGCTATATAGGAGATAATTGGGCATTACAACAAGTTTTCCTCACGCCCAAATCAATCAACATGCTAAAATTAATAAATTAAAAAGGTTTCTTTATGACATTGACTAGCCCATTATCCTGTTTTGGACCCATCCTAAATTGCAAAATATTAGTATCAACCTGAATCTTTTGAATCAACCCCTTAAGTGGATCTTTAAACCATTTAGCTCTTGCCCTTATTATTAGTCTAACAGAAACATGCAATGGATTCTTTGATGATGCTCTATTATTGTCTTCATTAAATAGCATGAACCTCATAATGAAAAATGTGACCCGAACATCCATACGAGTATTTTTCCTAGGATCGTCTTAATTCAGCTTCACAATTTTGCAAGAACACTAAATTTGATCCATTTTCCTAATCAAAAGGTTTGAAAAAAATGTATAAAAATTTTGGATAAATGCCAAAATTCCACCAATGAATGCCCAAATATTCCAGCACAAACAAATGTCATGAACACATTCAAAAAGCTTTTTCATTCTTCATATTCTAAAACTTACAATCCACAATGGAGAAATCATCTCAATTTTAGTTGGCGAGATGAGAACCGTGCCCAACCGCTACATTCAAAAAAGCCACCAAACTTTCTTTCTTATCCAACTCCACATATAAAATCTCTTGAGAAAACTTTACAAGAATTTATGCATGTACAAACAAACATCAATAACTAGGCTTCACAAGACAGTAATGAGATCAAAAACACACTTTTAACACTAACAACTTCTTTGCGTACTCATGAAAAAGGTAAATTTCCTGCTCAACCTCAACCTAATACTTCCACTCAGTGTCATGTTCTTGCTCAGGTGAAAATTTAATTAAGAAAGCTAATTCAGTCTCAACTCTTCAGAATGGAAAAGTTGTTGACAAGACTATTTATCCGAAAAAGTTTCTAATCCACCTTAAAAAATGAACAATGGAAATAGTCTTGATGATGAAGATAAGTTTAATGAAGGTGAGTTTGAAAATGATGAAAAAGACAAATACTCACCTCTAGTTCTTTTCTTCAAAGATTACAACCAAATAAAAAATTGAACTCAAATACTGAAATTTTTGAAATTTTTGAACAACTTAAGATTAATATTCCATTGTTGGATGCAATCAAGCAAGTTCCATCTTACTCAAGTTATACCTAAGAATTGGAATTACTGTAGTCAAGAATGAAAATAATGAATTAATTCCAACTAGGTCTATTGCTGGTTGATGAATATGCATTGAATATAGGAAACACAACTCAATTACTAGAAAAGATCATTTTTCATTACCTTTCATAGATCAAATTTTAGAAAGAGTCACAGGACATGAATTTTACTACTTCTCAGATAGATATTTTGGGTATAATTATATTGCAATTACACTTGAAGATTAAGAGAAAACTACTTTTACATGTCCTTTTAGTATTTTTACATATTGAATGATGCCTTTTAGTTTACTAATGCACCAGCTACATTCCAACGATGCATGCTTAGTATTTTTAGTGACATGTTTGAATGTTTTCTTGAAATCTTTCATGGATAATTTTTATGTTTTCATTTGATGATTGCTTGTCTAATTTAGAAAAAGTTTTTGATCAGGTGTGAAGAAAAGAACCATGTACTGAATTGGGAGAAATGTCATTCTATGGTAACAACTAGTATTGTTCTTGGACATATTATTTCGTCAAAATGTATTGAAGCAGACAATCCAATTTGTCAATACCAAAGTCTGTAAAGGAGGTAAGATCATTTTTAGGACATGTTGTTTTTTATAAAATATTTATCAAAGATTTTAGTATTATACTATTCGTAAAATATTTTGCAAACTACAAGTGCACGATGTCAAGTTTTAATACAATGATGAGTTGAGTTGAGTATCCACAAGGATTGTAATAAAAAATTACAACAAGTATCGAAGTTTAAATAGTCCTAATTTTATCTAGAAAATCAAGTGATGATTGGTAAACAAAGTAGAATAAGATAAAAAATGCAAAGATAAGAGTAGAGTTCTTAGAAGCGATACAACAAACACATTATGAGCAAGAAATTCTAGAGGAATAACTCACGTAATTATCACCTATGTTCTTCCTTCCAAAATATACCAATTCAAGTTAACAACACATGTAACTTAAGAATTTCTAAGCTCATCAATTCCCTCTTTCGACTGCCGAATTGACTATGAGTTCTAACATGAATTTCGATATCTCTATAAAAATTCAAGAATAAAACTCTACAAAAGTTCAATGAATTCTTCTTCAAAACTTCAAAGGTTTCATAAGCTTCTCAACTTTATGATTTTTAGGTTGTGTTATCCTTATGATCATGTATAATCTTCTCTCTCTCGAGTATCGAATCTCATACATCAAATAATCTCAATTAATGGCCAAATAATCAAGATGTAATACTAAATAAGATATTACAAACAAGATGAATAACTTTAACTAATATTATTTGGAACTCAAAACATAGAATCAAATAAGGTTATATCATCCTCTGGAAAGAAAAAATTAGTTCATCATGGATGAATAAAACTTCAAGAAATACATAAGAAAGAGCATGAAAATTGTTCACCAATTTGTGAAGTGGGAGAAATGGTTGAAGCTCTCCTTGTCTCCAAGAATGACCCTTGTCTCCAATCTTCCCCTCTTTTGGTTCCAAAAAAATGAATGTTTTTGTCTCCAAGAACCAATCCCTCAATGCCCCTTTGGTTGATGCCAATCTTCCCCTTTTAACTCATCTCAATGATTCCTCTCCAAAGAAATCCTGAAATCCCTCATCTTTTCATAACTTTTCCCCCTTTTTATCTCCACCAATTTAGTGTATCTCACTAGAGCACTTGTAGCAAAAAAAAGTGCATCGACATCTTTTTTGTTAATAGGGCAGTGCCTAGGCTCCATGTATTCTATCCCAATAGCCTCAGATGTAGGCACTCTATTTTGGTGCCTAGGTGTCATGTATTCTGTCTTGGCAGCCTCAGATGGTGCCTGGGTGCTCTGTTTTGGCGCCTAGGCGCCGTTGCTGCTATCTTTTCCTCCTTCACTTTAGTACTTTGACACTATTCAACCCCTTGCAACTGATTTTTGACCCCTTTCTAAAATAAATTAGATTTTGATATCTTCTAATCAAATGTAGATCTATTCTTAAATTTCCATAGTCACTTGAATCAACTAAATATTACACTTGTGGAGAGAGTTATGCCTGAAATACCAAGATGTGTCATACCAGAAAATTTCAGTCCAGTGCTGACTCTTGAACTCGATTTTTCTCATTGACATCGATAGAATTGGATTTTGTAGTAAACAAATAAATTACAGATCTATCTCTTGGCTTTCCAATGGTTCAAGAATTAAGTTAAAATAGTATTTTAGCAAAGAGTTATGATTGAAATACAAAATTTAGATTCTTCAACATTTCAATCAAGTTTTTGATTTCTTTCCATTTTCTTCTCCTTTTGTCATTACTTACAAGATTTCAAACTAAATGCAGAAAAAGAAATAAAAACACTTAAAAATAAACTAAATGTTAATAAAAAGGTATATAAATTGTTGGTATAAGTGAGTCCCATAATTTCGCAGCCTTCTAGATAGGAGTATATATGTTGTGCGAGGAATTATCCAATGATTCAAATTGTAGTTTCGGCACAGGAAATAAACATGCTTCCATGCATCAATAGCTAGTTGAACTTCTTTGTTGCCAGCATTTTTTGTTTGTCTGTATGGGATATCTTTTTTGAGAAAACTAGCCAGATTCAACAAGTAAGGAAGAACAACATTTTGAGCTGCCAACACTTAAATTTTATGATGTTAAACTTCTCAGGTTTTTCTTGTTGGTAAGCTGGAGGCATGACGAATAGATTGAAGCCAGAACCTAATCTATTCCCCACACTGGTTTTCACATTTGCACTAGCCATAATTGTCTTAAGATTCTTGTCATCCTAAAAAGATTTGAAAATATATTGAGATCTGGAATAAAGTAAGTTATGCCGAAGCAAATCTCCTAAAGATAGATTTTGCCCCTTGCCTTGGTGCTAACAAGAATGTGGACATATGTCTCCCAAGTTACAACATTTCTTATAAGAATCAGTACAACAAAATACTAATCCTATCAAGCAAACCAAAATTTTATTGTATAATTCTTCAAAGAGCAACAACAAACTTGAAATAATCAAAAAATATTTTACTAAGTGTTTAGAGAAGGAAAGAAAGACAAATCAATTGTATTAAAGTGATTCGGGATAATAGAAAATGAATTAGGTGCCCTTTATTTGTAGACTAAGAGTCTAATCATGAATGACCATGTCACTTGATCCAATGTCGCATCTTTTAAGATCTAGGCACAAACTCGTGGTTCAAATTGTATCCTTCTAAGATGGTCCACAACTCTTACCATGTGTGTACTTTTTACACCTAGACAGGCATGTCCAATCACCACGCCCCCTAAGCATTAGCGACAATCACAGTGCTTAACTCATTCATCATCAGTACTCATATGTTCGGTTATATCCACTTGACACCAGCTGCATTGTGGCCTGCATTATGGCACGTGCCACCTGAACATGTTAGTTATGTCATTGCCACATCGAGTTATTTTCCATATCACCAAGCTACTGCACTGCACCCCGATTGCATTTCAAAAAAATTTAAGGCTCCTTAGCTCCTTGCAATATACAAACATGATAGGTGCCATGTCACTGAGCCTCCACCATACCCTGATTCCATTTCTAAAAAAATTAAGGCTCCTTGGCTCCAAGCCACTCTACCGCATCTCAGAAATTTAAAACTCCTCAGCTCCTCTTGGCAACACGTACATGTAAAGTTTCCTAAAGCACCCATGCGACCTTTGCTAGGTGAGTGTAACTTTCCCAATTTTACATTGAATTCCTATATAATTCAAATAGTTGGTGAATGCAAACAAAGGAATCATAGAAATCTTCCAAATGATATCCTAATATCAAGTGTGTGAAGGATTTGATTTCTAAAATATGTGTGTAAAAATTGGCAAGCAGAGGGTTCATTTGATGGACTAGAACATTGTCAAACTAGAATTAGTTAGCATAACATCATATGCTTGGAAGACATTTTTAATGAAATTGATATTTGTTAGGATCAACTTGTATAGATCTTGATGATGAGTAGGTTAGTCTAGATTAGTGGGGCTAAGCATCATAGCACAGTGAGGACATATGTACCTTCAAAGAATTAAGTTAAATCTACGTCATACTGAGTCACTACAATCCAAACCAATAGATAGAAAAGTAGAAAAGACATAAAGGATAATATACTAGAAAAAGTGTCATACTATGACTGCACAAATAGTGAAGCAGAACAACTACACTAGTGATACGAGACAAGTAGGTGCAATGGGCTAGAGATTTCTATAAAAGAAAGCTCAAGATAGAAGAAAACTAACTTTGATAACCTTTGAAGCTCTCAGAGTTTTTAGAAACAAGCTCAATAGTCATATATTTCTGAGCAATACACACAAAGAAGAGTGAAATAAGTAGTATATATTTATGTGCAGGTCTTCTTGCTAATTGATACACTTATCACCATCATCAAAGAGCCGCTAGAATGAACTTTGGCCTATGGGGAAAAGTTCATAACTTGGACTTATATAGGAAGAGCAAAAGAATCTAATCTATGCGGGAAGACTGGGTTGAACCTATGTGGGAAGAGCAAAAGAATCTAACCTATGTGGGAAGACTGGGTCGGACCTATGTGGAAAGACCAGGTTGGAAGATTCATATGCAGGCACAACATTAGATGACAACATGTGGACGGTGTTGCAAGAAGGTCCACTGAGAATTACAAAGGTAGATCCATCCGGTGAAGCAAAGCTCATCAACAAACTAAAAACAGAATAGTCCCCTACAAATAAGAAAAAGAAATATCTTGGCAATGTAGCCAATGATATCCTTTTCAAAACTTTTGATAAGGCCATGTTCAACAAGGTGAAGAAATGTTAGACAACAAAAAGATCTGAGAAAAGATCACCATGATCTGTGGAGGAACTGTCTAGATAAAGGAAACAAGCTCTCCATGACAGTTCAAAAGTTTGAAAGCTTTAAGATGGCTTATGAAAAGTTTAAGATGAAGCCAAGAGAGACTTTAGATGAAATGGATAAGAGGTTTATAGATCTTGTCAATGAACTCAACGCTCTTGGAAAATAGTACACCGACAAGAAAAATGTGTTCAAAGTGATTAGAGGACTTCCCAAAGAGTATGATATCAAGGCAGAAGCTATGAAGAGTCAAAAGATCCCTAAAAAATGTATCTCCATGAATTCTTCTCTAATCTCAAAGATTATAAGTTCGAAAATTAAAGGACGGAGGAAAAAGCTATTATGCTAGGCTAAAGGACTATTGCTTTAGTAATCAAAGACCACAATAAAAAGGTCACTGATCTATCAGATGATCAGTCATTAGCCCTACTAATAAGGAACTTGCAGAGATTCATAAAGAAAAACCTCAAAAGTAGAGGATAATCATTAACACCCAGAAGACAACCTCAAACCAAGTTAGTGAAAATAAACTTGAAAATCAGTTACCTACTGACTTATGTTATAACTGCAGAAAATTAGGATATTTTGCATGAGAATGTCTATATCCTCCAGTACAAAAGTACATTGAAGAGGAAAGAAAAACTCAGATAGAAAGAAAGTTCAAAAAGAAAGAAGAAATCTTAGTTGCTAAAGCTGAATCCAGCATACAACTAGTAGAATAGAGTATGAATCCTCAAGCAGCGACGACAGGATACGGGAAAGGAAGCCTTAATATGTCTTGTGGCAAATTACATTGTTAAATCTACCTTAATGATCAACAAAGTAAGTCTTTCTCTCTCAAATGATTTATTTCATGAGGATTTACATGAAGCTTTTCAAGAATGCATCAATGAATTTTACCCCATTATAAAGAAGCACACACTTTTAACTATTGAGAAAGACAAGCTTCAAATTAACAAAACTCTCAAAGTGGAAGATACTTGGCTAAAATGAAATATTACACTCATAACAAAAGAGAAGCTATATAACTGCAAAAAAATATAGAACTAGAAAATCTAATCACTTCTTTCACTAAAGCGTCCAAAGCTATGGACAGCTTGATCAACGTGCAAAAAGCATTTGGTGATAAAATTTATATAGGATTTGGCAACTTGAATGCTACCAAATCCTCTCTGACTATGACTGAGGACAGAAAAGATTTCCTAAGAAAAAAAAAAGATAACTTTCATCAAAGGTCAAATCAAACAGATTCAGAGTCTAGATTATCAAAAAATATATATAAAAAAAAGCCTTAAACTAATCAAGTCATTAGAAGGGGGTTGGGATATGTGAAAGAACAAAAACCTGCTTTATGTTGAACATAAAAAATTCAAAGTCCTAAAGTATAGCCAACTAAGGGACTGCGAATGCAAGATGAACTAGGTATTTAGCATGGACAATATAGAAAATCCCATGTTAAGCCACCCTACTTGACATGGAGAGATGCGATAACTTATTATCAATTTAATGATAGGAATGATAGACTTCACAAAGGATACAAGGATCATCAAATTGCAAGATATGATCGGTGCCATGCACTTACACACTACAGATTGCAATGAATGAATGCACACAAGCATAACCACACACCTATACATACGCATGAGAGGAAATCACACATGCATTATCATAAAATATTTATGCATATAAACTTAGAAAGTATGACCCTCCCAGAAAGAAGTTCAAACAAGTATTGGTTCTAAAGAAAACTAAACATGAAGGACCCAAGATGAAATAGGTATCTAAAGCTTAATTTTTGACACAGAGGTTAGCAGAAAAATTAATGGACCTCCTCTATGGTACTTTGATAGTGGTCGCTCAAGGCATATGACTGGAGACAAAAGATCTATTGAGAGTTTAGAGTAGTCAAAGGCCTCTATGTAAATTTTGGAGATTACTCTAAAGGAAAAACCTAGAGGATAGGTAAAGTATGCATAGATAATATGTCAATCACTAATATTTCTTATGTTAAAGGTCTTAAGTATAATTTGTTTAACATAAGTCAATTTTGTGACACAGGTCACACAGGGGAGTCATCTAATAATTTCTACACTTTTAAAGAAATTGAATCTGGCCATGTTAAACTCACTAAAGTTAGAAAAGGCAATAACTACACTGCTAATTATTATCATATACTAATAACCCTATCTATTTTGTAGCAAATAATTCACTAGAAGAGGATTGGTTATGGCATAAACGCTTATACCATATCAACTTTAATATTATTGCAAAGCTCGCCAAACACAATTTGGTTGAAAAACTTTCATATGGAACATATTAGAAGGACATAATATTAGTGCTTGCCAATTGTAAACAGACCAAGTCAATGTTCAAGAGCAAGAATCATCAGTCAACCACCAAAGTGTTGGAGCTACTTCACATGGACCTATTTGGACTAGTGCAGACAGTTAGTCTAAGCAGCAAAAAACACACCTTTGTGGTCATAGATGATTACAACATATACAATTGAGTTATATTTCTGTAGAGCAAAAATGAAACTTGCAGCAAGTTAACTAAACTTGTGAAGAAAATTCTAATAGGGGGAAATCAAGTTATTATACATTTTAGATCAGATAGAGATACTGAATTCATGAACAGTGAAATGGAGAAATATAGCTCTAAAAATGGCATCAGGCTTAAACACTCAACAGCCAAAACTCCTCAACAAAATGGAGTTGCTGAGAGAAGAAATAAGATTCTTAAGGAAGTTGTGCGAACAAAGTTAAATGAAGCAAAACTTCCTAAGAGATTTTGGGCTGAAGCAATTGGCACTGCATGCTACACAAGTAAATATAGTATAAAATTATTTTTAACTTAATGTAATATATTTTCTTTTTTAAAATATTTACGTTAAAATACAATGATAGAACATGAAGGTTCATACAACTTATTTTTGCCATGTTTGGTTCTCTTTAAAAAATTTAAGATTTGTTAGGTTTCATTTCCAATCATTTTGAGGAGAGTGTTTTGGAAGAATGTGTTCTGGTAAGTGAGTTTGGAGAACGTGTACAAAATAAAAATGTATATGTTTTGTTGAACAAATGATACAATATATTTAGAAAGATATTTTTAATTATAGATGTATTATTAATATTATTTTGTTGTGGTTAATGAGAGACATTTTCAATTATAAATATTTTATCAATATTATTATGTTGTAATTAGTGACATTTTATGATATAGGATTATTTAAGTGTAGTAATATTTAATTTGGTATTTTGGGAGAAAATATCATTCCTGAAAAATGCAAGTGACAAACATATTTTTGTATCCGAAGAAAAAAAATATATTTGGAAGAAAAATAGAAAGAGAAAGCCAATCAACACTATAATGTTTGAACTGACAATGAAATAGTATAAATAAAATTCATTGGATTAAATAATCAACTCAAAAGATCTATTTCCATGAAGTGACTCCATGAGTAATTTACCATAAATTCCAAAAGTGAAAAAATTACTAAATCAAATATCATATGCAATTGCAATCGGGCTATTACATTTGCAATGACAAAAGATAAGTCAAATTATTAGTATAGATTTTGGATTTTGTGCATAAAATATGCTCAATATAAGGGATAATATCGCTTTTGGAATATGATCTTATAATTGGTTAATATGATATAAAATTCAGATGCTGTGGCTTGAGAAAGTAAATATTAAAGAAATCAAATACTCCATGAGTTTATGCAATGATTTCCATAACTCTCAAACACAGAAAAATACACTTTTAATCTGATAGTTTATAGAGGCCTTGCATATTTAGTTCCATGGTTCCAAAAAAATTTAATTTTAGTCATGATATTCTATTTTTTCAAAAAGTGGAATAACTAATATTATAAATACGATAGTAGAATGTATTTTTGAATTGATATACAAATAGATGTTATTTTCACATTAATTTTATTAAATCTAATTATACTAAATATTGTGAGGTATATTTTTATAAAAAAAATTGCATATTTGGTTTGATTTTGATTTTTATTTTGATTTGTCGAATCATATAAAATATTGAATTTTAATTTTTATAAATTTTACAAGTAGTTGTTATATCTTATTTTATATTTATTAATTAATCTTATACTTTTTTTTCCTTAATTTTAACTTGCCAAACTAAAAATAATAAATTCAAAATACAATTGAATTTTGTTATTTAATTTAAACTATTTAATATTTTGATTTTTCTAAAAAAATTCATTTAACAAAATCATTGAATCGAAAATGGATAAAAGATAAAACAAATAGTAAAATAGTTATAAATATAATTTTCACACATCTTTTTAGAAGAAATTAGCAAATTGGTAAAAATATTATAAAATTCAGATACGGGTGGCTTGAGAAAGCATATGTTAAAGGAATCAAATTTCTCATTAATTGATGTAATTATTTTTCTATCTCCCAAGCTTAGAAAAATACATTTTTAGTTTCATAGTTTAGGAGGCCTTGCAAATTTAATCCTATAATGTGGAAAACATCCGATGTTAGTCATGTTGCACTATAATATATAGATTTGTTATATTCTATTTTTTCAATAAGTGGAATAACCAAAATTAGAAATACAATAGAGGAATGTGCATTTGAATTCATATAAAAAATAGATATTATTTCCACAATAATTTTAATGATTATGATTAGACTGGATATTGTGAAGTATATTTAGTTTTTTCACATTGACATATTATATAATAAAATAATTTTTATATAATGTGTCATATTTTTTTCTATTCTAATTCAATGCGACTTTAGGTGACCATAATCGATAAATTGACGGAATCAAATTGAAATAAAAAATTTAGTATTTATCAAAATCGAGCAAAAAAATTCAATTTGATATTTTATTTTTTATTTTTTCAATTTATCGAACCATACCCTAGATCAAATTTTAATTTTTATAAGTTTTATAAATAATTTTTATATCTTATTTTATTTTTATTAATAAATATTATACTTTTTTCTTGAATTTTAACTTACCAAACTAAAAAATAAATAAATTAAAATACAGTTAGATTTTGTTATTTAAATTTGAACAATTTAATTTTTTATTTTTTTTAAAAAAATTTATTTAACAAAATAATTGAATCGAAATATGAACACATAAATGGACAAAAGAGAAAACAAAAGTAAAGTACTTATAAATATAATTTTCACATGCATTTTCAGAATATCAAACAAATTATAGTAGAGTTTGACTTGAATTTTTGGTGTTCTTTTATTATGATTATCTTATAACTTCATTGACCAATTAAACAAATAAGTATTATTTATTTTAAAATTATATAATTATTAAATTATATAACTATTATTAAAATTAATAATATTAAAAAAATATTTTAGTTGAATTAAAAATTAAAAAAAGATTCAAACTTTTATAATAATATAGAATATACACGTGGTATTACGTGACCATGAGTCTGGCTTTTTTTATAAGGATTAAAGGTTGTAGGATAGTGGGCCTTAAACTATTTGCAATATCTAGTGCACAAAACTGTGGTACTTTTGTTCTACATTGCGTACTTTTATATTAAACCACTGTTACTAAGTATAAGAAATGGTTGTATTTTTTATTGAAGGATTAAATAATGTTGGGATTTGGTAATTTAGTTCTCAACAATGATAATATGAATTTTTATTATTAAAATAAATATAATTATGCAACATAGTTTCGAAAAGAATGTTAAAGCGAATAAGAGTTGTATATTTAATGTTGCTTTAGATTAGTATCAACACGAACAAGACTTATTAGGTACAAGTAGTTTGTTTTCAAATTATTAGATTGACGAATCTCTTGAGTCATCTAAAATTATATGACTAACTATTGTATGTGTCAACCAATTGAATACAACATATTAACTGTATCTTAAAATACATGTGGTATCTAGTGCACATTAGTGTGGTGTTTTTTGGTTCTGGGAGGCAGTACATTTTTCCCTACTGAACTTGGTACAATATATAAAAGTGGTGGTATTGTTTTATTGAAGGGTTAGTGTAGGAATTTGATTATTATGCTCGTATTTGACCTTGATAACATTGATTCATAGTTATAAGATGATACAATCATGTGCCATAGCTTCAAGAAGAACATTAAAATAAACGAAATTAGCACATTTAATATTGTTACACACTAGTGTCAATGAATAGGCCCTCAGCTAAATACAATAATTTTAAACATCATACTTATGATTTTTGAATTTGTAATTAAAAATCATTATAGATATAAGATGATACAAATAATTAACAAATATATGCAAAAATAATCATGAACTCTATTTTTCTTAAGAATGAATATCTTTTTTTATATATTTTACTTTTCTTTTGGAGTTAAAATAAAATTTACTAAACATATAGTTTAAAATTTAGAAGTTTTATTCATTAAGGTACATGTATATACTTAGAGAACTTGTATTTACAGTTTTCCAAAGTATGAACAACTTATGAATAAATATTTGGTAAACAATTCTCCTCAAACAATCATAGACACCAATCTTTTGACTTTCATATTCGTAACAATTCTAAATTCAAGAGTGTGTATGAATTCTTTTTGGGACATAAAATATAGTTCAAAATTTTTTGTAGCAATAATTTTCTCATGGCTTACATTTTTTCAGAATAACTAAGAATATATGAGCAATGGGTTAATTTGGTGTTTCAACATTTATCTTCATGGATTTTACTTGAAAGTATTTTTTGATATTGAGACATTAAATTTTTAAAAATAACTTATAATCTAAACAAAAAAGAAAGGAATTTAAGAAAATTCGGATACTCCTTTGTTTAGAACTTCATTCTATTGTCAGCATTTTATAAGTTAAAAAAAAAAAAAAAAAAAAAAAAGGAAAGATGATATCAACATCCAAGTTTTGAATGATGGGGTAAAGATTATTGCAAATTACAAAAATAAAAACGTAAAGAATTTTTTGAAACCCAAAAAAAAAAAAAAAAGAAGGAATATATCGAGCTATCAAGGTTAAATAAGAGAAGGACTAATGCAATTATGAGTTTGAATGTCTATAATTTACGAATTTACTTAATCGAAATGATTAATACTTATGTATTGCACACTCCAGATCTTCAACTCTTGAAATACTTTTATTTATTTGTTTATTTATTGTCTTTGAATGTTTTAAACAATTTATCAATGGCAATGATTTAGGATGCCATATATTCTATAAATATATTTATTACAGGTAAATTACCGAAGCGCATGCTGGGCATTTGTTTGAATTATGATTGAAGCACTTGCTAAATAAATTTCTTGATAACAAGAATTGAGGCCAAATAAAACAACATTTTTGCATTCTACGTATATAATTAAATTTTTTTATTTTGCTTTTGGGAGGGGAACAAATGGACAATGGGGAACATCCCACATTAAGCAAACAATAAATGATATTAAATAGAACGGGAACAAAACATTTTGCCCCAGAATTTTACTTGTATTTCGCCAGTCTCAAAGTAAAATTATATCATGAATTTATTAAATTTACATGTTGCCGGAATATTATGTTGGAATTCAAACAAGTTAGCCGTGCATTTCATTTTAAAGTCAAAACTGTCAATCTTATACAAGTTATCACATTTTGCACCTCGATTTATACATGTTTTCTTACTTAGTACGACAACTTCAGAAAATACAGAAAATAGGATGAGACAATATAGGAGGAGAGCGTTTTAACTGTAGGAAGGAACTTGATGCTCTTGGCAACCCCGTCCCTAGTAGAAATTTAAACACTAATGTAAGCTTTTAATATATTTTAACTATCGCTTTTCACTTAATTTATTGTCTTCTAAATCAATTTAGGCGTCAAAGTACTGGAACTGAGCTTCAACATAATTCTTTAATAAGTATTCATGATTATAGTTAATAAGTATTCATGATTATAGGATTCCCAAAAAACTATTAACTGATGGTCGAGAGATTGAGTTTAAGAAATTGCTGACCTTAATTTTGAGCATCATTAGAGAGGGTAATTGTATAATACTTTTTTAATGGAAAAATCATAATTTGGTACAACTTCTTCTCAAATTTGGTCTTGATATGGTTAGACCTCCTTTAATTATTCAATAGTTAGACCTCCTTTAATTATCCAAAGTTACATCGACATCTACTAACACTGACGAACGACATAAAATCTTAATATTTTGAAATTAATTTTGTTTGCTCTTTATTCAAAATTATAAAAACATCTTTTAATGTTTATCTAAATTACAAGTACCTGGCATATGTATTGTGGCATTTCAGTATTCTTGAAAACATTTCATTTCACAATTATACTCCAAGTAGTTTATCATAATAAAATCATGATTAATCCTAAATATTTAAAGATGCATTTAACCAAACACTAAGCTAAATGTCCAAATTCAAATTTAGGTATGCCACACAAATGTCCAAATTCAAATTTAATTATGCCACACAATACTTAGATCTATGTAAAGATTCAAACCATGATCTATGCTCCTTTTCACTCCTCAATATCATGCTCGCTTCAAGCCTAAAAAAATTCAATTCAACCTTTAAATCAATTATGGATATAAATGGTCGGTTGACTGGTCATGTAATTGTGGCAATTGCATCATCATGGTGCTCATTAATTTCAAAGGAAAAAAAAAAGGTGTTAAAAAAAAGGAAAAAATACCTTTTTATTGAATACCTTAAAATAAATTTTTAAATCTTACAAGCCAATGAAATTATTTTTCAATCCAAAAAATCCATTCCACTAACTTTATATTCCAAAAAATCCAATTGTTATCTTTTACCTAATATCGTTAAGATTTTGTGATTTTTGACGAAATAACCTTTAACTTTATTACACTATGAATTTTTTTATTTATTGATATTCAACTTTAAAATTAATTTCTTTTAATTATCTTCATTTAGTTGTAGTAAAAATTCTTACAAATAATTTATGAACTTTTAAAAAATTTAATCTTTTTGTTTGGTTCATTCAATTTTTTAAAACTAAAATTGTCTCGACTATAATTTATATATCATAATTTTCAAGGAAATATTTATTTTTCCAAAAAATTAGATTAATAAAATTAAAATCAACATTAATACAATTTATCAATTTGAAAAATATAAAAAAAGAAATTATTAAAACTCCAATTCATTAAGTTTCTTAATCTAAGAAGCCAAGGGTAAGATTAATCTTGACAACGTTAGAACTGTTTAGTTTTCTGAATTGCATAGTTGATAAAATAGGTTTTTTGGATTGAAATATATTTTGATAGGCTTCAAAAATTTATTTTATGGAGTTTAATAGTAATTTTCCCAAAAGAAAACAAAGAAGATATTTGTAAGTAAGTATTTTAAATACTAATATTTTAAATTAAAATAACTTAGAATGTACTTTTATATTATCAAGTGTTATTTGAAAATTTTACCTCTCAAAAGAAGTTGGTGTAAATTAGATAAACCTTAAGGGACTTGTGTAAATCAAGACAAATTCAGTGGAGGTCTTTGTAGTTTTGGAACATTCTTAGAGGGTGATTATAAATCTTGTCATTTTCACAAAAATAAGGATAAAATTGAGTTTTCATTGAAATATTAGATTGACATTAACATTTTTTTTTTTTACAAAGAGTAACGGCTTGAATATAAGTAACTTGACAATAAATATTAGGAGAGATTGATGTAATTTTAAAAACATCAAAATTAAGAAAGAGGTTTCTATAATTATCCTTTGTAAAAATTATAAGTAGACCTAGAGGGGCATTCGTTACTACGAAATAAAACCTAATTGAGTAGTTTGTGCACATAATTATGCTACTTTCAGTTGCACGTATCATCTTTATTCCAACATGATAATGAGAAATATATAAACCCAACCCGAAATTGATAGGGAGGTTTAGCAACGGCCACAAATGGCCTCCTTTACCTTCAAACCCCTGCAACAAACTCAACTCCAGCTCTCCTCATTCTCGCACTGTAAGTACTCTTCTACTCTCAACACTTTCAAATTCTACCTTCCATTTGATTCTCCAAGTGTTTCACCCACAAAACACACACTCAAAGTTCAAGTTAATGTACGCGTTGCTGCTCACTCGGAAACGAAGTTGTCTGGAGACATAGCAGAAGAACTCTCGAGCAACAACGTTAATACTGGTCCTAATGCTGATTTTCTTTCTGGGTTTTCTTCTTTTACTGATATAAGTAAAAGGGCTGGTCGAAAATCTCTTGAAAGAAACCATGTTGGTGCCGAGGAGCCTATTGAGAGAAGAGTTATACTGAAAGATAGACATGCGAAGATAGGATTGAATTCTAAAAGAAGAAAAGGAGTGGGTTCAGGAGTATCTTCTATGAGGTTTAAGAATAAAAATTTGGTGAGAAATAGCGACACGACTAGTACTTTGAAAGTGTTTAATAAGGATGTGGATAAGAGGATTATGATAAGGGAAAGTAATGGGGTGGAATTGGAGCAGAAGGAGAAGAGGACCAAGAAATCTAAAGTTGATCCACCAGGAGCTACACTGAGGGTTGGGTTGGATATGTGCTCCAAAAGGGGTTATGTGGTGGCTGCAATTAAGCTGTATGATTTGGCTAGGAAGGAAGGCATCAAGATGGGGCAGTACCATTATGCTGTTCTTCTATATCTTTGTTCTTCTGCAGCTACTGGTATGGTGCAGCCTGCAAAAAGCGGGAGCAGCAGTCGGAGTTTGAGTCCTGGTGACCCATTCCAGGAGAATTCAGTTGTTGGTTCTGAATTATTGAGTGAATTTGGCGAAATGGCAGAAAGGAGTTATGGTAGAAGTAAATTCTCTGAACAAAATCCAGCAGGGGAGCCTGTAATGGAACACTCGGAGAAAATTGAGTTCAATATGGATGGTATTCCAGCTGAAGTGACAGGTAGTGATTTTAGTGATGGAGAAGAGGATTTAAGGAATTTTATTAATGGGTCTATGGAGATTTGTCCACAAACTTTAGATGGTTTGGTTCAATCTATGAAGAAAAACGCTGATTATTTAAACAGTAAAGATGATGGAAGTAAGGGCTATGGAATTCAAGTCAGTAAAGACGTGAAGAGAGTTGCACTTCAAAAAGGATTTGAAATATACAATGAAATGCGTACGGAAAAAGTTCCAATCAATGAAGCGACATTTACATCTGTTGCCAGAATGGCTATGGCTTTTGGTGATGGTGATATGGCATTTGATATGGTAAAACAAATGAAAGAATATGGTGTAAGTCCTAGACTGCGATCCTACGGCCCTGCTCTAGCTATTTTCTGCAGTAATGGAGATGTTGAGAACGCATTTAAGGTCGAACAACACATGCTGGAGAATGGTGTCTATCCAGAGGAGCCTGAACTGGAAGCGCTTCTTAAAGTAAGTATAGAAGCTGGAAAAAGTGACAAGGTCTATTATGTATTGCATAAACTTAGGACAAGTGTGAGGCAGGTCTCACCAACCACAGCAGATTTGATTGAGAGGTGGTTTAGGAGCAAGGTAGCTTCAAGAGTGGGTAAAAGAAAATGGGATCAAGATTTGATCATCCGAGCAATGGAAAATGGAGGAGGTGGCTGGCACGGAAAGGGTTGGTTGGGTAAAGGAAAATGGACCATCTGCCGTTCACCTGTTGGTTCTGATGGCTTATGCAAATGCTGTGGTGAAAAATTAGTTACTATTGACCTTGATCCAGCAGAAACTGAAAATTTTGCAAAGTCAGTGGCATCTATAGCTGCACAGAGAGAGAAAAATTCAAGCTTTCAGAAATTTCAAGTATGTCAGTTCCATATTTTCTTTCTTACCTGCCTAGAGTCATATGCAGGTCTAATGAAATGAAAGGTGCACTTCCTTGCAGAAGTGGCTTGACTATTATGGACCTTTTGAAGCAGTGGTGGATGCTGCCAATGTTGGCCTTTACAGCCAGAGAAGATTTAAACCATCTAAGGCAAGTGCTTTGCTGCACAGATGGAGTACTAGAAAATCTATTATGCTCTTTGGATCAGTTATTTATCTCTAATAAATCATTATGATTGGGTATACCATGAACAGGTTAATGCTGTTGTGAATGGAATTCGCCAGATGCTTCCTTCTAGAAAATGGCCACTCATTGTTTTGCATAATAGGCGTATTACTGGGGAGAAGATGGATGAACCTTTCAATAGAGCGTTGATTGAGAAGTGGAAAAATGCTGATGCTCTCTATGCGACACCTACTGGATCAAATGATGATTGGTAATATAATAGTTTTACTGATATATTTTTTTGGATTTTCTAGATTATGTGGTCTTAAATTTCCATAGAAAATAACTTGTCCTTCAGGTACTGGTTGTATGCAGCTATAAAGTGCAGATGCTTAATTGTGACCAACGATGAGATGAGAGATCACCTGTTTCAACTTTTGGGCAATGATTTTTTCCCTAGATGGAAGGAAAGGCATCAGGTGAGTTTTCCTGTTTGAGTGCTGGATCTATCTGTTATCTTCAGTAATTACAAACGTAGTTAGCACCATAATTTTCCTTTCTGGTATCTCATTGATGTAGAGATATTGTTCTGGACACATACTGGTACTATTTCAAACTCTAGGAGATAACTAACTAAATACAAGTAAATGTATTCCTCCTTTATTGCTTCTCCCAATCTTTATTGGTTTACAGTCACATATAAGACTGGATGATCCACAATGCTTAATCAGCATAGATTCATGCTCGCCTTTAGGGGTGGAGAGAGGATAATGAGATTTAACTCATTGATTAGTCAGAAACTTGATTAGCTACCAGTATACATGGTACTCTTTTATAATTTACCATGTTCTAATGGAGCCTTCTTTATTCTTACTGGAAGGTTCATTTCAGCTTTACTGAAACCGGTCCAACATTTCGCATGCCGCCTCCATGTTCTGTTGTTATACAGGTTAGTGCTGCTTAATTCTTGGCCCACTTACAAGTTTTTTAACATAACACACAATCTTATTGTGGGGTGGTTGAAATATGTTGTATTGACAAACTTAGACATGGATAGACTTGAACATGTATCCTTCAAACAGATAAAACAAAATTGACCAAATCAGACATTCAAGTCTGAGCTTATATGATGCAGGAATATATCTCTGTTGGGAAATGGCTCCCTAAGTTTTTGGTGAAACTTATCTAATTTTCTCATGTACGTATTAACATTACCTGTGGTTTTTGCTCAAGATCTCCTTTTCTCATTTTGATTTTCTTTTAATTGCTCACAGACAAATCGTTCAAAGATACAATATTTTTCCTCAATGATGCTTGATTTTTGTTTGTCTATCTTATTTAAGTTAGACTAATCATCATTTTGAGTTGGAACAATTTCTCTTTATATGCAAATAGACCTTTATCGAAAGATAGTCACTTAATTGTTTTTAAAAAAATTCTGGCCAGCCGTCTTTTGAGTCTCTAAGAAATTGAACGCTATCTATTTCTTTTGATGTACTAACTTGATAGGAATCAGAGAAAGGCCACTGGCATATTCCCATTGTATCAGAATTTGAAAATGAGGATGAAAGAATATGGTTATGCTGTTCTCGTGCAAACTCAAGCCTGACAAGTCAAGATTCTTCAGATGTACAAAAAGGTAACCAAATGGTGCAGAAAATTGAGTTTTCCTATTTAAGTTGCATTATGGATCTTTTTTTCCTTTTGTTTCTTATATAAAATCTGTATCTGGCACAAAGTTAAAATTATGTCCTCCAGGCCACCTTTGAACCTAGTTAAGTCTCTTTACATCTGTATTTCTCTAAGCAAATGCTTGACACGGCTACAAACTTGAAAAAATGTGCATAACATCTGCTGATAGAAGTTATCATGTTTGGTTTGGCTGTAAATGGTATTTCATACTTTTCCCCTATCTTTAATAAACAAACTTCATAATCAGGTACGTTTTCCAATTTTCATGAAGAATGCAAATTATATAGAACATTTGAGCAGTAAAATATTTAAATAGATAGAATATAAGTTATCTAATTGAATAAATGTAACTCGAGGTATGTATGATATTTTATAGAAGTAAGCTTATAGGGATTTCAGGACCATGTGCCGGTTTAATAGTGTCTTCACAACCCAAATTATTAGTAAAAAGTCTTGCTCTACTAAAACAATGCGCTCAATTGTCAAAGCCACTCATAAGCTTGAAGTTCTACTAAAACAGTGCACTCAACTGTCAAACCCACTCATAAATTTGAAGTTCTTTAATTTTAAACCCCATGTCCTTATCCTCTTTGTCAAGTGACCTAGCTTAACATATTCCCAAGTTTCAATGTCTGATAACAACTTCGTTTTTTCTATTACTGGTTGCAATAAACCACTCTTTTGTATAGTATTTTGGAATAAGTACAAGGACATCCCATGAGGCTTGGTCATCTTACCAAATATCTCGTCTATTTTTGAAAATTACACTAACACCTCTTGTTAGTGACACCGCCTATCAGTGGTTGTCAGCCAAAAACATGGTTAGAAAAAACAGAAAGATGGATTTACCCCTATATGAAACATCCCAATTCAAAAATAAAATCTGTGTGGACAATTTTACCCTTGTGTCAAATTTTCAAATGCAAAAAATCTCCCTCGTTTTTTTCTCTAAAATCTCTTCTCTTTTCTTTCTTCTATCTATCTATATACACACACACATATATACACACATACATATACATATATATACGCACACACATATATACACACACAACGACATAAACATATGTACAAATATGGTTGAGGGATTTGGGTTTGGGGTGAGGTGGTGGCGGGGTTTGGGCGGGGGAGTAGGTGGCGGGTTTGGGAGGAAAGCTGGGGTGGGTGATGGGGATGGGGTGTGTGGGTGTGGGTGATGGGGAGGGGTGTGGGGCGGGTGATGGGGAGTGCTTTGGGGGTGGGAAAATAAAAGCAAATTAAATTTTATTTAATTTTTTCTTTTATTTTGTTTATTTGATTAATTGTATATATAAAGTAGTTAATTTATTTTAGTCCCTAATTAATAATTAATGAATTTGTTAAAAAATAATTTTTAATTAGATCTTATTAAAAATGTTAGTAATGTCAAAAAATAAGATACATTGGTTAAAATATGAGAAAATTACTAAATTTGATAAATTTAGTAATTAATCTCTTTGTTTAAATGAGAAAATTATAAGTTGAAAGTATTTTAATTATTGAAAATTAGATAAATTGGTTAAAAATATAACAAAATTTAAAATTGGTTAAAAATAAGACAAGTAATAGCATCAAAGCGCTTATCTTAAATCTGCCATATAAGGGCCATAATCGAGATATTATATTCTTGTGCTCTGTACTCTGGGAAGAGCGGGCAGGATATCTTTGGTGCTTTGGAAGCCAATAATCATAATATTAATATTCGTATGTTTTCCACTCTAGGAAGGGTGGGCAGGATTTTTTTTGCTGCTTTAAGACTTCCATGTTGGAGTTATGCATCTTTTATGTAGAGAAGACAACCATTTGCAGATGTAATTCTACACATCTGAGGCAACACCTTAATCACCCGATTTGAGATGATTACATGTATTTATAATCTTGGATTTGGCACCATCTCCTGAGCAGCTCAAAGATGTTTCCTCTGGTTAAAATGTCTTACCAGAAGTCACGGAAAACAATTCTCTTTTCTAGTGGGCATGATAAGAATGTGTTTTTCATCTTGTGACCATGAATATCTATGTTCTGATGCATGTGTTCTTTCATACTGCCTTTATCTAAAGGATCACACAAGATTTAACATTAATGTCTCCACAGAATCACACCTTTCCCACCAGAAGAAGAGAGAAACAAGAATAGGTGTCCAGGCAAAATATCAGGTTGAACCTATATTGGCTGGACAGGGCAAGCACGATCACTGCCAAGAAGATCTTCAAGAATTAAGCTCAAATGTGAAAACTGTTGTATTACCATCTGTGTTGAAAAATCATGTTTCGATCCTTCCAGAACTTGAGGCTGCAGAGAAACTTGGGGCCTGTCTGATTGATTTCCAAATTTAAGGAGTGGATGAAGACAAGGCCTTGGTTAGGAGTTGCTGTTGAGCAAACAATTTAGATAGGAAACATCGTTGTACAGCTCCAGAGATCAAGTGTATGATACCTTACGATATGGAAGTTTTTAGCCTCCGAAATAGAATAAGTAGTTTCGATCTCATTTTTGGTGTTGAGGAACTTGAGTAATAGGTCCTTAATTTTCAATAAAATATTTTTTCTGATTTTTCCATTTCAAATTCTGTCCCTTTGTTCCCACATTTTTTTTGGTTTTTTGTCCCCGTTTTTTTGAAGTGAAAACTACTGAAGGCTGAAGTTGGAACCTGAGGGATCCGCAGCTTCTCCTCCTACGTCTGGGAGCAATTTTGTATCGTTGACATATTTTTTCTAATCTCTAGTGAAGCAATTTTGTGTCCAAATAGTGCTCCACGAGCCAAAACTTTTATACTCTTCTAATAAAAAATGTTTTTTAATGAATATTAATAAATTAGACATTTCTTTATTTTATTTATTTTTTAATAAATATAGATAAAGTCTTAGTTCATACATAATTATGGGTACATCGATAGGCACGACTAATATTTGCAAATAAATGTCCTGTTTTATGGATATTGGAGCAAGGAAAATGGTGCATGTATGTGAATGCTTTACAATGAATAACCACTTCTAAAAATTCTTAATTGAATGTAAATGTTGTTGAATATGGAATTTCTATGTTACTACAGTATAATTAGTACTTAAACTTGAAACTTTATGGTAATCTTATGCATAGTTATTGTGTTTTGATTTATTCTCCGAATATATGATAATCACATGAGGAATATCTTAAGTGCAATTTAATTATGCAGAAACGTCAAAAAGTGACCAACAAAAAATTCATCAACTATCTAGATAAATAGGGAATTTCCTCTCCTTCCTAAAATTTTTTATTTGGAAGTCCTTGCAACGCTGGATGAATGTTAGAAAAAAAAATTTAATTTCATGTTTGAATCAAGTAAGTAGTAATAGACGCGTATATACTAAATCATTTGAATTTAATTAATAATTCATATTTTAGGCTCAATTGGGAGATTAGTTGGTGAAATGACTGTATTTGCATAGTACTCGTAATTAGTAAAAGTTCATTACTTCATCTATATTTAGATGTGCATGACGGGTTGTTGATCGCCAATCATGATTGGTAGGTTATTAGAACTAAGGGATGAATTTTAAGAAGATAATTACTCAAATAATTTTAATTATTGAAATAAATTGTAAGAGTTGTGAGACACTATTAAATTATTGATGAGCGATTACACACGAATTTTGACAGTCTAAGTTTTGCTAAGGGAATTAATCTCTAATTATTGAATTAAATAAATTAGTTAACTAGATTAATTAATGTACGGGGCTTCAATTAATTCAAGTGTGTGGTTAATTTAACTAGATAATGAGATGATTCAACTAAATGAATCTTAATATGATGGGCAATTGAATTAATTGATTAGATCAATTAATTGAGCTTAATTAAATTTTTGACAAAGGACTAATAGATAAGAGCTTGATGTGATCAAGACAATTTTATATGGATTGAGAGTCTCATTAAGATGGAAAGAGCATATAAGCACCCTTGGGACTGAACTTTTACACACATAAATTGTCTGAAATTCGCGTTCTACAAGCAAGAAAATCATCCACCCTCTTCTTCCTTTTGTTTATTTTGTGTTCTTTTATCCTACACACTTGAATAAAATAACTTTAAAATAGAATATCTATACACAAGGAGTTTTCTAGTTTCATTCGTTGATTCAACTAACTAGGAACGGATACATAGTTGTTAAACTAATAGGGTTCATCTAATAATATAAACCCTAGGCTCAATCCTTGGCCAAGAATTTTCAAAATCAAGCATTGTGAAAAGTATAGGAGATTTATCTATTTATCTGGATAGTTGGCAAATCATTCATTAATTATTTATTAACCTCCATATATGAAGATTGCATCCATAATATTTTTCTTGTAATTGTCATACAATTGAAAAATAAATCAAAGTAGAAGATGTCATGCATAAGGTACGAATACAAAAAAACCTTAGTGGATGTACATTGATTTTATTTGTTGGGTTTTTTGATAAGTGTATATTTTGATATATTATTTTATCAAATTCTTTATACTTTCTTTACTTTATTCTTGTTAATATTATAGTTTTATTAATATTTTGTGTTAGGAAATCAATGAACAAAAATGGATTAAAAAAACAAAAATAAAACCAAAGAAGACAATATGTTTCATGAACAAGTTGAGAGATAATATTTTATTAGATTAAAAAAGCATTACAATTAGAAGAAAATGGCTATTTTTGCTTAAGTCGATCATATGTAGATCAAAATATATGCAAGAAATCACTTAGACTTTGTAAGCGATTGTTGGGGTTCCATTAAATTCAAAATAAGCATGTTTTCAAACTTATGTAGTTTTCGTATTTTGGGCATAACTCCACATTCAAAATCCCTGTAGACCTGAACTTCAATTGTAAGTCAATAGATAGACCTACAACTTTTTTATTGGAAACTCAACCCAATTCAATCTTGATTATAGCAAAAAAATCGTTCAAGTGTGTGTATTGGAAATGATATATATATGGTTGTACATTTCTTTAAATCAATCATAACTTTTTCCCTAGTGGTTGGAATTAGGTGATTTAAGTTAAAAAATGAAGCTAATACACAAATACACAACTTTCATGTTGTAACTTTTTTAAAATTAGCTAATTTCATAGAGAAAAATGTATGACAAAATTCAGATTTAAAAAGGACATGTAAATTTAGAGTATATTTGAAGTAAAATTAGAGTGCATTTGGAGTGAATTTGTAGATGCCAATTTAAGTATTCTTATACTATAAATAGGGGTTTTTGGATGTCATTCATAGTGCCTCAAGTTTAAAAATTAATTTATGCACTATCGTACAAGAAAATTCTTATTCGATAATATTTCATTTCTAATTAAAAAAATTTAGGGGATAGTTCAGTATACTTGTTCCTTAATAAGTACCCGTATACATGTATTAGTATTACATCACCGACACCCATGGAACGAGACATTCTCCTAATGAGCTTATATCTTTTGTGCAAATCTTACTAAATTCATTGATATCTCATCTCAATTATCTTCAACTTGAAACATTTTAAAATTAAAACTATAGAGTTCATCATATGCACGGTCATACCCCTCTAGCTATATATATGGTCTAAGAATTTAATCTAAATATAAAAATATAAAAATAAAAATAAGGAAATGTCATTTTATTAATATTAATTTAATAAGAATAATTTTTACTAGAATATAAATATGAGCATTCTAATTGACCTGTGAGACACTACTCTAATATATATCACATGTCCAATTTATTTAGATCTTGATTAAATCAAACTCATATCCGTAGGATCTTACTTAAATAAAGTAACCTCACTTAATTGATTCATTAATTAATTATTTAATCCAATACATAAAATAAATTAAAAGTTTATTTAGTTAATTAATCTCATCAATCAATTAATTACTTCTATTGGGTTTTTTCTAATTTCTTAGGCGCAATTAATTAATTAATTCTATTAACTACTTTATCAAATCCAACTCTTGGATTAATTCTCTTAATTCGAAATGGGTTTTGTCTGAGTAAATGTTTGACCCTTAGGTTTAACAGTAAGTTAGCAGTAGGCTGCGGTAAATTAATTGGATAATAAAATTATCATGATTAATTAAATACTTTAATTAATCATCTTATAATTAATCTTCGTTGCTTCTAATATCTACAAATTATGATTGACTTATAGCAATATGTCATGAAGATATAGCTATAGGTAAAATAGTAAATCTTATCAATTATGATTATTGTGCAAGTGAAGTCCTTTCATCATTTAATCTTTTGATTGGGCTTAGGGTATGTAATTATAGTTGAAACCTAAATAATATAATAACTATACATCCATTCCTAATATCTTAATTTTAATTGACGTAATTAAGAAATCCCATCTTAATATCATCCTTGCTTGGCCAAGAATCAATTACATGTGGAAAACACAAGATATTTTACTCACTTTTCTGGTTGAGTGATGGATCCTTTATTGATATTAGCAAATCTTCATATTTAATTGAAATATATTCAAAATATTTTCTTCGTGAAAATTTCCTTTATTGATATTAGCAAATCTTCATATTTAATTGAAATATATTCAAAATATTTTCTTCGTGAAAATTTCCTTTATTGATATTAACAAACTTTCATATTTAATTGAAATGTATTCAAAATATTTTCTTTGTGAAAATTCATGTAATCAGAGAAAATTTAAATACAAGTAATAAAATACAAGGTTTCCATAATATCTCGAATCTAAGGACTAATCTTTCACTATCATAGCATACAAATTCTATATATGACAATTTTCATTTTCTAATTTGAAAATTCTTGTTAATTAATATACTTGTTTTTCAACAAACATCTATATACGTATTTTGGTCCGTCCGCATAGACCCATAGATACGTGGCACAACATAAAATTTAACTGGGATAAATTGCATAGCATGCAATAAACAAGCCTACATATCTATTTGCTATCGTGATTGATCGATTGATCGATTTTGATTCGTATAAAGAGAGGGATAACAAATTATGCCTCAAGCTTCCGGCTAATGAAGCTGACTATGATGCGAATCAATTCACACTCAAATCCTCTCGTGTGGATCGCGGGAGTTACCTAAATTAGACCACTGCTAATTCATTCATGACCTTTATTAGATTTCTTAGGTCAATTATTAGATCTCCTAATCAATTTATTAATATTTCTATTGGGCTTGCCCTAATTTAATCCAACTAATTGACCAATCAATTAATGAATTAATCCAACTCTTGAATTAATATAAGCTGAATATATTAATCAATTTATCAATCCAACTCTTGGATTAAATTTAGGCTCAATGAATTAATTGATCCAATCAATTAATTAATCTTCAACTAGACTTGGTCTAATTAATTAGATCTAATTAATTGGTATCATCAATTAATTAATAAATTCAACTCTTCGAATAAATAAAGTTCAATAAATTAATTATCAATTCATCAATCCAACTCTTGGATTTATTTCTTTTAAGTCAAAATGGATTTATTCGACTTAGTTTGTAGCCTTTCTAGTTTACAATAAGCTGGTTTAATAGCAACGTACCATAAAAACTTAGATATAGATGATAGTAGTGAATCTTTTCAATTACGAATGCCATACAAGGAAGGTCCCTTCATCATCAAATGTCTTGATCAGACCCTGGATAATATCTATATTCTCATTCCTAGTTCCATGACTTAAGAAATTAAGCAACCCTTTCCTAATCATCATTCTACCTTGACTAAAATTTTTTAAGTCATGCATCGTAAAAATTATAGGACATTTGCCTATTCATCTAGACACATGTAATGAATAAATTGTTGATCACTCATAAACCTCTATATATAATTAAGTTGCACACAAAATATTTCCTTATGTGATTATCAATGTAATCAGAGAACTAATAAAACTACAATCTATTAGTTACAAGATTACCATGATACCTTAAATTTAAGGATTAATCTTCCACTGTAATGAAGAAATTTCATATTCGATAATTAACATTTCTAATTATTAGTTTCTTGGTGGGGTTGTTCAGTGCTTGTTGTCAAATAAACACCCACATACATGTACTAATATTTTCACACCAATGTTCATGTAGTCAGATATTTTTCTTACGAGTGTGCATCGTTTAACAAGTCTCTCCGAATCCTCGATATATGTCCTATTTTAATGATTCTACAACTCAAAATAATTTAAGATCAAAGTTATAGAGATATATTTCATGATCATCATTGTATGCATGAAAATAGTTCATAGCCATGTATAATCCAAGGATTCCATCTAAATTCAATTAATTTACTAATAAAGATGAATGCTTAATAAGTGTTGTTGAATGAATAAGATTGTTTATCACAAGATAATTGTACGTCAATTCAATTATTTTTTTTCGCTCTACCCTAATAATATCGTCATAAAATGTCAATGAGAGGTAATGTGTTCCCTACTAAGCATTCATCGAATGTGCAAGTCTATTCAAATCATCAATGTCTCATCTCAATAATTCGACGAGTTGATACTATTTATAGATCAAAGTCAGAAACACATATTTCATGATTATCACCTAATTCACAAGCTATGTCCTATATCTATCACATTATATAGGATATTTCATCTAATTTATACTACTTAAAGTGTAAATAACTTTGACGGTTTTTCAAAAAAATTGATCGAACAAAATATATCCTTTTTGACATAGTTAATTTGAAGAAAAATTAAGTGAGTTGATATTTGTTTAATTGAACAATTTGTATTAATGATATCAACTAATTTATTTATTTGTTTGTTTGATTTGTTGGAATTTCAAAAAGTATGATCAATAGTTTGTATTAATAGTATAAATCAAATGATTTGCTTGATGGATTGATGGGAATTTCAAAAAGTATGAACAATAATTTGCATCATTGATATTAATCAATTTATTTGTTCGATTGATGGTTTGTAATTTCAAAATCATGAACAATAATAAATCATAAATATTTATAAAAATTAATTTTAAATTCTTATTCGGAACTTAAACAATTTAAAATATAGATATATGTCACAATATTTTATGGTAATGTCGGCGATATTCATAATTAATTTGATTTTTAAATTATTTAAAATTATTTAACATAATCTAATGGAGATAAAAATGCTATACATATTAACATTATATTGAAAAGTTACATATAGTATATTTTAATGGCTGTTTTTTAATTCCCAAATAGTCAAGATTCTAATAAAAGTTAGAATAAAAATTATTTAGTACTCAAGATTTGTCATTTATATAAATAAGATACATCGATACTATAAATGGTACCTAAGTTTTGCCATATATATAAGATTAGTACATATGGGATGGGATCTATAAAATACTTCATCTAAAACTTTTTATAATGACAGATATATATTTTCAAATCTTAGTTTAATTTCAATTATCTATTTAATTTTTCATGATACGTTTAATTGATTTAAACAAATCCTACCACTGTAATAATATAAATAAAAAATTGAGTAACAATAAATAATTATATTAATAAAATTATAAATATTCATAGGTAACTTATAAAATTGAAATACACTGAAATAGAAGCAGCAACTTTAAAATTAAATTTATCTCATGAGATTTTAAATCATGTCTTACCAGTAAGATGAAAAATTTGAAAAAGGTTTTAAAACAATATAAAGACTAAAAAATTCGTTTAATAAAAAACATCACACTTAACTTTTGAGTGAATTTTAATATTACTTCCAAAAATTAAAAGTCTAAATCTCATAGCATGCATTTTAGTTTTAGACTTATTGCTCTTCCTTCAGTCATATTGTAATTTCAATATATTTTGTTTCATCATAATATCTATATATTTTATTTATATAGATGTATTTTATTAGAAAATTCTGAATATATATTACGAATATGATAGTATTTAATTTAACCAAATAAAATATAATATACAAATTTGAAAGAAGAATTAGAAGTGAATAGATTAAAGGTATCACTATAAAACAGTTAAAAGAATATCGATTTAATATTTGTGGCGAAATTCAGATATCAATAACTTTAAAATTAAAATTTATGATATAAGATTTCAAAATCAATTTCTAAAAGGTGAGGTTAAAAAAGAAGAATAGAAAAAGAAAAATTATTTCACTTTTCTTGGATTTTCTTCCAAGTTTTTTATTTTAATTGGGCCTATCCTATAAGGGAAAAAATTAAACAAAAAATAAAACAACATAAAGATTTAAAAATTTCTTGCTTAAGAAATATCACCGGTAATCTCTAAGTAATTTTAATATATCTTCTAGAAATTAAAAGTATAAATCTCATAGTATGCATTTTAATTTCATAATTATTGCTCTTCCTTCAATCATACTGTAATTTCAATCTCTTTGTTTCATTATAATACTTTCACATTTTACATATATAGAAGAACATTATTAGAAATTTTTAAATATATGTTATCAATATGATAGTATTTATTTTAACCAAATAAAATATAATCTGCAAATTTGGAAGAAGAACAAGAAGTGAATAGATTAAAAGATGTCATTATAAATTATATATAAAAAAATTATATGGACATCATTCCATCAATTCAATATTTGTGGTGAAATTCGGATATTATTTAAGATATACGTGATATTGAATTATATGTGTGAAATACTATTTAAAATTAAAAGTGCATAAAATATTTCATTTTTCTCTTTGATTAACTAAGAAGATTACATTGACTTAGAAAATTAATTATTATTATAAATAATTGAAAAATATTTATCAATGCTTAATATGTAAAATTACTAGACTAGATAATATATAATGCATTGTAAGAACTGCTTATATAATAATACAATTTAAGACATGTATTTAGACTACCTATAGTGAAATTTAGTACATCCTATTTCAATTTATGTGATTACTTAATCACCTATATTTTTAGTAGTTAACTTGACGTGCATACTTAATATTAATTCAATGTTCGTCAACTCTTTTAAAATATTTTTTAATTATGTATTTATTTGAATGGTATATGAAAATAAATATTGAATTGTATCATTATATTACATAGATAGGTTGAAAATCTAAACTTACAAAGTTGTATTCTAATCACTAAGTTTTTTATTTATAGAATAACAATATATCACTTATTGACTCGATGAATTTATTTACAATTATATGCAATACATTAGTTTTATTTCAGTAATAAGTGTTTTAGGAAATGAATTTAACGTAGTGTACATTTAGTTTAGATTATTTCTAATTAATTCAGTAAATTAATTTAGTTATCTTTTTTAATTAACGAGTTATTTAGTTAAGTAAAAAAGTCATTTTAAAAAATAATTTTTACACTTTATTATTTAAAAATTAAAGACTACAAAAAGAGAAGATAAAGGTTTAATGTTTTACTAAATTACATTTGAATAAATGAAAAATTGAATGGATTTGTATGCTTTTTGATTTATTTTGCATTTACAAATCGATCATACATAAAAATAAATAAAATTTTAAATTGATTATAGAATATTTTTCATAAATACTAATTAATCTAATTTGGTTGCATGACAATTTATTTTTCAGACAATCTTTTATAAAGAAAATAACCTAAATTAATTAGGTCATCAACTAAATTTAACAATTATGAACCATACCACTGACTTTTAAATTTATAACAATATAAGATAATAAATGAGTAGGAAACATATGCAGGTGAAAAAAATGGTTTATTTAGGTTAACAATGGACCTCTTTTATAATAGTTTTATTTCTTTTTGAGTAAGGAAATCTACAATATCATCTATTCTTCCAAAATGATGAATACCTAAAATAAGTTTTTGAAAATTGATCTCCTCAATCCATATAGATATCAGTACCCGAAATTTTATAATTATACATACAAATATTATTTTTAGACTCGTAGCTTGATCTATTTTCACTCTTACTCCTTTAAAAGGTGGGTCTATCAGTTTACAAAATAACATTTCTTAAATATTGGTAAATTTAATTCAAATTGTCTGAAAAAAATAAATTGGGCTTGAAAAATAACACAAGCCCAGAACACGTCAACTGGGAATTTTTCAAAAAATAGAAGAAAAATTACTTATATGGAATTATCTACTAGTTATTTTTGGAGGAAAAATGCTAAATATCAGTCCATATGAATTTTCACTTATTTTTCCTCGAAAGAAATAGAAATAAAGAAGAACTTGAGCTAAAAATATTATGTATATAATTTTTTAGTATGGTGTTAATATATGTATAATACTTATATCTCTATAACATTATATTAAAATTCTTTCAAATACTTAATTTTATAAGTTAAAGATTGAGTTAATTATTGAATATTGATGGACACCATCGTAATATATTATGAGATACATATAAATGTATTACATGTTTTAATTATTTGATCTCAATAAGGATTTAAAGTTATTTTAATATAAAATTATTTATCATAAATTAAAAAAATTAATTTATTTTATCAAAGTCCAATATTATTGCCCATAATACAATGAATACATAATTAACATATATAGAAAGATTTATCATAAAATATAAATAACTTATTAAATGTATACAAGATTTTTTATTCATAGTGCTTGTAATCTTAAAAAATAGAGAAAAAAAATGATTGAAGCGACTGTGTGCAAGTTTAATCAACTAGGAGATTTCTTTAATATTTGTACATTTAATATTTTTTTCCACTTTCATTTTCTTATTCATTTTCAATGTTTTGAAGGATAAATATATGAAAGTTGATTTAGAGAGAAATCTTAGCATTTTTCTTATAAAAACAATCAATAGAGAAATCCACATTAGTAATTGTTCATTTATTTATGAAAAATCCCCAAATTCAATGTCAAATATTATAAGATAATATATGTAAATTGTCAACCTACATTTTAAAGGACCAATAGAAAAAAAAAGGCAAGTTATAGGACCAAAAATGCATATTTGTCTTTATATTAATATAACAATATCAAATTCAATAATGTGCATGAAGTCTTTCAAAGTTATGAAAATCAACAAAGAATTTTACAGTAATTTGTTTATTGTGGTTTACAGTTGTTCAAAATATCTAAGAGCCTATGGAATTCAATGAGAGTCACTTTCTTAATTTACTGTTTCAACTTTACCTTCACTTTCTTAAAATTTTTAATTGATGTTGATTTATATTCTTATATAATTAATTTATTCTATTTTATTCATGATTTTATTATGTTGTTATCATTTTATCAGTTACAAAGAAGAAAAAATGTCAAATCAACAACTAAATTTTGGAAAAGAGATAAAGAAATTCTATGAAACAAATAAAAAGAGAATAACTCAAACCATGAAGGTCAAATAAAAGAAAAATCAAATGCAACCAGAAATTTAAATAATTATAGTTTATGGATTAAAAATTTATTTAAATAAATTATTATTTAATTTTTAAATATTCAATATTTTGCGTCTTAATATACTTTAGTCGCTCAACATTTTTTTTTATCGATTTGTTCTCTCATCCATTACTACCATTAATTATATTAAAATTTATATATTGTATAATTGTTATAATGAGATTTTATATTTTATTACTCATAATTCTGCAAATAAATCATTAATAGTAGAATGATATATGTATGTTATACGGCTAGAGCTTTATTAAAAAAATGCTTGGGATTAAAATAAAAGTACAAAAATAATAACAATTAGTGACAAAATAAATTATACTTTTTTAATATTTATTATTAATTTTTTTATTGTGGTCATAATCTTAACTTGGTACACACATATTTTTTGCTAGTATTAATAAATACACAAATAAAAATAAAGAGTTGCATATTTATTGATGATAAATAATTAAGAATGTTATATTATATAAATAGAAACAACCATTTCTATTTATTACTCTAATAGTTAGCATTCTACTTATGACCTCATTAATGCATATTTAACTATGCAAAGATCAATTAAATAGTATCTCATGTGATCTTAAAATTGCATGGATCAAGAATCTCTTATTTGGGCAACCAACGCTTGAATCTTCTTAAACCTCATCCAAAACCTATAAAACAAGGGTTATGGGTGTTGGTGGTTGTCTAACAAAAACTATCCAATACTTAAATCCAAAAGGACAATCAAAGTACTCAAGATGCTATCGAGAAGCAATATTACGCATATAATCTCCTAGTAATGTAAAAGAACGTATCTTATTGATGTACAAGAAATTTATATAGTAAGAAAATAATAAGGTAATTGACATTATGAATAATTCTATTACCTTCGATAACATTTATCGAAGTAATCGTTCATAAATTACAGATTCTAAATAAAGTAAAATCCTCTTTTATTATCCAAAACTTAGCATAATCAGAGTAGGATTCTATCATTAATTTTCGTTGGACCCAAACTGAGCTTGTCAGCTCAGATCAATCCAGATAAATCATCTAGAGAGCCTCTTGGGCTAAGTAGGACCATCACCTCAACTCAACTATTCTTTGGATCGAGTTAGATAAACTAATAACATAATCTTGGGCCATGATCCAACAAGAACTCAAACACATCATAATCGAGTCCAAATCAACTGAGTTTAGTAAAGCCCCATAAATCAAATAACCATCCAGTGGAGTTGAACCGTACATTAATTAAAACAAATATAGGCCACAGTATCAAATTGGCTAGCACAATCATAATCTTAAAAGATGCGCAAATAATTGCTTGTTTATTAGGCTGGTGCAATAGTTCAGAAAATCACAAGGGCGGATTATGTTAATTACTTGATTTAAACTAGGAATTGAACTTGGAGATGGGTGCCCCCTTAATTGAAAATAAGTGCAAAATTTTTCGTGTGAATATTTTGAAAATGTAAATTTCGTTAATTTGTCTATTTTGCTAGAATAATACATATAAAGTTGTTCACTAGTAGTTTTCTCGATAATCCTAATTTAATATCTTGATTCCTTCTCTATTAAAACAGAAGGAAAGAGCAAAGAAAGCAATAAGCCGGCCTGAAAATTGCTACTTGCTGTACACAAAGCAAAAAAAGATTGTTCACAATCCCCACATGCAATGCAAACGGAAAACACAAGAGAAATGTTACATACCATCCTACTTTGTTACATACTTACATTTTTTTTAATTTCTCTTAATTTTGATAACAATTGGTTACAATTAGCTCAAATAGATAAATGTAACAAATTACGTACTTTCGGAATGAAATAAAGATGAATGATTAATCGATGATATGTACTCCCTCGGTCCTAATTTTAAAACTCTCATTTAATTCGATACGAAATTTTAAATGAAAGTTATAAAAATGAAAGGATTATATATATTTATATTATTTTTATTAAAAGTAATAATTTTAAAAAATTGTTGGTGTCACGTTGTTACTTTAATCGAGTTGTTAGAAAAAAATATTTTAAAAAATAAAATTTTATTTAAAATGTCACAAAAAGACAATGTGAGTCACAAATTTGAGAGAGAGAAAATAGTGTATTTCATAAAAACTATCAATTGTCCTGAGTTGCATGTGAATGGTTGACAGTCAAAAGAAAAGAACTGAAAATCACGGGCCTCTATGACATTAATATTCCTTTGTCTTGTTTCTTCCAACCTGCCAAAATCCACTAACTGCAAAGAAAATCCCTGTTTAAAGTGTTCTTGGCTGCTTTCTCTCCAATTGGAAAAATCCATTCCCTCAATTTCACTGAGCAGTAAGTGAAGCAGAAAAAGTAAAAAAGAATCACGAGACAACCAATCACTGATTTCTCTATCCTCAAACACATAATAATATGCAAAAAAGAACACAGGGGCCACTCCAAATATTTCAGCAGAGATAAATAAAGGAGAAGCTGAAATAAGTTGCTTTCAGTTTTAATCAGCACAGAGAATGCTGGACGGCTCCAAATCTTTGGTTGAGAATGCAATAAAATTTGACAAATCTCTGAAAGTCAGTCATGCTTGCATGCTATTCATGTGTCTTTCTGATGCTGTTTTCTTCTTTGATAAATTATTTCCATGTGGTAAAATTTAAGTCATTTCCCTGTGAATCTTTGCAGGAGCTGAGGGACTTGAGTTCTGAGTTATACCATGCTGCTGATTATTGTAAAACAGCTTTCTTGAGTTCCCAAGACAAGAGACTGTAAGTCTTGTTCTCAACTATTTAATTTGTTGTCATTTGGCTGTGCTGCAAGATTGTTCAATTTCATTACAAATTCTGCACTAAGCCTCCTAAAACTATCTCTGATGTCTCAGATTTTCCTTGTATCCTGCCTGGAATACATACATTTATATGCATACACACACACACACACCTTCACATTAAGCATTAGTCTCTTGCTCATCCGAACAATGCATTTGGTTGATACTATGTGGCAAGTGATATGGTGATTTGATGATGCTAGAGAAATCAAATGCCTCTCCAAGATATTCTACTTTCGACTTCAATTGCATTAGTAACTAAGTCCTAACTAAGCTTATTGCTATGTGTAATTTAAGACGAAGAAAGATAGGATGAATAAGGAACTGCAGTGTGTAGCTTTTTGGTATTATTCAGCAACACTTAATGTGTATCTGTGTTGGATATGTAATTTCTGTTATGCAGCACTGTGGAAACCACAAAGGAGTACATATCCCGAGCCGTAGTTGCAGTCGTTGATCATCTAGGAAGCATATCAGCTAATCTTGAATATTGTATTTCTAAGAGCAATTCAGTTCCTGAAACAGAACTTAGAATTGACAGCCTGAAACAGGTTAATGATCCACTCATCCCCAAAACAACAGCTCCCAATGGTTTCTTTGTTTTTTGCCAATGCAGAAGCTGATTAATTATCCCAAGAAAAAAGGGTTGCCATGTTAAATGAATTTTCTGTGGTGTCAACAGAGAATTGGGACATGCCAACTATACTCTCACAAACTTGCCCTGGCAAGATTTCACTGGAATGCTGAGTTTACAAGATACCACTGTCGCTATATATTGCTGAGTAATAAATTCTGTCTTCAAGTTTTTTCACTCAAATAGATTTGTTATTCATGATTTACTATACACTGCTTTTCTGATGCCTTCTTTTGCTCATCAGCTTTAAGAGATTCAGCAATGATGAGTGCTGTATCCAGGTTATCAGATTAAGTACCCCCTTCTTATCGTTAAAAATGGAACTTTTGATTGGAAACTGGAGTGATATTGGTGGCAAAAATGTGATGTCATTTTACATAAGTTTTGATATAGTGGTTGTAACTTTTACCATACTAACACTGATACAGGGATTCTGAAAGTTGCATTGATGCTAAGAGTGAAGAAAGAAATCAAATTGAGACGAAGGAGCCGCTATTTTTAGACACTTACAATTGCAAGCTATCTCTGATTGAGAGTTCAACCAGTGACATGGAGAAAAACAGTGGACTTTCACCTCCAGTTAACACAACCAGAGACTACAAAAATTGTATGAAAAATCAAATTTCGACAAACCAGACAATGTTTCAACATAGAAAAGGTGTTTCTCTAATCGTTCTATCCCTTTTATTCATAGTGCTGCCAGTGCATGATTGCCTACCAATATTACCAAAAGCTGAGCACTCAACTCTCCAGTTTCAGGTTGGATTCTATTTGTCATTTGACGAGCATGTTGCCGTGCGATAAAAATGATACATGTATTATTGTCATATGTTTTCTTGCAACTGCAGGAGGCTCAAAAGCTAAAACGCAGCACGATAAATTGGAAACTGATACAGAACAAGGACATAGCATCACTTATTAGGCGTGGTAAACGAATTCTTACATAAATACTTGGAGAATGTAAGAGTTTGATTTAAGTTAGTTTGAGGTGGTGGAGTTTCATCTTAACCATGCCGAGAGCTCTCACTTTGATTGCAACTGAGGAGAGTACTTGAGCTCTGAAAAAACATACTGATACTTCCAAGTTCACCTTGCAATGCCGTACTGTATTGTAGCACAACAAAGATTGTGGGGAGACATAGATTAGTTTCTTGTGTAATTTCTGAGGGATGAATGAAAGATGAAGCATTTCATGCAAACACAAGACAATGAATGCGAGAATTTCAACACAAAGTATGGCCACGCACGGCAAAAAAATCCTACTTACCTTATTCAAGTAGATTTCATATGCTTAGAATTGTTGTAGTATGTCGATAAGTTCCTGGCCCTGTTTTCATGGGCTCACACATGTTTAAAACAAGGTAAATGGTTTTTTGCCATCAAGAAACTACTTCCGGTTGTGGAGTAGTGAGTTAATTTAGAACGGCTTTCATTTTCAGACAATGAGAAGTGAAAGAGACGACTTACATTTTATTTTTGGCACACAAAATATAGATGACATGAATTGATATTCAGCTTATAATTCTTTATTGTCACTTATAGCATAGGGCTAATTACATAAACATCCCATGAGGTTTGTCCTTGTTAAGTCAGTGACTTAATTTTTGTTGGCATTGTTTGTGCAAAACAAATTTTGATTTTATTGGATCTTCAAAAATGGTAAGTTCAGTTTTTCATGTTTTTATATGAATTTTAATGCAAGACTAATTCTTGAATATTTATTTTCTTATAGGATTAAAACTCTACATACTTACTTACCATATTAGATAAATTTATTAAAGATAAATTTGAGAAATTTATGGAGATATCTCCAAATAAATTTATTAAAGATTTGATATCTTGCACTTGACTTATTCGGATGAATCATATTTCAAGAAAGTTTCCATATTACAAGTGGCTGATTTCCTTCCTAGTTTAGGCATCCGAAATTTGTATTGGTTTGGCAGAAATTTGAGTTGTAATTAAATTCTATATTTTTGTTAGACATAGAAAGTTTTGGTTAGCAAAGTCTCTATGTTAGACTAGATAATTTTTTATGTAATTGATTAAGAATCAACTTATGAAATTTGTGTATATAAAAGACACAAATCTTCATAAGTCATATGTTGTGGATTTCATAGATAATATTCAGAAGAGTGCAGTAGATTCCGTCTTCATAACAATTCAATAACTGTTGATCAAGAATCAAATTTCAAAGTTTTCTGGAGTTTTACACGTGTGTTCCAACAGGTATTGGAATATCGCATTGAGCATCATTCGGGAGAAAGAGGTGAGCTCTCAGGAGAGAATGCTCTGCTATTTGACGGCAGTTAAAATTAAAGGAAGTTTAATGAGACAGATTCAAAGTCGAGAGAATCTCACAAACAAGTTCACCAGTGGAGCAATACAAAAACAACATCAAAATTAGTTTTGTTTTATAAGTCCAAGTATTATATTATGTAAAATTTGTACTGATAGTGGATTGTTTTCTTTCTGGAGGTGGCCTCGAAGAGTAGGATATTTGATATCCGAACCTCATTAAAAATTTTGGTGTTAATTTTAATTTTCACAGTGCATCTGTGTTCATGTTCTAACTGATATTATAATATTAATTAGAATATCACGAATATGGTAAACTGATTAACTTGATTAATTAAAATATCAATAATTTCGAACAAATGGCATCAAGATCAAGTCACTAGACATACTTAATGAGATCTTGGATTAATCTATTGTCGATTTAAGTGCAGATGTGAATATCCTACTTGAAGGAGGCTTGATTACACGTCCACCATTGTTGGAAGGCTTCAGCTAGTCTATTGGAAATCTAGAATGAGGGTTTTTAACAAGTCACTAGATGAAAGAGCTTGGAAAATAGTGTTGATAGGCTAGAATCACCCGATGGTTGAGAATACGAATAAGAATATGATTCCAAAGCCTAAAGGTAAAAGGTCCACTAATGAGAATTGCCTTGACAATAAAAATTCAAGGGCTTTGAATATCATAATTAATACATTTGATGAAAATTAGTTTAGTCTCATCTTAGCCTATGAATCAACAAAGGAGGCTTGGGACCTCTTGCAAGTTGCCTATGAAGGGACTACATCCATAAGACTCTTTAAACTACAAATGCTAGTTTCTGAGTTTGAGAATCTTAGAATGCATGAGGATGAGACTATTGTTAATTTTAATGCTAAATTATGTGATATAACAAATGAGACTCATGCTTTAGTTGAGAAGTATTCAGATACTAAATTGTTTAGAAAGACTTTAAGGTCTTTACCCAAGAGATATGCTTACAAAGTTACTGCCATCGACAAGGCAAAAGATGTTTCAACCATGTGGTTGGATGAATTAATGGAGTCCCTGTAAACTTTTGAGATGAATTTCAAGCACAACAAAAGGGAGAAAGATATGAGAATTGCTTTTCAAGTTGATGTCCAAACATCGTCTGTGATAGACGGACTTGATGTCAGTATTAAAATGGCAGAGTCACTTGAATAGTTAATAAAGAGTTTTGACAAATTCTTGAAGGGAGTGAACAACAAGAAGAATTCAATTAAATTAGGTAAAACTTCTAACCTTCAAAAAATTAAAATTATAACTAATCATTCTTTTTCTGATTTTAGGAACAACATGAAAAGTCAATGTTAAGAATGTGGAGGATATGGTCATATCCAAGACGAATGTGCCAACACTCTTAAGAAGATAAGACGTTCACCATAAATGACTTGGAGTAGTGAAGAGTTTGAGGAAAGTCAGGATGATGATGAGGAGCACAATAGCAATCATGTAGTACTATGTTCTGCAACAAATCAAAACACTGTTCCCTTTAAAAAGTGCTATGTTACAAGTCATGTTGTAACATACGTTAGAACATTAAGAATTTTTTATGCTGATACTATATTAAAAGGTAAGGAAAAAGTTATTCAAAATATTTTAACCGATGATGATTCTGATTACAGTAGTGGTGACGAATTGAGGAAATCAAGATTGTGTACAAGCAGACGTACCAAAAATGGCTTGAAGTTTGTGAGACTAACAAGTCGTTGGACGAATATTGAGCTTTCATGTCAAAAGACGGAGTTAGAACATGAGTTAGAATATTGCAAACTTTATATTACTGGGTGACCGATGGCAAAGTAGTACCATGAGGGTAGCTATCATAAAAAAACATGGATTGAATAGCTCTTTTTAAACCTTATTTTGCCTAAGTACACTTAAGTAATGTACACTTCTTTGGTCTTGGGTTTCAACTACTTTTCATCAGACGACCGTTCTCATAACTTTGCTCTCAACTTGGATCATATATCTAAAAAGGTCTACTCTCAACTTAAACTTTTCCTTTTTGACTTTTTTGAATTGCAAAAAAAATAAAAAATCTCCCTTTGGAGACCCAGTTACTGCCACCACCTTTTTACTTCCGAGGGTTCTGTGGGAGATTTCACAGAATACGAGTTCTGGCTCTAGCCCCAACTATGCATTAAGAAGTTTGTCTAAGCATGACTTTGTGTGGGACTAGGGATTATAATCAAGCCTTCAACTTCAATTGTAGATCTACTCTGATCTATATGACCCCCAGGTGGTATAAAGTTAACCTCTTTCATAGAATATTACTGAGAAGGACAATATGCTCAATAACATACTTGTCGAGTTGGAAAGAAACAAAGTTTCTTTATCTAGAATGAACACTGGTAAAGACAAATTTAATAAAATCCTCTCACTAGACAAGTTAGAGGAAATCGTCAAGGACTTGGTTATGTTGGTCAGTGTTCAAACATAAAGAAGAATTCCAAATAAAAGATTGAATTTGTGAAAAGAACTAAAGCAAAACCCTCCATCTTTGATTCTGGTAAGAAAAAGGGTTTTCAAAAACCTCGGCCAAAAAGGTTCATACCAATCTACCATTACTGCCACATTCTTGGTCATATACATCCTAGGTATTTCAAATTGAAAAAGGACTTATGAAATAGAATGCATGTTATAACATCATTTTCTAGAAACTTTGAACATGGACCAAAATATGTGCCTCAACAGACACCAAAGATTAAGATTGATTTTGAAAAATAAATTTTCATGCAAAATTTGGATTAGAAAATCTAATCTTAGGTGTAATATTGCATACATGTCTTTTAAAGTATGCTCTAATGATTCTTGGTATATGGATAGTGGTTGTTCTAGGCATATGACTAGTTACAAAGCTAATTTGACAACTTTTCGAAGTATTGAAGAAAGTCATGTTACTTTTGGTGATGGTATCAAAGGTCATGTTCTTGGGAAGGGGACATTTGATGCTAGAAGTTTACCTAGGTTGAAAAATGTTTTGCTTGTGGGCATTGAGGCAAACTTGATAAGTATTCATCAATTATGTGACCAAAGTCTAAAAGATTTATGTCAAGGTTTTGACAATACTAATAGATATGTTTTGGTAGGATCAAGGTCTTCTAATAACTGTTACATGTTAGAACATCATACATCATGTTTGAACACGACATAAGATAAGTCAGAAATTTGGCACCCAAAACTAGGGCACTAATTTTAAAAGTCTAACCAAACACATTAACATGCATTATCAATTTATTAGGGAGTTGATTGAAAATAGAATTGTGATCATTGATCATGTTACAACTAAGAACCAACTGGTGTCAATATTTAACAAAACTGTTGATGCACAAAGGTTTATTCAATTGAGAAGTTTATTGGGTGTTTGTATTCTGTAATGCATGTTCAAGTCTGATGTTGGAACATCATGAAGCATAAAGTATTATCAATTTGTGTTCCAACATTATGTTGACATGGTAGAATGTAGATTAAGGCCTTTTCTTGTATTCATGCATGTCATGCTAGGAATTACATTAGGCATATTGTATTGAGAGTATAAAATAATCAGAATTTGAAGCTTCAAGTTCTGAAATCTCAATTTGGAATGAAATTTTGTTTATTTTGATGTTGAACTTGAATAAACTTTAGATCATGTTCCAAGTTATGTTTAAACTTAACATTAAACATGAGAACTTGGAGGCCTTTGACAGAAAGCTACCTACTCTAAGGAGTAAAAGCTAATCATGAGTAATCTAGGCCTAGGTATCACAAATATCTACAGAATGATTGATGCAGTACAAGATCATGTTTAGTTTTCTCTTTCAAGTTGATCACGATTAGTTTAGTATTTTAAGTTTATTTGATTTATTTCCTAGTCTAAGTTGATTTAATTTGTTTCATGTTTTAAATTGATATGATTTTGATTTTCTTTTCTTTATTTTCAGCATCACAAAATACTATGTAAAGTCTCATTGTAATAGTTAGAATCACTTTAATAGAGTTTATCATAATTATTCTCCAAGTTCCTTATTCCTCTTGTGTTTTTTGTGCTTATATTCGAGTGCTAATCTGCTTCATTTTCAAAACAAACTCCAACTGTACCAAAATTAGCACCAGAGCTAGGATTCTTACCTTGATCTAATGGTTGACGATGGTTCTAGTAGAAAATAAACCACCAATGATGAATGGAGGTTTGGAAAAATTGAGCAACGACTTGATGGGATTGGCAAAACTTTTCGTACCCTCACACAGAAGATAACTGCATTAACTATCGAGGAAAGACGTGAACCCATAGAATGACGATCACACCAGCATAGTGACCGGCATGAGTCCAGCGACCTTGACTCTAATGACGGCGAAGAGGACGACAATCGACGAAGTAAAGATCATGAAACCCTAGTCACACAAAACCCTAAGGCACAACCACCCATCGGGCCAGGCTTGGAAGTACGATAGCAACTTATCACTGGTGTTGATAAGCAACACCAGCCATTGATCAGCTTGGAGATCGATAGCAGAGCAGCAATTCACATAAGGCCAACTACGAATCATGATTTCCACGAGCCTGTTCCATTTTCAGTCTATGAATGACAAAACCAAGCAGCTTGCAGACGACATGACAACAACGACCTCCAATGAGGGATTCTGGCCAATGGTGGCAACGAGCTCGAGGTTGGTGGTAACTTTTTACAAGTAGCTACAAGGGTTTTTAATGGACGAGATGAGATTTCTCCACCTTTTCAAGATGACAATAATTTTCACCATTAACAATAAAGAAATTTTTAGCCAAGGCAGCTATGGAGGTTGGACTATTCATCCAAAGAAGAAGATAATTTTTGTTTCAACTATAGGGCTAATAATCGGGGTCCAAATACTCAATAATTTAAGATGAAGATGGAATTAGTGAATTTTGATGGTCGAGTAAACATTGAAGATTTTCTCGATTGGGTCCATACTGTTGAGAATTTTTTTTACTGTTTGAATATTTTGGAAGAAAGCCAAGTGAAGGTAATAGTGTATAAGTTGAAAGACGGAGCTTCTGCATAGTGGGAACAACTTTAATTTAATCATTAATGACAAGGAAAATAGCGTGTTCGCACTTAGCCCAAGATGAGGAAAATATTGCAAAGGTGATTTTTCCTCATGATTATGAATAATTTTTACACCAACAATATCAAAATTGTTGGCAAGCCAATTGTACTGTAAATGAGCACATGAAGAAATTTTATCAGTTAAATGCCTGAGTTAATTTGTCTGAGACTGAGGATTAATTAATTGCTCACTATATTGGAGGCCTAAAGTTGGTTATTCAAGATCGATTAACCCTTCAAGAGGTTTGGGCCATGACATATGCAGTTAATTTGGTGATGAAAGTAGAAATTTAACTCAATAGGTCCATAGTGTGCACTCAGAATAACTTTCAACAACAAACCAAGAAGTCTCTTCTATTCCAAAGAGGTCAATAATTCCAGGCAACAACAATAATAGTAATAAAGATACACCTTTCAACTCAAAATTCAGAGTAGAATCAAAGTAGAACTTCAGTTTCTGTTTGATATAACTCCTAAGGCAGAAGCCAGCAACAACGAGTTAATAACGATCCTCATGCATGTCTAATCTCATAAAATACTTCTGATACAACTAACCATGCCATCTTTTACATAATTGCCCGCATAGATGATTAGTTAATAAAAAGGTGGCAATGGTGAACGACATGTTCTTGAAGAAGATATTTATGAGGGTGCTGAGTTTGCAGAAGGAGATGTGGGAGAATAAGTGGTGTGCATTGTCCAACGACTTTTACTTGCCCTAAAGAAACTAGATAATTCTCAACGACACAAGATCTTTCGAACTCGATGCACTATTTATAAAAGTTGTGCAACATGATCATTAACAGTTGCAGTAGCAAGAATGTTGTTTCCAAGGCATTGGTGAAAATACTAAATTTGAAGACTGAAAAGCATCATTCTTCTTACAAGATCGCATGGATTAAGAAGGGCCCAGAAGTTCTAGTGCTAGAAGTTTGCAAGTTTCTTTATTAATTAGGAAGTACTACAAAGATGAAATCGTATGCGATGTAGTGGATATAGATGCTTGTCATGTTGTATTGGAAATACCATGGCACTATGATGTTGATGCCACTTATAAAGGATGAGATAATACTTTCGTGTTTTGGTGGTTTGACAATAAGATAGTTTTGGTACTGCAATCTCAATCATCGGATACCAATTGTGTTACTAAGGATGATAAGCTGCTCTTCACTAGCATCACAGGTGCAGAATTCTTTAAGCAAGTCAAGAAGCCAAATATTAATGTCGCATTGGTGGTGAAAGACCTCATTATTGTATGAGCCCAACTAAGCATGAAGAGTTGCAGTGAAAAGTTACTAAGTTAATTGATAAAGGCTTGATTCATGAGAGCATGAGTCCTTGTGTAGTCCCTACTCTACTCACTCCAAAGAAAAATGGTAGCTAATGGATGCATGTGGACACCATGCTATTAATAAAATAACAGTCAAGTATTGTTTTCCCATCCTATGCCTTAATGACATGCTTGATCGATTAGAAAGTGTAGTGGTATTCACCAAACTTGATTTTCAAAGTGGCTATCACCTAATTCATATTCGACCTGGCGATGAGTGGAATATAGCTTTCAAGACTAAAGATAGTCTCTACGAATAGCAAGTGATGCCATTTAGGCTATTAAATGCACCAAGCACATTCATGCAATTGATGAACTAGGTTCTTCGTCTTTTGATTAGAAAATTTGTGGTAGGATATTTTGATGATATTCTTACCTATAGTAAGAATGAGGATAAACACTTGTCGCATCTCAGGGAGGTTCTCTTAGCCTTACGAGCTAATAAGTTGTATATCAATCTGAAGACGTGTAGATTTATGACTGACCATTTTTTATTCCTTAGATTCATAGTGGGAAAAGATGGTATTTAGGTTGATGAGGCTAAAGTTGATGCAATTGTGAGTAGCTAATTTCTAAAAGTGTGCAAAAGGTGCAAAGTTTCCAAGATTTAGCCACTTTTTACAGATGTTTTATTTGGGGATTTAGCACGATCATGGCGTATATTATTGATTGTCTAAAGAAACGCCAATTCGAGTTGGGAAAAGCATAAGAAGACAACTTCAAATTGTTAAAAGAAAAGTTTTGCTCTACACAAGTATTAGCACTCCGTAATTTTTGAGTGAACACTTGATTCACAAATTGTATTCTGGCGGATTAGGAGGACATGTAGGCCGGGATAAAACAATCAGTTTGGTTGAGGAGAGATTTTATTGGCCCCAGCTCAAGAGGGATGTTGGGTATTTCATTCAGCGTTATGTGTCAGAAAGCTAAGAGGAAAGCTCAAAATAGTGGTCTTTATACTCCTTTGCGTATTCCAAAGATGATTTTTCAATATTTGACTATGGATTTTGTTCTTGGTCTTCAAAAAACTCAGTGTGGAGTTGATTCTATTTTGCTTGATTGATTTTCAATATGGTTCACTTTTATTCTTGCAAGAAGACTTCAGACGCTTCTTACATGGCTAATTTATTTTTTTTCGTAAGGTAGTTCTCCTACACGATGTTCCTTGTTCAATAACTCCTGACAGAGATGTGAAATTCTTGAGTCATTTTTGGAAAACTTTGTGAAAATTATTTGATACTTCTTTGAAGTATAGTAGCTAACCGCATAATTGGCAATGTGATTTGATCTGTTAGTGGAGATAAACCAAAACAGTAGGAAGTTGCACTTCCATAAATTAAGTTTGTTTTTAACAGTATGCCTAATAGTTCTACCAAGAAGCCTCCTTTTGAAGTTGTCTACACTAGTGTTATGAGGCATACAATGGATTTGATTCGTCTTTTTCCTTCTCCTGATGTCAATCCTAATGTTGATGACTTTGTAGAGCATATTTAATGGATTCATAAATAAGTGAGACAGAACTTAGAAGATGCTCATCTTCATTACAAAAGTGCTTCGGACAAGCATCGACGCCTTAAATTGTTCAATGAAGGTGATATGGTGATAATACATCTTCGAAAGACTTGTTTTCCTACTGGAACATACAATAAGCTTAAAGATAGCAAACTTGTCCTTTTCAAGTCCTTTAAATGATTGGTGATAATGCCTATAGGATTGATCTTACACTAGATATGAACATTTCCAATACTTTCAATGTTGCCGATATCTTCGAGCATTTTTCCCTGAATGAGTTTTCTTTGCAGCCACAAAACTCAAGGATGAGTTTTCTTCAAGAAGAGAGGATTGATGCAGTACAAAATCATGGTTAGTTTCCTATTTTAAGTTGATCATGATTAGTTTTCTAGTTTAAGTTGATTTGATTTATTTTCTATTTTAAGTTGGTTTAATTTATTTCCTATTCTAAGTTGATTTGATTTGTTTCCTGTTTTAAGTTGATTTGATTTTGATTTTCTTTTCTTTATTTTCAGCATCACAAACACTATTTAAAGTTTCTTTGTAATTGTTCAAATCACTTCAATAAAGTTTATCAGAATTATTCTCCAAGTTTCTTGTTCCTCATGTGTTCTTTGTGCTCGTTTTCGAGTGATAATCTATTTTAATTTTGAAATAAACTTCTATTGTACCCATGATCTACCATGAGAAAAAGCTACTCTAGAGCTTGAGTGAAAATTACTGATTGACTAAATTCATGTTCTCAAATCATGTTCAAACGGTGATATGAACATGTTCCATGGGATTTAATGTCATTTATTTTTTGATTTTATTAAAAGAGCTATTTTTTATCATAACATTGTGGAATCAAAATATGAAGTAATTCTAGAGTTTGATGTCAAAACGGACTAAAGATTAAATGTTGTTATTGATGTTTTGGAATCTTGAGACATGAAATTTGAAATTGGCATATTTAAATTTCGCATGTTTCAATTTGTGTGTACATATCGATTTTTGCATTTTAGGCATCATTTAAGGCATAACATGAGTTGTGTGTTTCAATTAACTTGATTAAGTATAAAAGCCTAGTTGTGTAATTGTATTAGATCACGGTTTCTTATCCAGATCTTATTTTGAAATAATTCTTTAATAAATGAGAAAATGTGTGACAATGTGAGTGGTGGAGATAGGTAACACTATTTTTGGGAGAATTTTTTATTGCATGAATTACCTTGGGATTTGTATGAACCTTCTCTGCCTCATGTCCCATCATGTGTTAGAACTTCTCAAGATAAAACATCATTCGAAGTTGTTCTCTACAGTTATATGGAATGAGATCTTCTTTACGTTAGGCAGAGATAGCAATTCTAGTTTTTTATGACAACTTGACACCTTATGGTCTAAAAGTGAAGTGTTTCTAATATTTTTTGCTTATTTGTTTGATTTGTATTTCACTGATTTGAGCATGCTAAAGTTAGGGAGTTTATGTTTCAAGTGATGGTTGATTAAGGTTGATGCTTAAGTTTAGATGAATTTGCTTGAACTATTCTTGTTTTTGATTGATAATATATGTAGGGGGAGTTAGCTGATAGTATGTTTTACTTAGTGTTCGAATATCAATTCTAACACTCTTTGCAGGAAACTAATCTGTTGGGACCCTCTTATGTTCCTTCTAATGTTTGGAACATCATCTTTTGCTCCTGTTAGAACATCTTCTGATGTTGGTCCATACAATTATTTGGAGTACGCATTAGTCAGGGAAGCTAGTTGTAGACAGTTTTGAGGCCTATTCGAGGTGATCAATTGGCATTTTTGGCCAAAAAGAGGGAGATAAGTTTTGGATTCCAGTGTTGATGCTCCTGGTGGTGATAAGGAGAAAGATGATTCATTAGAGGGGAGTGAACTTGAATTGGTCATATTTTGCAAAGCATGATCTGCCACACCTTTGTTTTGTGACATTAGGCAGCCCTTTACATTGCAGCCAATCCTATATTTCATAAACTCACAAAACACATTGAAATAGATTGCCACACTGTCTCAAAATATTGCACGTGGGATTGATCATGTACTGCTTACAGTTCACAAAGGCTTTGGGAAAGAATCGATTCGTTATGTTACCTAGCAAGTTGAGACATCACGATATTCACTCTTCAATTTGAGGGGAGTACTAAAAATTGTCTTGTATTTTGTTTTCCCCTTTTAGATTATTGAATATTTTGTATTTTTTTTAGTTTCCTTTAATCAATTTAGGCAATATTCTTTTATTGTAGGATCCTGTAATTAGGCAAATAATTAAGTGCTCTTTACTCATTTCTTTTGTATATATTCGATTTTAATTCACAAATAATGTTCATTAGAGAATTTCCAAAACACCAGACTCTCCTTTCAATATTTTTTCTTTTCAATTTTGCAGTATTCCGAACGCTTTCTCATTTGACAGACTCTAATAAGAGATATTGGGGTAATTTTTTTAAAACAGATGGATTTTCCGATATTATGACCAAACTTGTGTATAGATAATTGTCCCTAAAATATATTGTTCATAAAATCAATCATTATGGTGGTTATGCTTGTAATAAAAACATATCCTCCCATGTATTACAAGGAATGATAATCACATAGACCACCAACGTATTAAAATTATTTGTGATTAATTAATCTATTTTTTGTAGTATGTATAATCTTTTTGTACGCCATTTAAGGCCTCTACTTGATGAATGAGACACTGAATATACACAATAGCATTAGTATAAAAATTGTAGTGCATAACATCGTAGAAATACATACATACTTACAAATATATGATGTTAACAAACAATCTGAATCTAATACGGTAAATGATGTTAACAAACAGTATTTACATCAGTAGCAGTATATTTTGCAGAAAGCACAAACTTCTTACAAAGTCTGCCAACTTGAGGTGAGAAAGTGTCTATTCTACATAGTGGCCATTCTAAAATTTCATTTCAGCCAAATCTACAAACAATTAAACAATTTGAAGAGTGACTCAAAAATTTGCTTGTTAGTAATCTATACTATAATGGAAACATCAACATGTAAATGAGGGACTAATCTAAGAAATAAGAGTTAAGACCTGTCATGCTAATATTCCTGTAAACTGAAGGGCTAAGAGAGAAGGAGAATGCACTTAGGCTCGACCCTCATTTTAATAGATATAAGAGACACTAGAAAATATATAAGCAGATCGACATGGTCAGGACTCAAGATGGTCGAGCATAAGTACTTTTTTTTTTATTTCATTCTTCTGGTAATGATCCAACACATTCACTCCATGCTCAGCTACGGTCAAGACTCACCATGATTTTTCAGCATTATGGCGATGACACAAATAATTTCTGTGCTAGAAGCTGCCAAAGTATTTTTCCCCTGACAAAATATTCTCACTGATGGCCTGATCTGTGGACAGACATCAATAAGACAAGGATTTGAAGCTAGGAGACTTATCATATTAGTGAGACCCCTGGTCTGTCAAGGATCAGCTTTAACTGTGTTGGCTATAGTATGAGTTGTGCTTAAGGATTAACAAATCCAATGGCATCCTATACTGATGCTATGTTAGCATGAGAATAGAACAGCATGTCATCCAGACACATGAGATAGTCATCTTGTTAAAGAAACAAAAAGAAATTTCAGACAAACAAAATTACATCAGCAAAAATTATACAAGTACTAGGAAGGAAAAAAAAACCATCTTACTCTGATCAACACCGACACACAAGTGACTTAAACTTCCCTATCCACAACTGGAAGGAAGAGCAGTCATATATAAAACTAACTCAACTGACTCCTCAAAAGTTATGAGTATCTATACAATTAAAGGTAAATCTCTCTACTCTTTTAGCATATCATTTCATTCTTCATCAGTATCGATCTTAGTTTTGTAGCTTTAATGGCGAGCTGTTGGACTTCTCAAACCACTCATCTCAATCTTATCAATGTATGAAAACTTTTTAGTGTTAATATTAGCAGGTTTGATCATGATCATTTCTTCGTCATCCTTAACGTAAGAATCTAAGTTACCGGTTGAATGATTCTTCCTGATTTCCATCTCAGGAGGCTCCAAGTTCCAGCCCATGAAATCAGACAGTGTCATTGAAGTTGGTGTCTCTGCAGCAGAACTCAACTTCTCTGCCTCTTCCCCTGGGCTTGGGAAGCTACTTAATGTTGGTGATGGTGTGGAATCCCTCGATTGCTTCCAAGTTGCAACTGCAAGTGAAGGATCTTGAGCAAGAGAATCAGCATATAGAACATCCTGAATACGAGACATCACTGTGTTGGCCAAGCTTTCCAGTACTCTAGAATAGCTCTCCAGAATAGACAAGCCTACATCCTAGTCAGAAGGAAACACAGTAAGCACACATATTTTGGTTCTAAAAGAATGTGTGTCCATGCATATGGCTAATAGTGCAAGAATAAAAATTGAAAGTCAATGCTTGCTTGTTTCCGTACTTTGTTGAATTGGATTTTGCTTATTTCAAGCGAGGATTGAGGAATTCCTGGGAATTGTTGTTTGAGTAGGAGTAAAATTGTCTCTGCTCTTTCTTCAAAAAGCTCTCTCTTCTCCAAGCTTATAGCTGAACCCCACGTAGATTTCCCATCCTTGTGGTGCATCTTCCTTTTCCATATGACAATTGATGCCTCAATTCTGTTCTTTAGGTCAAGAACTTTGTGCTCTGATGACAAGTCCATGGTCGAAAGGAATTGCAGTGGATCGAAGAACTCAACAGTAATGCTTTTATAGATTGATTCACCAAGGCTTGCTCTACCATTCTACAAGAATGCACAATCACAAAGATTAAATCAACGTTTGCCAAAGAACTTTGTTATAAGTGACTTTTTTTTTTTTTGGGGACAAAATCTCGGTTCTTTATACACCTTGGGAAGGGATTCAATGTAGTTGTCAGGGATCTCCATATCTGAGAGTATTTGAGCATTTATTGCCATGGATGCTTTCAAAACTTGATTCACTGCTTCCTTTTGCTTTTGCAAAAATTGTCGTGATTCTTCTAATAGTCCATTTGGGGGAACCTTGACAGTAGGTAGCCACCATTTGTCATTCCTTTGGATCCCTTTTTCAGACTCATCCGCATCTCGGGACACATACCTAAATTCTTGCTCGTCCATGAAGTTATCCAGAATACCCTGCTCATTGTCTTTCCATAAGGATTACTAAACATAACGAAAAGAATTATTCATCATATAATGGAAAAAAAATTCCATCAGGAAATGTTTAGCAAAATCTTACAAGGAGCATCACATCAAGCTTGCGCAAGGCTGGAATGTTAAGAAGAAGGTCTGTCCGTTGTTGTGTCACCATTATCTACCAAACCAGGAAAAGTAATTGAATGTCATCATGTAAATACAGCTAACTGATCGTCAATTGAGATCTGGACTATTTCTTGGCATAAATGGCCAAGCATATACAAATGAGAAACAAAACATTACCTCCATATTAGTTCCATCCTTTGATTTCTGTTGAGAAGGAACAAATTCGACTATGTAATCCGTAACTGATAAAAGCCAGTCAATTTCTTTTTTCCACCTTGCCTTTCTCTCTGCAGACATTGGCTCTAACTTCCATTGTTCTCCAAAAACAGAAGCTGCAAAATTTTTGTCCAAATGAAGTATCATGTATTAGCCAAGAGTACCACATTTTTTATTCAATCTTAGAATCAAGCAAGAGTGCAAAGGAACACACAACAAAGGAGAAGACAAAAATGAAATGATTGAATTTTTCTTTTGGAATAAGAACAAATCAAGTCCCAGTTTTTCATTTCCTTCTACATATCCACATCACCAATAATAAATTATCGCTTAGCACTAGAGAAAAACATGATCTGACTCAGGCATACCAGCAAGATTCGTTATGGCGTTCGACAGGGCCAAAGCAGAAGAAACACCCTTCCCACCACCTGACATGTCCTCTCCCAGAAGCAGCTTAGAAAATCTTTCCTTCATCAATTCCATTTCTAAACCACACAAAAGAATTGACATAAAAAGAGAAGCACATGTATTAAATTTCCAACAATGAAATCATGACAGGGCAACAAGAACCTTGCTTTCCATTCAGAAAGTGGAAAAAACAACCAACACAACGCATCGATCTCTCAAGCACGTATTTATACATAAACAATTTTCCTTAGCCTTGTTGTATATGTAGAAACAAGATGAATAAATAAATGAAAGCAATGTGATCATGAATACCTGAAACCTGCTTTTCTTTCTTGGAACTCCCTGATGCAGCCCCATCCTTATTCAATGGAGAAACAGGGCCAATATTATCCAAAACAGTACCTATCTGTTGACCTACTACCAATGCAGGTGCAGCTGCACCTTCATTCCTACTTTGTATCTTTTCATCCATGGCCTCTCTTCCATTTCCATTGTCATTAACAAAATTTTGAGCCTGTCTAACTGGATTAATATCAAACATTTTGCGAAAGTGGAAGGACCTGGATTTCTGTATGCCGCGCTCTTCTTTAGCCATCATGGAGAATTAATGCAAAAAGAGAGTAAACACAAAGCACATTCGCTTGATCAAGATTTCCAGCTTCTTTTTTCCACAACAACAGGGAAAATGCACCAAGGAAAAACCCCTCCTGGAGACGGTCAGAGGAACGGGAAAAGGGTTTTTCTGATCTTCCCTGGTTGAAAGGATTCAGATGATATTTGGGGTAGTTTTTCTGTTGAAGTTTTCTTTGGGGATCTTTAATGGGACGTGAGGTGCATGTTTGATCAGCACAAAGGGGAGGTTGGTACAGAGGAAGAGAAGAGAAAGAATAAAGAAGAGAAAGGAGAGTGGTCATTTTGGATATTTGTTTTTTGTGGAAATGAATGGCTGCACTTTTCAACGCTTTGCAAAAAGCGCGGGAAAGCATACATGGTCAACCAACCAATGCCAACTATTTTCCTACATATATACCATAAATATACTTTTTGGATAAATTCCTGACATGAATCAGTGCAGGGAAATTTTTTATATGAATTAGGTGTGGAAATATTAAATGATTTGAATTATATTATGTAGTGGTAAGATCCAAGTATTTGATGTGACTTATTTCAAACTATTTAATTTTTCACATTTGGTCTATCACTATAGTATATCAAAATAACCAGCTATGTTGACTTAGTTCAGAATTTGAGAAAAAATTAATTTTAAAGGAAAAATTGCTAAGCTGGCGGACTAGGTAGAGGGGTTTGGAGGGAAAAAAAAACACAAAGGCATTTTGAGCTAAATGGATTTATTTTTCTTCCATTAGTGAATTTTTTTGAAAAAAAAAGTCTTTATAATTAGCATGTTAATATATTTGATACTTATTGCATATAAATATAAATTATATTATATTAACAAAAAACCAATAAATATTTAAATATTAACAAAATTAATATTTGAAGATTTTATAATATATTTAAATTCAAAATTTAAATAAACAAAAATAAAAAATAATTTTTTAAATAATAATTTTTACCATATCTAAATTCAAATCTAATTAAATAATATAAAAATATAGTTTTGATAAAATTTGTAGGTTACTATGTAAATTTAATATTTTAATTACTTATCATAAATTTAAATAAATTATTAAATGTTAATAAATTTTTATATTTAAAAATAAAAAATACTTAAAATTCAACTTTAAGAAATAAAATAAAAAATAATTAATTATATAGTAACACAATATCTTAATTTAAATAGTTTTTAAGTAATTTAAAATCTTTAGAAAAAAAATCCAAAGAAAAAACAAAGAAATAATATCTTAATCTTTTTACCCCTACCCCCACACCATACAGGTACTCCAGAACCACCACCCACCAGCCACCACCACCACCTCCTCCTCCACCTCCACTTTTTCTTCTTCTACGCAGCATACCCAGACCCACCATGTCGCCGCCTTGCCACCTTCAAGTACCGCAACCCTCAGACCCATGCCAAAACCACCACCCTCTTCCTCCTCCTTGTTTTTTCTTTCCAACCACCACCCCCAACCTTCCTTCTTCTTCTCTTCTTTTGCCACCCTCAATTACCACGACCCCCAAACCCACACTACAAGCTAAAACCACCACCCACCTCTTCTTTCTCCTTCTTGTTTCCCACCACCACCCGTGCATTTGAATATTTTGGGGATGTGACAAAAACTTTAGCAAAGAAAGAAAGCTGATTGATACATTTGTCATTTTTTTATTTTATTTTATTGAATTTAAACATAGTTTTTTTATTTTTTATCTAGATTTTAACACCTTTCTAAATTTTTATATTAACGTATTTTTTTAAAAGAGATATATTGCACAAGATTAAGAAATTATTCTTTTTTCCCAATTGACAGTCAAGTCATGACCCAATTGGCATTTTTTCTCTCCAGTTGTCCACCTAAGTTGCCAAATAGGTGATTTTCCCTCTCAAATTTAATTTCTCCCAAATTGGATGCCAAATTAAGCATAGTCGGTCACTTTAACCTGCTATAGTGGGTGGGTGTCCAGTTAAAGAACCAAAATCAAATTTCAAAATAAAAAGGACCAAAAATCTAAGTAGATCAATTTAAAGGACGAAAAAAATAATTTTGTTGTTCAATAGATATTACAATGATGAATTTAGTAAAGTTAAGTAAGTAAATATAATGTTAGTGCTAACTAATGATGATGAAGTAGAACTCCACTGCCTTATATATGTAAGACTTCGAATGCTCCTAATATATAGGACTCCTACAATCTCAAAATGGGATGATAGACTTAAGAAAATCACTGATGAAGCCAAGAATTCAGCAACAATCAAGAACTTTGGATTGAATTATTTGATCTTGAATTACACGAACCACGTACCAAATTAACCTGCAAAATGGTAGGGAGTGCTCAGTAAAAATACTCCAACACTTAAATCAGTAAAATAACAAGAGCCTCAATCACTCTGTCGATGTTTGTATATTAAGTGTGCATAAAAAAAAATCATACATTTAACCTCCTTTTATAATAATTTATTGTAGTGATAGAATAAGAAAAAGATTCTATTATCTTGTAGAGATAAGACCAATCTCTAGACAGAGATAAGACTGATCTCCTAAAATCTCTCACATTAGTACAGAATAGTCTTCTTTCTTTTATAGTATTCTAGTAATAACCATCTATCTATACTCATTCTCGGTCTGAACATATCAGCTCAGACATATCAACTCAGACCTATCAGCTCGGCTTATTAGCTCGGACACATCGACTCAGACCTGTCAGCTCAGCTTGGACACATTTTTAACCCTTCGAACAGTCCTGCCCTTACCCAGCCCAACCATAAGTATCTCTTCTCTCGTAATGGGCTAATCAACCTATCATCAATTAATGACATCAAGACCCCCTGAAACTTGGTATTTCTTATAAACTCAGCTCGAATTTGGGCCAACTGGTCTATTAAGAATGGGGCAATTTCATGCCACATCAACTAGTCTCTCCTACTCTATTGGGCAGAGGTTGATTGGACAGAGTAGGTAATATTGTGTAAATCCAAGCTGGAATGGTATTACTTTGATAAACTCGATTACCTACCGCTTCACCTTGTAATTCATGCTCATCACGGCTCATGAAAATTCTGTACTTAATTTGAATCTGAAAATGCAGCTGTCCTTTTAACTGGTAGGTTTGATCTATCCATACATGTGTTCATCATCCATCACTCAATCATGTATGCCTATTAAATAGGCCGATTTGACCTTACACGTAGAGCATCCATCAACGGCTCCGATCAAACCCCCCATTCATCTTGCTTTCAAGCTCTATAAAAGACCTCTCCCTTGTAACTTTCATACTTTCTATACTTGGATTCTTGCACAAAAAAAACCCTAGCTTTTTCGAGGAAATTATAGACATTTACCTCCAACTGACTCTGGCCATTCTTTCGTTCATCTTCACTACTCCTCTTCTTCTCCAGTAAATAGGTATGAATCTGTACTTCTCCTTTTAATTTTACAATCACATCTTCTCTTTCCGTTTTCTAGTTTTCTTTATTAGAATCTATCACTTCTACATCCTCAAACCATGTCTAATTCAGATGACACTCGCTCTATTAATTCTATCGGAGATATCCAAATTTCTTCACTAGTTTCCATAGATTCTAGGGATGACTCTCTCAGCTCTTTCTCTATCCGAGGAGAAGAGGGACGAGCTTCTCGCTCTTCTTCTCTTTCGACGGAGTCCCCCATCCTAATTCAAGGGCTAAACAACCAGTTTGACAACCCTTAGCTCTCATAGATGAATCAAATAGCGAACACTCCTCTCCTAATAAGATCCGACCTTCTACATACATAGCATTGGTTGAACCCTTAGACCCTTTGTCTATGCCATCTTCTCATCTCCCAATTACCCTTCCTATAGATGTAATTACAATAGTTGTTCTACCTAGTACTTCATCCTTACCAGAGCTTCCCCTTCCAAGGTGTCTCGTCAAGCCTTAGAAGATCTATATTTCGACTTCGGCATTCACATTAATTATACTCTCTTAGAACCTAGCCTGAACAAAGGTTGGACTTACCTCATCCAGGTTACGTTTCTTTATAAACTAATTAGAGGCTGGTCTACGTTTCCCAATTCCTCAACTCTTCATTGATATTTCTGTAAAATTTAAGATTCCTTTGAACCAATTTGTCCCAAATGCCTTCCGGAACATGGCCAGTTTTGCTATAGTATTGCTTACCATGGAGCTGAACCTACAATAGACCTGTTCCATTTTTATTTTCAAGTGAGGACTATAGGCCTTGGCTAACTCTACATCATTTCTTGGGGCCAAGCCAAATTTTTGGCTGGAGCTCCATCTTCAATCAAAAATTAGAAAACCAGATATTTCTTCATTTCCAGTTCTCGTCTTTAGGGCTTTCCTACTAGCTGGGTTTGGAAAACACCCCACCACGATAAAATCAATAAAAGAGCTCATCTTGAAGCCTTCATGAGGCTTCTTACCAAGCTCAATGCAAAAACATATGATCTCACCAAGTTGACAAAATCTTTTTCTTTGCTTTATCATTTTAGGTTGAATCCACTCAGGGTCAATCTCCCTCTTCCATTAGTTACTTGTGGATTTTCTATTTTGTTCAATTTCTTGCTCAATCTTAATCCTTTCTATATCATGCAATTTTTACTTTGGCGAGATGTTGTACTCTCTTAAGGAACAGCAAGGGACCACTGCTATCTAACCAGGGGCCAATCCTTCGCATGTTCAACTCTCTTCTAACACTACCATGGCCTCATCTGCTCTGGTCACCACAATCCAGATCAGGCCCTTCTACTCAACTCTTGACTTGCTGGAGGTTCGACTCTCAATACTCCTCCACCCCACAATGCTGCAGATCTGGAAGTTGAGTTAAATGAGCCACACCCTCCTATTATTCGCTCAAATCGACCTAATAAAGGTAAGCGACCTGCTACTAAGAAAATTTCAAAACTCGTCCTTTGAAGAAGTTAAAGACTTCTACTGCTCCAACTACACAAGGGAAAAATACTCTAATCCATTCCATGCTGGAGACCAAGGATGGGACTATTTTCCCTTCTTACTTATAAGATTTTGTCCTATCTTGAGATCGGGAGATCATTAGCTAATTGAGCAATTCTCAAAAGCTGAATTATGTAGGTCTCCACCACTCTAAGGTATATCAATCATAATTTCTTTGCCTGAATAACTTGAAACTCGTATGCATATCTAACTGCATATAATATTTCAAACTACTATGATGCTGGCAGAGCTTCTTTCTGAATGGTAGAATGGAACTCCTTCTTCTACTGTGCTAGCTTAGAATTCTTTATTGAAGAAAGAGCTGGCAGCTGCCAAGGCAACCATCCAGCAACAAAGCCAAGATCTAGCCAAGCTGTAAAAAGAGGCTGAGCTGACAATGACCAAGAAAGCTTCTTACGAGTCCTAGATCTCTAAACTCATGGCCAAGCATAAAGCCACTAAAGATAAGAACTTCCGCCTCATGTTTCTAGTATAGGAAAAGGAATCCGAACTCAAGGAAGAGGGTTATAAGATCCACTATGATTAAGGGCTGAAAGTAGGCTATGACAAGGGAGTTAAAGATAGACATTATGGTTATCTAGGCTTCACGGATGGACGAGAATTCCTTTAGATCTACCATCGTGAGATCCAGTCTAACTTCCTCAAATCGAAAGCTTATCTAGCCAAACTAGCCCCGACAACCCTAGAATACTACCACTATGTCTTTCGATATGCTAGGGAGCAAGATCGGGAACAAGGGTTCTTGGGAAAATTGGACCATAAGACCCTTTTTCGCTTAGCTCCACCCATCAAAGGTTGGGAAGACAACCCTCACGAAGCTATGACCCATCCTTGGTGGGAGTCTGCTACTGAGGTTGTTCTCCACATTATTTAGGGGGCTCGAGTGTTCAGATTTACTTAGAGATCTGACTCTGCGCCTCCATCTACTCAACTACTTTCTCCTTCTTTATCGATTTCTACACAGCCAGCTACCATTCAGCTAGAGGTAATTCCTCTAGCTCCTCCCTCAGCCCCTGTTCAAGCAGCTCCTACTCCCCTAGCCCAGGCCTCCGAGTAGCCAATTCAAGCAATAGAGGGAGAGATAGATGATAGGGTTGTAGATACCTTTGTAGAAGACTTAACAAGTGAGTCTCTAGTGGGTAAAGATAGAAACACCCTGATCAACCCTATTTATATATCAGATCATGGAATGTAATTCCATTTTATCAAATAAAATTATTTTCTTGTTATCATTATCAACTTTATCTCTCTTATCTTAGCACCTTTAAGTATTAATGACTGCATTATCAATCAGATTCTTGATCTTAATTCTTCATTAAACTTGCTAAATAAATACCAGCACTTCTATGTTGGGTAAGGCTTTTAACTTATTCAACTCATCAACCACTCCATTGGGTTATCATACTCCTTTCAAAGGATTTCGCCCATTAGATTTGGGAGGTCGGCGAACCGAGCACAACCCTTTTAAAGGCTTTTGCCCGTCAAATTTGGAAGATCGACGGACCGAGCACAACCTTTTCAAAAAGCTTTCACCCATCATAATTGGGAGGTTGGCAAACTGAGCACAACCCTTTCAAAGGCTTTTAACCATCATATCTGGGAGGTTAGCAGACCGAGCACAACTCTTTTAAAGGCTTTCGCCCATCAGATTTGGGAGATCGATAGACCGAGCATAACTCTTTCAAAGGCTTTCGCCCGTTATATCATTTCAAAACTTTTGCCTATCATATTTGGGAGGTCAGCAGATCAAGAACAATCCTTTTAAAGGCTTTCGCTTGTCATATTTGGGAAGTCGACGAACTAACTATAACCCTTTCAAAGGCTTTCGCCCGTCAAATTTGGGAGGTCGGTGGATCGAGCACAATCCTTTCAAAGGATTTCGCTTGTCATATTTGGGAGGTCGACGGACTAAGTGTTAGAGTAGGATGCCCAACGCCCCAATTAGATTGGGTGTATTATACTCTTTTGCTTTTGTAAAGACAATCTTATTGGAAACCATATTAATAAAAAGGCATTTTCTTTATCTTATGTCTTGTATTTTTTTATTTCTGCACATTACATAAAGTCCTTAAACCAAATTTAGCTACGGGGCATGGTCGAGCATATAATGGCGATCATAGAACATGCCTCTAAGGCTTTGGTCTTAAATAAGTTTTGAGTCAAGAGCTTTTTGAGATGGGACATCAAATAGCTCAGTAAGACTCGTACATAAAATGCATGCTCGTGAGATGAGAATATCACATTCCATTGGCATTAGCGTAGAGACGTAAGTGCATGTATGTAGGTGCTTGTTAGGGAACAAGTACACTGAATATAGCCCACAAGAAATTCTTAGTTAGAGGCTTTGCCCGTCGAAATAAGAATTTATGTGTTGCGATAGTACACGACTAGTCTTCAGACTTGAGGTACGATAGTAGCCTTGTGTGCATCCTGCAGCACTTTGATATATTTTCTGATTGCTTGACAATCACAAAGGGAGTATATTGGGTGTTGCACTGTTGTGCATAGAGGTTTGTCAGTGGCCAACATAGAATTCGACACTTGTCTTTTTAAACAAGGGAATCTCCTGTGTTTTCACAGTTCATAATTCAAAGACCTTGGCCAAGGCAGTATGAATTGTGATTCATTAAGAATCATTGAAACTTGAAATGGGATCACAGTTATTGAATCATTTAGGGTTTCTACTTATAATCCATACCTTAGATTCAATCAGGAGATTAGCTGTCGAAAGGACCGTACGTGTACGGTACTCGCAACTGAAATAGGTTTATTTGTTATTTCACCTAAAACTAATTTGTCATGATTACTTGCTAGGTATTTTCATGGATAGTGAGGTTCTTGGAATTAAGGAGTTGATTCCAAGCGGATTAATTAATTGGATTAATTAATTGAAATAATTGTTATTCATAAGTTGCAAATGTTGCAAACTCACTACTAGTTTAGTAGTGAACCTAAAAGAGTCACACATCTTTATGGAAAGTAACATTTCTAATTTTATATTTTATCCAATGGTTGAAAATTAATTAATTAATACTGATCAATTAATTAATTAAGGGTTCTATTTAATTTAATGGTTAAATTAAATTATTCAATTAAGTAATTGGATTATTTAATTGGACCTAATTTGATTAGAAAGCCCAATTGGAGTAAATTAAATTAATCAATTGGATTGATTAAATTAAAATTGAATTAATTAAATTAATCAATTGGATTGATTTTTAAGTCCAATCCCAAAATAAATGTGGATCACTTAAGAAGCCCACTAAAGTATGAAGAGAATAAATTAAATAAATATAATTTATTTAATTAATATATTTATAGATAAATAAATATAGTGACCAATTTTATGGGATAAAATAGGCCACTAATATTTAATATAATTATAGTATTTATATATATATATATGATATATATCTATCTTGATACTATTTGAAGAGTTCAAATTAATATCAACAATGTATGTAGACAATTTTGATGATTAATGTAGTCTCAAATTAATTCACATACAACAGAAGAAAGAAAAGAGAAGAGTTCTTGGAAGATTTGGAATCCTTCCAAGATAAGGTTTTAAAGTAGTTCAAAATTAAAAAAAAATTCAAAAGTTGGAAAAGGATTAAAATTTTCAACCCTATATATATGAGGGATGAAAATTACATAATTTTCAATTCAAAAATTTGAGCAAAAATATTTTGTTTAAAGTCTTCTATTTTTACTCTCCAAGAAAAGAAAAGAAAGAAAAAGAAAATCAGTTTCTTGTTATCCTCTTCATATTATTGTTTCAAGAACTTAAAGAATCAATCTTTATTGTCTTGGAAATATACTCCGATTTTAGATTAGTAAACAATTAAAAGGATACTAGCGAATCCTTTTGATTGGTGTTGTTCTTCCGTATTGTGGATCTGATAGAGGGGAGACACTTGGATCCCTACGAGTTCTGATAGTCCAGAATAAGCAATTGATTGTTTCATTCCCTACAACAACCAGAGTGCATGAAAGGTATAATCTGATTTTTATTTATTTATATATTCACTTGAATAAATGCGATTGTTAAAATTATTTTCGAATCAAAGGGGTTAAATTTATGTTTGATAAAAAAATTAATTTTCTATTGTGTATACCCCTACGATTATAGCGAACCCAACAGTGATATCAGAGCCACGGTTTTTCTTATTTAGTGAATTTCGAATTTATGAATACATATTTTTAATTTGTTTAAATTCATGTTAACTATGTAAAATTTGATTTTGCATATTTTCAGAATTTTTTAATTGGAATAATTTTAATTGCTTATTTAAATTGTTTAAATATAAAAAAAATTGATGACACGGGTGTCGGGTGTCAGACACCCAATGGTTGTGCCTGTAGGCACCCGGCAGCGGGTGCCAATGCGCCCACGGGCACCCGACAGCGAGCGCTAGGCGCCTGGCTGCACGTGCGGGCACCCAGTGCTCGCCCGACGGGCAACAGTGAAAGACTTGAGGGTTGTATAGTGATACAATCGTCAAAGAGTTGACTACCGATAAAAATATTTCATGGCTCATAAAATTGGGGTGTGAAATATTTTCATTGGATCTCAAGCTCACTAGGAAATTTGATTTTCCAAAATTCCATTAGGGGTAATGGAATTCAAAAAAAAAATAGCGGGAGACATTTAGTATAAAAGACCTTATATTAAATGAATATGTTTTTTTCATAGTTTACTCATTTTCTGCTTCGTGCATGTTTTGTAGATTATTCAACTAAAATGGCAAAGAATCCACTTGCAACAATCCTTAAACAAAACAAATTAACTGGACCTAACTTTGTCGATTGGCTAAGAAACCTAAAGATAGTTCTTCAGTCGGAGAAGAGGGCATATGTCCTCGACACTGCGCCTCCTTCGGTACCACTGGAGGATATTACTTCAGAGGATTATGCAGATTATTTACGTCATATTGATGACAATCTGCAGGCTCGATGCTACATGCTGGCATCGATATCAAATGAGCTGCAGAGACAAAATGAGAATCAAGATACTGCTTATGGATCCTCATTCACCTACAAGAGTTGTATGGTGAAAGAACTCGGCAGATGAGATATCAGATCTCAAAAGAGCTTTTCAGATGTCGTATGACTGAGGGCTCTCCAGTCCATGATCATGGATTGAAGATGATAGCCCTTATTGAAAGGCTGGCGTCCTTGGAGTCGTTATGGAGAACGAACTCTATACGGACCTTCTGCTGCAGTTCTGCCTCCATCATTTGACACCTTTGTTGTCAACTTTAACATGCACAACATGGAGACTAGTCTCGCTGAGCTTGTGAATATGTTAAAGATGGCTAAGTCCACCATGAAAAAGGACAAGTCGATTCTACTTGTTGGATCTTCTTCCGGATCAAAGGCTAAAAAGCCCAAGAAAGGAAAGAAGAAAGGAAAGGGTTCCTCTAAACCCAACAAGTTGAAAGCTAAAGGCGGTGTCAAAAAGGTTTCTTCTCAAGCCAATGACAAGTGTCATTACTGTAGCAAACCAAGGCACTGGAAGAGGAATTGCAAGGAGTATCTTGCAAGCCTGAAGAGTTCAGGTATATATTTTATTGAAGTTAACTTGTTGGTTAATAATACTTCTTGGGTATTAAATACCGATTGTGGCTCACATATTTGCAATGATTTGCAGATGATGGCAAGAAGTAGGAAGTTGAATGGAGAAGAGACGGTTCTTAGAATAGGAAATGGAGCAATAGTTGTTGCATTAGCTATAAGGACTGTTAATCTGGCTTTAGAGAATGGTTATGTAATAGTTTTAAATAATTATCTTTTTGTTCCGGATATTATTAAAAACATTATCTCTATTCCAGTTTGGATAGAGAAGTTTTTAGATTTACCATTGAGAATGGAAATTGTTCCATTTTCAAACGTTCTGATTTTATATATTATGGTTCTTTGATGAATTGTTTATATACTATTACTCCCCATAACTCTATTTTCACAATTTAACAAAATAAAAAAAAATTAGATAATCATAGTTCAATGAGCCTGTGGCACGCAAGATTAGGACATATTTATGAGAAAAGGATTAACAAATTGGCATAATTGCTTGATCTAATAAAAGAGCAAGAACTACCAACTTATGAATCCTGCCTCAAAGGAAAGATGACCAAATCTCCATTTATTGGACAAGTGGAGCAAGCCAAGCATCTATTGGATTTGATCCATATAGATGTATGTGGGCCACTAGATGTTAGTGCTCGTGGGAACTATAACTACTTCTTAACCTTTACCGATGACTTCTCTAGGTATGGTTATGTGTACCTTTAAGGTACAAGTGTGAAGTATTTGAAAAGTTCAAAGAATTCAGAACTGAAGTAGAGAAACAAACTGGATTAACTATAAAAACTCTTCGATCTGATCGAGCAGGTGAATACTTAAGCACAGAATTTTTAGATTATCTAAAAGAGAATGGAATTCTCTCACAGTGGACTCCTCCTGCTACTCCCCAACTCAACGGAGTTGCAAAATGCAGGAATCGAACCTTGTTGGACATGGTTCGATCTATGATGAGCTTCACTTCATTACCTCTTTCATTCTGGGGCTATGCCTTAGAAACGGCGGCATACCTATTAAATAGGGTGCCATCCAAAGCCGTGCCCAAAACACCATATGAGAAGTGGTATGGAAAGACACCTTCCTATAAATACCTTAGGGTATGGGGTGTGCTGCTTATGTGAAGCAGCTAGTGGGAGATAAGTTGGATATGAGATCCAGCTTATGCAAGTTTGTTGGGTATCCAAAGGAGTCTATTAAATACTATTTTTATGATGCCACGGAACAAATGGTGTTTGTTTCGAGGAATGCTACCTTCCTGAAGAATAATTTCTTTCAGATGGAAGTGGCAATGTCGTAGAACTTGAAGAGGTCCAAGAACCACAGAATACCCCAACTAACGTAGTAAATGGTACACCAGCTGATGTTGGACCCTTTAAGGCACAATCTGTTCGAAGATCTAAAAGTGTCTCAAGGGTACCTAAGAGGTATAAGTTGTTGTTAGAGAATAAAGAAGAGGGACTCCCTTTGGATAATGATCCAAGAAGCTATGGAGAGGTGATGTCTGACATCGACTCGAAGAAGTGATGAGAAGCTATGCAGTCCGAAATGGACTCTATGTACTCCAACAAGGTATGGACTTTGGTGGACCCACCACAGGGAATTGTTCCCATTAGCTGCAAATGGGTCTACAAGCAGAAGTTTGGAGTAGATGGAGAGGTAACGACTTATAAGGCACGATTGGTAGCAAAAGGTTATACTCAAAAGCAAGGAATTGATTATGAGGAAACTTTTTCACCAGTAGCGATGCTTAAATCCATATAGATACTGTTAGCCATATCTGCATATTGTGACTATGAGATATGGCAAATGGATGTGAAGATCGCTTTTCTTAATGGAAACATTAAGGAAAAGATCTATATAAAGCAGCCAGAAGGCTTCATATCTAGCGAGAGCGAGCAAAAAGTTTGCAAGCTCCAGAGATCCATTTATGGACTCAAACAAGCTTCGAGGAGTTGGAACATCCGGTTTGATGAAACAATCAAAACATTTTACTTTCATAAGAATTCGGATGAACCATGTGTCTACAAGAAGGTTAGTAGGAGTGCAGTTATATTTATTGTGCTCTACGTTGATGACATCCTACTCATTGGGAATGATGTAGGGATGTTGCAGTCAATGAGGACTTGGTTATCTAATCAGTTTTTCATGAAGGACTTGGGAGATGCATCTTTAATCCTAGGGATAAAGATCTATAGAGATAGATCCAAAAGGATGATCGAACTATCCCAGTCCATGTACATAGACAAAGTGCTAAAAAGGTTTAGTATGAAGGAATCCAAGAGAGGATTCCTGCCTATGAATCATGGGGTTTTACTCTCTAAGGTTATGTTTCCTAAGATACCTGAAGAGAGAGAAAGGATAGCTCGCATACCTTATGCTTCTACAATAGGGAGCATAATGTATGCAATGTTATGTACAAGGCCTGATATATCACATGCTCTGAGTGTCACGAGCAGATATCAGTCCAATCCAGGGGAAGAATACTGGAAAGCCGTTAAGACGATCCTCAAGTACTTGAAAAGGACTAAGGATATCTTTCTGATATACGGCAATGGAGAACTAAAACTTCAGTCCGATATAGATGACTCAAAGTCCATATTCAAATACATATTCACCTTGAATGATGGTGCGGTCAGTTGGAAGAGTTCCAAGCAAGAGACGACTGCAGACTCTACCACTGAAACTGAATATATTGCTGCATCAAATACAGTAAAAGAAGCTATTTGGATTAGAAATTTCATCCAAGAGTTGGGTGTAATTCCATCCATTGTTAATCCAGTTATTGCGCAAGCAAAATTGCCATGATTACTTGCTAGGTGTTTTCATGGATAGTGAGGTTCTTGGATTTAAGGAGTTGATTCCAAGCGGATTAATTAATTGGATTAATTAATTGAAATTATTGTTATTCATAAGTTGCAAATATTGCAAACCCACTACTAGCTTAGTAGTGAACCTAAAAGGGTCACACATCCTTATGGAAAGTAACATTTTTAATTTTATATTTTATCCAATGGTTGAAAATTAATTAATTAATACTGATCAATTAATTAATTAAGGGTTCTATGTAATTTAATGGTTAAATTAAATTATTCAATTAAGTAATTGGATTATTTAATTGGACCTAATTTGATTAGGAATCCCAATTGGAGTAAATTAAATTAATCAATTGGATTGATTAAATTGGGATTGAATTAATTGAATTGATTTGGGGATTTTTGAGTCCAATCCCAAAATAAATGTGGATCACTTAAGAAGCCCACTAAAGTATGAAGAGAATAAATTAAATAAATATGATTTATTTAATTAATATATTTATAGATAAATAAATATAGTGACCAATTTTATGGGATAAAATAGGCCACTAAGATTTAATACAATTATAGTATATATATATATATATATATATATATTTATATGATATATATCTATCTTGATATTATTTGAATAGTTCAAATTAATATCAACAATGTATGTAGACAATTTTGATAATTAATGTGGTCTTAAATTAGTCCACATACAATAGAAGAGAGAAAATAGAAGAGTTTTTAGAAGATTTGGAATCCTTCCAAGATAAGGTTTTAAAGTAGTTCAAAATTAAAAAACTTTCCAAGAGTTGAAAAAGGATTAAAATTTTCAGCCCTATATATATGAGAGATGAAAATTACATAATTTTCAATTCAAAAATTTGAGCAAAAATATTTTGTTTAAAGTCTTTTATTTTTACTCTCCAAGAAAAGAAAAGAAAGAAAAAGAAAATCAGTTTCTTGTTATCCTCTTCATATTATTGTTTCAATAACTTAAAGAATCAATCTTTATTGTTCTTGAAAATATACTTCGATTCTAGATTAGTAAACAATTAAAAGGATACTAGCGAATCCTTTTGATTGGTGTTGTTCTTCCGTATCGTGGACCTGATAGAGGGGAGACACTTGGATCCCTGCGAGTTCTGATAGTCCAAGATAAGCAATTGATTGCTTCATTCCCTATAACAACCGGAGTGCACGAAAAGTATAATCCGATTTTATATTTATTTATATATTCACTTGAATAAGTGCGATCGTTAAAATTGCTTTCGAATCAAAGGGATTAAATTTATGTTTGATAAAAATTTTAATTTTCTCATGTGTATACCCCTACGATTATAGCGAACCCAACACTAAGTACAACCCTTTCAAAGACTTTCGCCAGTCACATCTAGGAGGTCGGAGAATCGAGCATAATCTTTTCAAAGGCTTTCGCCCGTCATATCTGGAAGGTCGACGGATCAAGCACCACTCTTTCAACACATCATCAAACCTCTATAAAATCATGTTATTCGATCAAAAGTAAATTTTGCATTATGTCATAGGAATATAATTTTTTTTAATAAAATCCTGACCTAGACATAGAACTTCTGTAAGTGGCAGGCATTCCATGGCCGAGGGAGTTTTTGTCTTTCCATGTCTTCAAGCTCATATGCATCTTCTACTAGGACCTTGGTGATCTTATAAGGCCCTTCCCAATTAGCTTCTAGTTTTCTTATAGCTTTTAGGGCATCTGCTCAACGCAATGCTAAGCCTCCCACTTGGGATTACCTTCTCTTTACTCACTAAATGTATCCTGCTCGTATTCAACTTTTATAAGTTTCTAACCGAGCATACGCTTGATCCCGTTGTACATTAATCAAATCAAGGGCTTCTCTCATCAATTCTTCATTCTGAACTATATCAAAATATTAGATACGGTGGGTTTCTATCCCAATTTCTATTGGTATCACTGCTTCGGCTCCATAAATAATGTTCAAAAAGTAATTCCCTTATTGTAGTTCGAGGGCTAGTTCTGTAAGCCCACAGTACTGAACTCAATTTGTCAACCCATCCCCCTCCAGACCTATTCAACCTGGTCTTAATGCCTTGTCCTATAATTCGATTAGTGACTTCAACTTGCCCATTTGCTTGTAGGTGAGTAACTAAAGTAAAACTTTGTTTAATCTTTATCTCTTCACACCAAGCTCGGATTTTGTTGAATTGGGTACCATTGTCTAAGATCAACTTTCTAGGAACACTGTATCTGCAACAGATATTTTGCCACAAGAACTTCGTCACTTGGTCTTCTATTATCTTAGCTAAAGGTTCAGCCTCTACCCACTTGCTAAAATAATTGATTGCTACTATCAGAAACTGTCTTTACCCAGAGGCTATTGGGAAAAGTTCCACAATATCTATTCCCCATTGTGTAAAAAGGCAAGAAAAACTCATCACCATCAACTCTTCTGCAGGTTGATGAATCAATGGAGCATGCCTCTAACATTTTTCACATCTTTTGACCAACATCTCAGTATCTTTCTTAATGGTTAGCTAAAAATATCTTGCTCTCCATATTTTTCTAATCAGAGCTCTACCCCCTGAATGATCTGGGCATCCTTCATGAATTTCCCTAAAGACATATTTCCCTTCATCTGTTGACAAACACCTTAGATAAGGTGTGCTGAACATTCATTTATTCAATGTGTCTCCGATGATGTAAAATCGTGCAGCTCGATTATGGATTCAAGCTATTTTTTCTTATCTTAGGGAGGGCTAGATAGGTTAAAATGGGCATCCTCCAATCCTTTTCTTCTTCCATAGCTACTACTTCCCATTCCGTGCTACTCTGTGGAGTTGAAAGTAGAGTAATCTTCCTTGTTTTACAGTCGATAGTAGAGCTAGCAATCTTTGAGAGGTAATTTGCCTTACCATTTTTTGATCTGGAGATCTGATGTATATCTACACAATCGAATTGTGCTCTTAAAGCAGCAACTTGATCTACATATCTTCCCATTCTTTCTTCCCTCACTTCATATTGACCTTCCATTTGTTGGGTCACTAACCTAGAATCAGAATAGACAATCACATACCTCGCTCCTAGCTTTAGAGCTATCTTCAATCCCCCAATTAAAGCCTCATACTCAGCTTCATTGTTCGATGCCTTGAACTTAAACTTAATTCCAAATTCTAGCTCATCTCCATCCGGGTTGGTTAAGACAACTCTGGCCATGCAACCTATGATGGTAGCTGATCTATCCACATGTAGCAGTCACTTTTTATTCTATTCATCCAGCTTGGTTAGTTCTTATATAAAATCTACTTAGGCTTGTGCTTTAATCGCTAACTTAGGTTGATAGTCGATATCATATTCTCCCATTTCCAAAGCCCATTTAATCATCTATCCCGAGGTATCAGGCCTACTCAAAATTTATTTTAAAGGTAAGTTTGTGTGAACAATCACCTTATGCAATAAAAAATAAGGTCTTAGCCTTCTCACAGTAGTGACTAGAGTTAATCCTCCTTTCTGTACCTCAGAATATCTCTATTCAGCTCCATGAAGTAATTTACTAGTATAGTAAATTAGTTTTTATTGACTTTGTTCCTCACGAAATAGAACAAAGCTGAGAGCATGCTTTCCTACTAACGGGTATAAATATAACACTTCTCTTGATATTGTCTTAGTAAGCAACAAAAGCCTAGCTAAGAAATCTTTCAGCTCGTAAATGCTTTTTGGCATTCTCCTGTCTATTCAAATTTGCATCCTTTCCTTAGGATCTTAAAGAAAGGAAAACTCTTCTTTGCTGACCTGGATATGAATCAACTCAACACTGCAATCTTACCTGTAAGGCATTGCACATCTTTAATCTCGGCAGGAGGGTTCATATCCAGAATAGCTCTAACTTTTGTAGGATTAACTTTGATCCCCCTCTCCATCACCATGTATCCTAAAAACTTTCCAGATCTAACCTCAAAAGAGAACTTAGTTGGACTCAATTTCATGTAGTACCTTTTCAGCACGTCAAAGGTTTTCTTCAAATTACAGATATGAGACTTAGCTTTCTTGCTCTTCACCAGCATATCATCCACATATACCTCTATATTCCTGCCAACTATATTTTAAACATCCAGTCTACCAACCTCTGATAAGTGACTCCAGTATTTTTCAATCCAAATGGCATAACTACATAGCAGTAAGTACCCTTGGAGATGATAAAACTGAATTTCTTCTAATCTGATGGATTAAGCATGATTTGATGATATCCCTGAGAGGCATCCATCATACTTAACAACTCACATCCTGACGTGGAATCTACAAGTTGATCAATTCTGGGTAAAAGATAATGGTCCTTTGGACATGCCTTATTTAGATCTCAGAAAATCAATGCACATTCTCCATTTACTTACTTCTTTGGGAACCATCACAACATTAAATAACCATTATGGGAACTAGATTTCACAAATGTGGCTAACTTTCAACAACTTTTGTACTCCCTCCTCTATGATTATATCTTTCTTAGGTTCAAAATGCCTTCGCTTCTGTTTAACCGATCAAGCTATTGGATCTACATTCAATATTGCATGGCTATCTCTAGACTTATCCCAACTAAGTCTTGAGTAGACCACGCGAACACATCAATATTCTATCTCAGGAAATTGACCAACAAATATGCCAACTGCTGGTCGAGTTGAGTACCAATTTTGGTTGTCTTTTGAGGCTCACCAAGAACCAATTCAATTGCCATTAGTTCTTCATTAAGTTGTTCATTGGGTTCAAGCTCGCCCTCTGTATAACCTTCATCTTTTTTCCATCTCGTTCACCTCCTCTAGGAGCATCTACACTCATGGTTTTCTCCTTGTCCGCTCTCTTAATGGCCTTCGCATAGCATTTTCGAGCAAAGTACTGATCTCTTTCTACCTTCCCTACATTTTTTTCTACTGAGAATTTTATCTTCATATAGTAAGTGGATAACACTACCTGGAATATATTGAGCATGGGTTTGTCCGAAATAACATTATATATTGATGGTGCACCCACGATTAAGAAGTGTACCATTCTAACCTTTCTCAAGGGCGATGAGCCTAGCACCACGGCAAAATCACTTGCCCTTTAGGTTGGATTGCTCCACCTGCAAAGCCAAAAAGTGAGGTCTCTATAGGTTGCAGCTCAGTCCCTAACTCCATCTGTTTGTAACAATCATAGAACAAAATATCTGCGAAACTTCGTGTATCCACAAAGACTCTAGCCACATCGTAGTTGGTAATAGAAGTTGTGATAATTAATGCATTATTATGAGGGACTTGAAGGCTCTTCTTATCTTCTGGTCTGGAGTGGATTCTATTCCTTTTACTACCTGGTTTACTTCATGTTTTCCTTCTTGGTAGAATCTAGTTACTATGGCATGAGCTCTCCTAGCTCGATGGGAACCCCCATCAATAGGTCCTTCCATAATCATGTATATTGTCCTTCTCTTATGAGGAGTAGGTGGTGTGTTACCCTGGGTTTTAGCTCCTTCTTCCACTCTTTGCTCATTCCTCATAATAGGCTGCCAATTTTGCCCTTTCCTCTTCTGTCACCTTGGTATCCCTATCTTTATATACGAACTCTTTCAAATGCCCTACTAGAATCATCATTTCGATCTCATCTTTTAAATGATAGCAGTCCTCTATGGTATGGCCATAATCATTATGGAATTGGCAGAAGCTTTCTGACTTAGCTCTTCTAGGAGCAACGAATATGTTTTGGGCCAACGCAAAGCAGAATGTGCTCCATCATGACCAATACCTATTTATGAGGCATGACGAAGGGTGTGTACTTTTCATAGCTCAATTAAGGTCCTCATCTTCTTTTTATTCTGACTCGATTAACATGGCTAACATTGACTTTTCTCTCTTTTTCTTTTTTTCTATCCTTATTTTTCTCTCTCCCTTCATCCTTCTTTGTCTTCTGGGCTTCTTCCACATTAATGTATTTCTCTGCTTGGGCCAACAACTCATCATAAGTTTTAGTAGGTTTCTTGGCCAAGGATCTAAAAAATTCACCATCATGTACTCCTTAAGCCAGGGATTTTGACAAGACAACGAGGCAGATGGGACCTCCAGGGCAGCTGTGGCAAATCTTTTGATGTAACTCCTAAGCCCTTCATTCTCTTTCTGCTTGAGGTTGAATAAGGTCAAGACAGTCTTCTGGTACTTCCTAGAGCTGGCGAACTGATGTAAGAACACTGAGCTAAATTCATCAAATTGTTGATAGAATTTGGGGGCAATTGATAAACTATTATTGTGTCGATTTAGTCAAAATAGTAAGAAAAACTCTACATTTTTCTCGCTCCGTGTATCGATGAATCAGAGCTGCATTCTAAAACCTACAAACATGATCCCATGGGTCTGCAGTTCTAGCTTACTCAAAATTAAGCAGCCTAAAATTGGGGGGTAGTTCATCCGCCATAACTTCTTCTGAGAAAGGGATTCCTCTCCTCTACACCATCATTTTTCTAGATATCTTTTATTTTATTTCTCTCAACTCCTGATGGAGGTTATCCAATTTCTGTGACATATCTAGATCAGCATCCACTTTAGCTTTTCTAGTGTTTTTTTCCCAAAATGACCAAGTTATAACTTTCTTCATGTACATCCTCCGTGGGTATGGATTTATTCTTTCTTTTGGTTTCCACACCTTCCTCTCATGGTTGAGGAAAATGTTGCGCAACCTCCTTCTATTTTAATGTAATGTTAGCAGCAGCAGCAATCATACCTTGTAATTGCCCTAAAGTGAGTGCGGTGGGCGTGCTTGAGCCCAAGCCCCCTCTATCTACTCCCCCTTTGAATCAGCGGTGGACAAAAAATAGTAGTAGAGGTAACAGGTGGTTGTTCTTCCCCATCCATGCTTTCCGTATTAGGATCTCTCTCCCTTTTAGGAAGTTTATCTATCTCTTCATTCAAATTTCTCGGTATCTCCTTGTTTGCCATTAGAACTTAAACAACAAGATTTCACAAAATTCAAGGAATCCAATAAATCTTTAACAAAAACCACACAAATTCCCAAAATATTATGAAAATCTAAAATAAACAATCAAAACTTATACCTCAACTCAAATTTCCCACAAACGGTACCACTTGATGAAGCCAAGAATTTCAGCAACAATCAAGAACTCTGGATTGAATAATTTAATCTTCAATCACATGAACTGCATACCAAATTAACGTGCAAAATATTGGGAAGTGCCCAATAAAAATACTCCGACACTCAAGTCAGTGAAATAACAAGAGCCTTAATCACTCTGCCGATGTTCATATATTAAGTGTGCATAAAAAATAAATCATACATTTAACCTCCTTTTATAATGGTTTATTGTAGTGATAGAATAAGAAAAGGATTCTATTACCTTTTAAAGATAAGGTCAATCTTCGGGCGGAGATAAGACTAATCTCCTAAAATCTTACTCATTAACATGGAGTAGCTTTCTTTCTTTTCTCATATTCTAGTAATAATCATCTATCTATACTCATTCTCGGTCCGAATATATCATCTTGGACATATTGACTCAGACCTATCAGCTTAACTTATTAGCTCAGATACATCAACTCAGACCTATTAGCTCAGCTTATCAGCTCAGATATATCAAGACCCTTCGAACAATCTGTCTTTACCCAACCCGACCATAAGTATCTCTTCTCTCACAATGGGTTGACCAGCCCATTATCCATCAGTGACCCTCAAGGCCCCCTAAAGACTTGGTATTTCTTATAAACTCAGCTCAGATTTAGGCCAACTAGATCTATTAAGAATAGGGCAATTCATGCCACATCAATTACTACAATCAAGGTAGCATAAAACTAATTGAAAATATTTGTTCAAAAAGAAAAAGAAAAAGAAAAAAATTTTAAGTTATCATGTAAATTAAGTATAAATGAGGGACAAGTAGTGGTCATTTTGGACTTTTGTTTGCAAAAAGACCGAGAAAGCACAACGACAATTTTCAACTATGGATTCTATTATATTTTTTTATTGCATTATACAAATTATCATCATATGTTCACGTTATGGATAAAATTTTATTTGTAATGGATGATTAATATAATATAATAGAAAATATAATATGATTTACAACAAAAGATCCTATTAAATGGCCAGTCAACTAACTCTTTTCTTACCTACACCATTACTATTAATGTGCTCAAATTTCATCACGAATTAAGAACGTTGAATTCAATGCTTTGATCTACTAACCATGATTGGATTGACCTGCAAAGTGATGGGGTTTGCCCAACAAAAAATCTCCAATGCTCAAGTAAGTAGATGTTAGAAGATGATCGATCAATCAATTAAAAGTATATATATAATTCCTAGGAATATCAAGGTAAAAATAAATCATACCTTGAACTCTCTATTTATAGAAGATATGCGAGGGTAGTTGAATTAAGAAAGACTCATTTACCTCTTTTCAGATAAAGCAAATGTCATAAGGTTCAAGACATGCAATAAGGAAAGATCATGCTTTCCTTTTCTACAGTTCTAATTAAATCAAATTAGGATTCCTACTTATTTCCATATATACTCTACCATATTCTACCATACTTGAGCCAAGTGGACCAGCTCAGACCAAACCAGCACCTCTAACTTAACAGAGCATGTTAGTTCGGTACCTATAAGTTAGGGATATTTTTTCACTGAGCAGCTTTCTTCAGCTCAGACCCGAGCAGGACTGTCATCAAAATTGGGCCAAATTAGCCCAATTCTAATCATCATCGGCAACAGTAAATACTATGCCATGTCAGGCTAGGTTGAAACTCCAAATTCAATTACTGATTTGGGCCTGGGCCTACACATGACCTCTAAGCATGACTAGATCTCTAATTCGGAATCAGCTCAGACGAGCCCAACATAGAGTAGGCCAAACCCATACCACATCGAATATACTGATTAAATAAATTCTTGAGTGCACTCGAACTTTTGCTCTAGATGGACACACAACTATTCGTCATGTCATATGGATTCCACACATTATTGAATGATTTGGGAAGTGCTGGAATACAACTCTAAGATATCCTAATTAACTCTCTCTCCCTATCTCTTTGAATTTCTCTATTATGTTGACCTTTGCTCCTAGTTTTCATTGGTACGGGAAAATAATTTAAATTTATATTTTATATCTATATTTATATCAACAAATTTCTTGGCATGTTTTACACTGCCTAAATTTTCTGTGAGGTAATCTTAACCGTCCATATGTATTACAATGATAAATTTAATAAGGTTAATTATGTAAATGTATTGTTAGTGCTGACAATTGTTGATGGAGTGGAACTCCATTCATGGAATTCTAATATTCCTAATATATAGGTGTATAGGAACCCTCCAAACTAAAATATAGAAAGATAGACTTAAACGGAACTATATTCTTTTTTTTATTGAAATGTGAAGTCTTTGTTCCAAAAAAAATATGGAAAGAAAGAAAGAAAAACTAATAAGAAGTCATCAATTGGACATGGAGAAGTTGGACCAATTTATAAGGCACATAGTATTGTTTTTGTCTTTTCATTAAATTATTTTTTTAACATACCAATCTCTATTTTTTCACTAATTAAGATGTTTTTTTAAATAGATAACCAAGGTTATTTTTTCATTAGTCCAACGATTGAGAAATACCATAATGTACAAAAAAGACCATTAGTCCAACATATATGATTAAACTTCAAAGTGTTTTTGAACAAAACACCATAATGTACAAAAAAAAAAGAATAGCAGTTGTATGAAATAGGATTAAATTTTCAAAATTTTCTAATCAAATTATTATTTAAGCATTCTAAAATACCAACTACTCCAGCCAACCTGCCAGCCTAAATACTTGGACCCCTTGCCCTGTCCAAACCCAACCTTCCCAACCCAAACTATGATATTTGAGGAATCAAAGCCCAACCAAGACCCCACACACTAAAAACAACCCCATCCAAAATAACTAGAGGCTTTTCCCCCGGATCAGCCTATTATGATACTTGGAGTCCTTAACATAAGCAAGTGTGTCATGCTATTACTGTAGATTGTCGTTGGATCAGAATCATAGGCAATACTTTAAAATGTTGTAGGAACCATTTTAACGAAATAGCTTCTCGCATTGCTCCAAAATAAGCTATATATTTGGCTATTAGAGTAGTGTTAAACAAATTAATTAGATTTCTTGCATTAATGTTCTTTTATTAGACTATCTTATTCAAAGCTTATTAATAAAATTAGCATTTTTGCTATGGTGAACTATAAAAACTATTCTTGAAATTTAGCCTAATTATAAAAAACAGCTAATTTTAAAATTACAAACACCCTCCTTTGACTAACGGAAATCTGGTAAAACTAATGGATTTGGTGAAAAGTCAAAATTACACCTACAAAAAATTTAAAAAAAAACTTAAAATTAATAAAATATGAAGAGACAACTTTGCCCCCAAGTTAAAACAAATGATAAATTACAAAAACTACCCCTAAGGTTTAGCCTAAATATAAAAAAACTCGATTATCTTTCAAAATAAAAAAATCTCCTTGACTTTGTCTTTATTTTACAAATACACCATTCAGTAAGTGCAATTTATAAAATAGAAATAAATATCAATGGGGTCTTTATAATTTATAAACTTAAATGGATTTTTTTTGTCAATAACTCAAACCTCAAGAGTAGTTTTTGTAATTCACCCTAAAATAAATATCGAGGGAGAGAATTGCATCGGCAGGTAGAAATAGAGATGAGGCTGGTGGTCGAGGGAATGGGGGATTGCGGGAGGGGGAGGTGATGAAGAAGATGAATAGTAATTTTTTATTAATTTTCTATTTTTTTGCATTTTGAATGTTTTAGCACTTTCAAAGATAATTTATAAATATTATCTAAGTTATTTTTTGTTTAATTATCAAAATTATTTTAGCCATTTACCCTTTTTTATTTTTTTATTTTTTTGTGTATATATATCTATTTTTTAAAAAATAAATGTAAATATATATTCTAGTCTTTAAATGTAAAATTGCATTAATATTTAAATTTATTTAGTTTATGATACATAATATTAGCAAACTTTAAGCCTTAAACTTTGCTCAAAATTATTAATAGAGTGAATTACAAAAACTACCCCTTTGGTTTTACCTAACTACAAAAACAAAAAAAAAAACTCAACTAATTTTGTAAAATAACAAAACTACCCTTGAGATTTGTATGTGTCTTATATTTTGCAAATAAATATTCAAAAGAAAATAAAAATTATGAAAATATGCAAAAGAAATTAAAATGTTACTCAAATTGTGATATTTAATTAATATAAAATTTGTAAAAATTATATCCTGTAAAATATAATATGAAGTTACAAATAGCCCCAAGGGCATTTCTGATTTGTTTTGTGTGTGTGTGTGTATATATATATCATTTTTTAAAAAATTTGAATTTAAATATATATTCTAGTCTTTAAATATAAAAATGCACTAATATTTAATTTTATCTAGTTTATGATATACCATATGAGCAAACTTTAAGCCTTAAACTATGCTCAAAATATTAATATTTAAACATTAATGAAAAATAAAAATCATGAAAATATATTAAAGAAATTTTTGAACAATAAAATAAATATGATTTGAAAATAAAAAATCATGAAAATATGCAAAAGGAATTAAAATGTTACTCAAATTGTGATATTTAATGAATATAAAAATTATAATAATTGTATCCCTGTAAAATATAAAATATTACAAATAGCTCAATGGGAATTTTTGTCTCAACATATCTTGTGAACAGTACTTTAAGGGCGAATGTGAATTTTCATATTAATTTTTTGATGACGTCAACTATTTCTGTTAGATCAACTAATGGCTCATGCAAAGTGTAAGACGTTTTTATAAAGTTGGTTGGTTTTTTTTTATAATTAGGTCAAACCTTAGAGTATTCACCCTTTTTTTCTTTAGTAGTCATTACCAATTTGATAAAGTCATTAGACCATACATAGCTATAGGGCATGATCGTGCATATATTAACGATCATAAAATATATTTCTATGGTTTTGGTCTTAAATAACTTTCAAGTTGAGGGTTTTCATTGATATAGGACATCAATGAACCTAATTAGACTTGCGCACAAGATGCATGCCCAAAAAAATAATGTCTCGCCCCATAGGCATGGCTATCGAGACACCAGTGTATATGTGTGTGTTTATTTGAGAACAAGTACATCGAACAACCTCGCTTAGAAAGTTTTAATTGAAAACATTATTTGTAGAATGGCCCTAGGTATGATAATGCAAAAATTATTCCTTAAACTTGATGAATCATTGTAACCTTGTGCACAATATATTGCACCTTAATATATTTTTCGAGTTGAATATGTAAATCTCCTATGTTTTCCATACTCCTTAACCTAGAAGTCCTTGGTCAAGGCAGGATGGATATTAGATGAGGGTTCTCTAAAAATTCATTAGGAGTCAATGAGACTAGGAATGAAATCTTAGTTACTAAGTTAAAATAGGATTTTGACTAATAATCAATGTCCTAAACTTAATCGAGAGATATTTTACAATGGAGGGATCATATTTGCATAGTACTTGTAATAAGAAACAAGTTCATTTTTTCTTGACATAAGAGTAGGTAGTCATGATGTACTGGTAGGTGCTTCTCATGACTTGTGAGTTCTTGAATTTAAGAAGTTAATTCCAAGATAATTAAGTAATTAGAATAATTAATTAAAAGAACTCACAATTAGCTTAGTTGTTAACCTAAGGGTCATACATAAAATCAAGAAAGTCCACTCCTACCTAGAAAGTAATCCAAGAAGTTTGATTAAAATTAATTAATGAAGATTAATTAATTAGAACTTAAACTAATTTATTTATTGAGTTAATCTAATTATAATATGGTTATTTAATTGGATCTAATAGGGATTAGGAAGCCCATGTGAACTAATTAATTAAGTTGTGCCTATTTAATTTGTGTAATAAATTATTTAAATCAACCAATTGTATCAATTGAATTGAACTTAATTAAATTAATAAAAATCTAAGTCCAAGCTAATAGGCTTGAAGGAAGCCCACTAGAAAATTTAATTAGAGAATTAAGTTCCTAGATAATGATGAAAAAGGAAAAATAAGGATGGAGAGTCCAAGTCTTACTAGGGTTGGGATTAAAAGGAGTCTTATTTGAAGATGCCATATTGCCAAAAATTCAATGTTCAAGCATTGAAATTTTCGGCCCTTCTAGCACAAGAAAACCACCACTCTCCTCTCTTATACATTATCCTTGTTCCATAAAAAAAGTTCGATCTTTTTGATAATTAGTTTAATTTTTTCTTTACCTAGTTGATTAAGAATTAAACTACAATTAATATTCTATATGAGTTTGATATTTTAGTAATATAAATTTTGGGTGGTGGGTCCCATATTAATGATATAGATACTAATAAAAAATATATTAATGATAATTAGTGGATAGTTGTATATCTCATATTAATGATGTAGATGATAGTAAAAATATTAATGAGAATTAGTCGGCAGTTATAGGTTCATATTGTGTACGGTTGGGGAGACATTAGTTGACTAAGGGAAAAGTTGATTGACATTTTATAGTAGGGGGAATAGGGTTGAGAAGTATTTTGAATGAGAAAATGAGAGTATAAAATAAGTTATTTCTAATGAAATTGGGTAAAACAAATATGATTTGTGTTTTTAGATTAGTAAAACATAAAAAAAAAAAAAATCTCCCATTGAAAAGAAAGACAAACAAAGCCTAAGACTTTTCCTGACTTTTTGTTATGTACAAAAGGTTGGACCTTTTCTCCTCTCCAAAAATTAGGCACTTGTGTTTGAATTAGATTCAATAAGTGTGTTATTCATCTGATCAAGTATGTTATCCATTTGATTTGATCATTTTCTAAGGGATATTACACATAGGGCTAACAGTGGGGCGGGTTTGATCAAACCCAAGACCCATCCAATGAAGAAAAAATTAAACTCGAGCCCCGCTCCTCTCTAAACCCATCAACCCGGCAGGTTCAACCTATATAGATTTGCCAACTCGCTGAAAATAAAATTTATAACCATTAGATTTTGACATTGTAGACTTGGTACTAGTGATAAAGTGTATTTTTTATGTTTTTTTTCTTTTTTTAATTATTCAAAGTGATAATAGTATTAATTTATATATAATGAACATAATTAAATTATGTATTTCACTATTGTGGAATATTTTATATAGCCTACCTAAATAAAGTTTCATCAATTTTAATCATGCATGTTTGTATTGGACTGAATGTAAGCCAATTAAAATATTTTTGAATTGAAGTTGAAGTTTGAAATAATTTTTGAATTTATCTAATAATGATACAATGTGCATAGTCACTTAATTCATAAATCAATAAGATTAAACAAAACAGTAATTCTAAAATATATTTTTTTATTTATAAAAATAATAATAGAGGGCGGTTTCGTGATAGGTCCACTAAGACCCATTACTCGCCCCGAACCCAACCGAGTTCATAAAATCAAAACTTGTGCTCGTTACAAGACCAACTTCGCCAGGTTAAGAGCCATTTCATTTGGGGCGAGTTCATTATGGGTCGAATTTGAACCCATCCCATTTCTATTCCTAATTACACACGTCAAAACCTACTTCCAATACTAAATCTCATATGCCCAAAATGGTTGTTATAATGTCTCTATCTACAAAGAAGGCAATACGGTGGTTGACTTCCTTGCTAACTCATGAGTATGTTCATTTTATTTTAGTTTAGCCCAACACAAATTTAATTTTAGTCCATATAATCTCGTAGGCCAAAGAGGCCCTAAATTACATTAAAAGTTGATGAGGCCTCTGTCTCAATTAAATAGGTATAAATATCCAAACTTCTACTCATTTACAAGGTACGCATATAATTTCTCACTTTCAGCTGGTTATTATTTTTTTAGAATTCTTACTAATTTAAGCATTAGAGAAGCTTTCTAGGATAACTCTAGGGCCCCTAACTAATTGTTTGTGTTGCAGGCAGAGAACCCCAACTCTAGGAGTAGCAATCAGTATATAAGTGGTGGAGTGGAGTTATCACACCTTGGCATTTAGAGGTAACCCGCATCATTTTGGCACCCTATGTGGAAAACCTTTTGCCACAACATTAAGGAGACAGGCCACAGAAGCAAGGATGTAGTTTTTGATTGATCCTAAAATTGTGAATGTGATTTCAAGAGGGCCAGTATGCGGAGGCTCATCCAGGACCCAAAGGGCACTCCTAAGTGTAACTAGAGGAGCACATTTCAAGCACCTCCCCCAATTTAGCAGAATGCACTGCCTCTGTAGGCAGTGAGAGAAGATCATATTTGATGATCAAGATTTGGATTTCTTCGAAGAGACACATGACGAGGCCCTAGTCATTTCAATATCTCTAGCAAACTTCTAAGTTAAGAAGGTCCTGGCCGATGTATGCAATTCTGCAGACATCATTTCTTATCACGTGTTCCTTTAGCTAGAAATGGATAAGCCTTGCCTGACTATAATCCATATTACTCTCAAGAGACTTGAGCATGCAAAGGTTAATGCACTAGAGGAGGTCACTCTTCTCCTCTCATAAGGATCATATCCCTATTGTGTGACTAATATGGTGAAGTCCTTGGTGGTCCAAGCCTTAATGTGGTATAATATAATCTTGACCAGACCCAGTCTTAATATATTTGGAGCTATAGCTTCCACCTACAATTTGGAGGATGGCCAGAGAATGTTGTTTCACCATTCATAAGGATTGCACAAAGGTGTCCAACTCAGATCCCTCATCGAACCTCAAAGCCAAAACTGGTAAGACTGCAGCTGTTGTGCTTGACATTGAAGAGGATTCATTAGGAGAACAGCAAGCGAGTAGGAAAAGAAAGGAGATGAAAGTAGGATGGAAGCAACGAAAGAGTTTGAAAAGGTTACAATGATCCCAGGAGATAAGATGAACATAGTTCGCATTGGATCTCACTTGGATGCGACCATTGAGCAAGAATTAATAGCCTTTCTCTAGAATAATGTACAAATGTTCGCCTAAGAAATGGGTGGCTTACAAGGCATATCTACTGAGCTGGCTATACATTGCCTTAACACTAACCTAAACATGAGGTTGGTCAAATAGAAAAATGGAGATTATGCATTAATTTCACTAATTTAAACAAAGCATGTCTAAAGGATCTCTTCCCTTGCCGAGGATCGACTTACTGATAGACGCCACTTTTGAGTGTGAACTACTGAGTTTTCTAGATGCATTCTAGGGATACAACCAAATACAACTAGCCTTTAAAGACCAAGGAAAGACAAGTTTTGGAATGGAACAAGGAATTTTCTACTACAAAGTCATGACTTTTGGGCTGAAGAATGTCAGGGCTACATTACAAAGGTTGGTTAATCAATTATTTGAATATCAAATTAGTAAAAGCATGGAGGTATACATAGATGACATGCTAGTAAAGAGCGTCAAATGATGCCACCACATATCAGACTTGAAGGAGTGCTTTAAGATCCTCAATGCTTGCGAAATGAAATTAAACCCCACTAAATGCAAAATTCCTGGGATATATGAACGAGGTATTAAGGCCAACCTAGAAAAGATAGACTCCATCTTGAACATGCCTCCATCGACAACTACCAAAGAGGTACAGAGGTTGGATAGACGCCTAGCAACATTGAACAGCTTTATCATGAGGTCAGCAGATAAGAGCCTCTCATTCTTCAAGTTACTTTGGACTAGAAGATAGTTCGAGTGGATGTCAGGCTACCAACAGGCATTTGAGGAGTTAAAGAAGTACTTAACTTCACTACCGCTACTAACTAAACCAAAGGAGAGATAGACTATATTCCTATACTTGTTGGTTTCAGAAAACACCACTACTGTAGTCTTAGTGCGCTATGAGCACTATGACACCACTTTATTTATTATGTCAGTCAGGCTCTACAGGGTGCTGAGTCCTATTATACATAAATCGAGAAGCTGGCGTTAGTACTGGTCTCTACTGCCCGAAAGTTGAGGTTGTTTTTCCATTCACATCTAGTGGTGGTGTTAACTGACCACCTACTGAAGCAAGTCCTATCAAACCTAGCCACTTCTCGGAGAATGATGAAGTGGACAATGGAGTTAAATAAGAAAATAATAGAATTATGTCCAAAACCAGCCATAAAAGCACAAGTCCTAATCTATTTTCTTGTGGAGATGAAGTCTAATGATCCCAACAACTAACTCCTGCCTAGAGCCCTTTATGTGGACAGTTCTTCTACCTCTTTGCGAAGCATAGTAGGAATTATACTTGAAAGCCCTCAAGGGGACTAGCTCGAATGTGTCATCAAGTTCGAGTTCCCAACTTATAACAATGAAGTGTAGTATGAAGCATTGCTAATAGGAAACAAACTATCCATTACAATCGTAGTGCAAAAATTCATTACACACAACAACTCTCAACTAGTAGTGAAGCCAGATAGAGGGATTTTATGAAGCAAGAGACGAGAAAATGATAAAGTATTTATTCCTAGTCAAGGACCTACAGTCTAAGTTTGAGAAGTTTGTTATAAAACAAATTCCGCGATGTGAGAACATGAAGGCAAATCAATTAGCCAAGATAGCCAGCTCACTAACAGTTGTTACCGGTAGGAAGATCACATCCTGATGTCCAATTAGTCAGAAATTAATAATCCAGGAACAAAAGTCCTGAATATAAAGGAGGAGCCCCTATTCTGGAAAGATGAAATTATATAATATCTTAACACGGTGGCATTGTCGAAGATGCCTCAAGAGGTATGAAAATTAAAGGCTCGAGTAACATGCTTTGTCCTGATCGACAGAGAGTTATACAAACAAGGTTTTGCTCAATGATATCTCAAATGTTTATCTCTAGTAAAGGCGGATTATGTCCTAAAGGAAATCCATAAGGAAAGTTGCAACAATCACCTTAGAGAAAAGACCTTAGCAGCAAAAACCTTGAGACAGCAATACTTTTGGCCCACCTTGCTTGGGGATGCTAATGCCCTGGTGCCATGCTGCAAAGCTTGTCAAGAGCATGCCAATGTGCCTCACTTGCCAAATGAGCTCTTGCAACCTTTGAAAGTTCCATGTCCTTTTGCTCAGTAGGGCATAGACATTATTGGACCATTCCCTCTTTTCCTGGGGCAAAGGAAGTTTCTGATAGCAGCAGTAGAATACTTCACCAATTGGGTGGAAGTTGAGCCCCTTACAAAAATACTTGAAAAGGAAATCTTGAAGTTATTATGGAGAAATATCATTTGTAGATTTGGCTTACCCTGAGCATTAGTCTCAAATAATGGAACGTAATTCCAAGGGGAAAACTCTGAGAATGGTGCAAAGAACTATCAATCAAATAATTTTTCACCTCTATTGGCAATCCTCGAGCTAATGGACAAGCTGAGGTCATAAACTATCTTTTAACATATAAAGACTCGCCTAAGAGCAACAAAAGGATCCTGGGCAAATGAACTCCCATCCTTCCTATAGGCCTATATTACACCGCATACGACTATGGGAGAGTCTCCCTTCAACTTTTCGTATGGGATGGAAGTAGTCGTCCCTACAGAGATTAAAGAGTCGAGCTTGAGGGTAACACTCTACACTCCTGAGATGAACAATTAATTCCTAAGGACCAACTTTGACTTAACTAATGAAGTAAGAGAAAAGGCGTCCATGTGGGTAGAGATGCATAAAGTAGGATAGCCAAGGCCTACAACTCCAAGGTGCGCCCTCAAAGCTTCCAAGTAAAAAACTTGGTGATGAGGAAGGCAGAACTCTTAGGGCGCTTCAAAAAACTAAATGCAAAGTACGAAGGACCTTACAAGATTGTGGAGATCGTGAGACTCAGAGCTTACAAATTTTTGCATCTTGATGGGCGTGACATTCCCCATATGTGGAATGTAGACAACCTCAAGAAATTTTATCATTAGCAGGAAGCAGTAAGAAAAGATGGTTGAAAATATATCTAAAACTAAGTGTTTCGCTGGAATACTTCTCCCTTGCCATCAAGCCGTTACTACTTGTGATTGTGTCTGTCGACTTTCTATTTTTGGGAAGATTTATATTTTATGGCATTTACTAAATTATTTGGCCAAGTTTATCACTGCTTATGTTTATATCTCATAATTATTATTGATGTTTGCACATGCCAAAAATCTTCACAACATCTGCAGGGAGTAGCGGTGGCTCAAAACCATCCTAGGCATATGAGGTCCCGTAAGTGGTGGCTCAAAACCATTCTAGGCATACGACCAAGTTTGATAAGCGGTAGCTCAAAACCATCCCAGACATATAACTAAATCCTGTAAGTGATGGCTCAAAACCATCCCAAGCATACGATCAAGCCCCATAAGCAAATGCACTACATCATTCCAAGCTAACACCTCGGTCCCTAAGGATAAACTTTGATCAAGTCATACACTTATAGAAATATTATAAAATACTGCAATGAGGAGACAAACTTAGTATCTGAGAACCTTGTTTGATAATACGAAAACTATGGAGCAACAGCAGAGAGAGCTATTATTATAAGACTCAATGTCCTTCCGCTCCAGCAACTTAGATAGGCAAGTAGACAGGCCCAAAAGAGCCTCTCTCAACCTAGGGAAAACTCTCTCAAGATATTCAACGAGAAACTGATTTTTTGCCTAAGTCATTCACAAAGGGGGAAGGAAAACAAAAAGGAGCAAGAAGTACTGAACTAAGAACTCTACGAGCAGTCACCCTCTACCACGCGAAGAGCCATTTCCAACACTCGCAGAAAGAACACGATCGAGGCAACAAAGCCCTGGCTGGAGGAGAACACGGCCGAGGCATCAGAGCCTCAACTAGAAAACATAGCAGTCGAGGCATGCATGCCACAACCGAGAGAAGCCAACCAAAGCATTCATGCATCAGCCATCCGGAGGGATATCAAGGCTCTTATGCCTCAGCAGTATAAGAGCAACCAGCCAAGGTGGCTATACCTCTCGGCTAGCAGGCTGCAAGGTACCCCTGCCTCGATTAGGAGATTCACAAGTGCCACCATTATTCCCTTAGTCGGCGTGATTGTCTTCATGCCCTCATCACGCGATAAATTCTCACCAATGCTGCTCATTCCATGACCAAATCTTGAACCTACTCTCATCAAAATGACTGTTTTAATAGAAAATGAAGGAATTAAGGGCAAGCATTTGGAATTACAACTCTGAAAATATGAATTCGTCCCCTCATCCTTGTAGGGGGCGTCTATTCCCCTTGCAAAGACGTAAAAGCTTCGCCATTATAGTTATCTAACACAACAGACATATCTCACCTCTGCTCTCAACACACTGCCTCATAGGGAAAGTTTTTAACTCCTAGCCAATCATCTCTTCATTGAGCTACTTGAAAGTTAAGGACTGTATAATGAGGATATTTATTTTATTTTATTTTAACTTAAGATATTTTTAATTTCAGTCCATAAGCTCAAGAGACCCCAAATTACACTAGAGGTCAATGAGACTCATGTTCAAATTAAACAGGTAGAAATACCCCCCTCTTACTCATTTACTAGGTACGCACATAATTTCTCACTTTCAGTTAATAATTATTTTTTTAAAAAAATTTACTAATTTAAACATTAGACTTTTTTGAAATAACCCAGAGCTTCATAACAATTTATTTGTAATAAATAGAGAATTCAATTCTAAAAACAACAATCAGGATATAAGTAATTGAACAAAATTATTAAACCGACATCTAGAGGTGACCTGCCTCGCTAACCATACATGCAGTCCAAAAACAAGTGTTGTACTCTCCAAGGACCAACTACAAGGAAACATCATTGGATTAGATAGACTAGATACCTGAAATTTTCCATTATGTAGGTTTTTTTTTATAACTGTACAGGAGTTGTACTCCGCTTTTGGTCTTCTTTTTGAGTTTCCTTGTACTCTTACGAATGAATTGCACACCTCTAGTTACACGTGGACTTTTGCCACCAAATAAAAAATAAAAAAATCTCATGATAGATTTATTCTTATATCCATAATCTGATAGTTGGGCCCATATGGAGAAATTATTAGTCTTAATCAATATTGTGATTGTCCAATACCCAAAACTCTTGCCTACTTCGGTTGTTTTGGTAGTGAGAATAATATTACTTTGGCAGTGGATTTATATTTTGATGATTTGACATGATTTTCAATATTTATTGTAGTAAACCAATGTAGACAAGTAATTTTTCTGATAACCAACCAAAATCAATACTAATTAGATACCTAATAACCTTATTTAGTTTTATTTAATCCCTCGTAATCTGAAGTTATTTATGCTGTGAGTTTCTTCAAGACTCAAAAACTATTGTATTGATTATGTGCACCCATATTGCAATAAATTTGAAATTTTGAATGCGAAGAATTAGTATAGCTGTTGGTAATTAAAGCACGAGTCGTATGTTTGACATCATGGGAACAGCTAAAGGAGGGAAGTGCCTAACATGCAGGGTGGGCACCGACGTGACAAGACTCCTGTGATTGCATTCAAAGCTTGTCCTTTGGGTAGTTGATACACATACTAGTTCAGTACTATGCATGGCAATAGATTTACGGATTTGACCTTTATTATCTGAGGGGATGGATACTTAAATTTAAGTTCTTAGAAATGCTTTCAAAACTTGAATAACTCATTTGGTTACAGTTTTCTAACCATTTTTATATTTTCAGTATTTTTAAAGATAAAAATATTTTTATTTATATTTTTGTGTAAAAATAAAAATATGTTCAAATTATTTGTATGAAAATATTCATTTTATAGGTATAGAAATAATTTACTTGTTTTTTTGTGTTGCCATATGAGATTTTTTGAAAAAACGTGTTTGGTTTCATATTTTCAAAAGAATAATTATTGTGATAGTACTATTTTATTGTGAGAGTCATATTTTGTATGTCTAATTATTATTTTTTATATCCTATCAATCAAATTATATTGCAAGGAATGATTGTTTTTTAATTTGATATAGATTCTGTCACTTTTTTATGTCATATTAATATTATGTTAATAGAAAGAAAAATATTATTTAATGTATTAATTAATTTTATATTTTTAAATTAATAAAAAAATCATATCAAATATTAATAATTATGTATGTCCTACTTGACAACATAGGGATTCTAAGTGTGAAAGTAGTATCTATAGGTCTATAAATGGATTTTTTTTTTCTAACTTTGACTCGAATGTCTTAAAAATAAAAATAAGTGGTGTTATGATCTATTGGAAAGTAAGTAAACAAATACATTTTGGATATTTCAAATAAAAAAAAATAAAAAAAATACCTTTTAGAAATATAAATAAACGAAGCTTGAAATCTTTCAAGTAATACTTTACTCCCTCCATTCCAATTTTAAGACTTACTTTACTCCCTTTGTTCTTTAAATTTTATGTAACTTTATATTATTGTCCTAAAAATAATGATTAAAAGATATTGGTGTTACATCATTATATTAAAATTAAAGGAGTAGTTATTATTTTGAGATGTCCAAGAGTAAATGGAAGTTATAAATTCAGTATAGGAGAGTATTAAAGTATTAATTCAATTAATTTGTCTCATAAAAAAGTCAATAGTTTGAACTCTTTTATACTAAAGGTTCGTATTAGTATGGGCTATCCGTGACTAATATCTTTATGGATTCGTGACGATGAATTTTTCTCATATAATCATTATAGGTCAAATTAAGTATTTCACATCCACCATAGTTGCTATGATGATCCTCCTTCCCAACTTTTTTCTTACCATTAGTGAGTATAGGTAAGCTCAATTAATTTATTGCAATTGAAAGGTATTTTGTCTTTGAGAAAAGAGGATAAAACATATAATGTATAAGGGGTCGAACATATGACAAGGGCTCAAATAGAAGGGACATATAATCAACTAGATGAAATGTAGCTTATATATCATTATGACATTAATAGAATTGTACCGTATTAAAACACTAGTCACAATAATAGTGGCACCAGAATTATACTTTTAACAATAAAATCAGAGGAAAAAAAATACTTTATCTTTGAAATATTTGACTATTTATATTTTGTCATTAAAAAAAAATTACACTTGACCATCCAAATTAAGTGAATATCAAAATGCCATTTAAAAGTGAATTTGGATGGAATATTCTGTCAAAAATTCTTAATTGGACCTGATTTTACAGGACAAAATTATCAAATTATATTTAATGAATTGCACTTTGCCCCTTGAACTTGGTGTACTTTATTACTTGGCACCCAACTTAAAAATTATTGAAGTTTGTATGATATTATGATATTATGAAATTATGTCGTGAGATTCTAATCATCTGAATTTTTAATTAGTATTATATCACAGTAAAACAATAATATAGTGTTAATATATATAAGTTCTATTTTTTTTTTAATTTTTAGAAGATTTCTTATCTTTTCCTGAATAATTGAAATGTGTTCAATTGTGAATTGGAATATTTGATTAATTGAAGAAACAAAATTTTCTAATAAAAATCTAAAAAGGTGAAAATTTTATTTTTAGTCTAGAATGCAAATATATTTTTGACAAAATGAACCCAAACATGTCGATCGATTTATGTTGATATGCCACTAGTTTTAAATATTGATATTCATAATTTTTTTTAAAAAATAACAATAATTAATATAACCAGAGCACTTGAATCCTTCTCTCAGATGAATACTGTAGATATATACTGCCTAAAGTTAAACATGCCAATGCATTTTGAATAATAAATTAGTCTAAATTTAATAATTAGAAAGGACAAAGATTATTAAAATTTTAATTTGATTGATAAATTTAACATTTAAGGTTTCATTAATGCTCCATGTTGATATAGGATTTGATAGCATATAGTTATTATTTCATTTATTTGAATTTAAGATTTGATGACGTAATTGAAGGATTAAGATTTATGATTCAATGAAGGAAGTTGAAAAGGACGAAAAAAATAATTAATTCACTAGCATTTGTTCTTTTGTCAAAATAAGTATTAGTTTTAATTTAATATAATACTAGTCATAAAATATAATGCTTAGAATTTCAGGACATAGTTTCACGATCTTATATTATTTTTGACAATTTAAGTTGGGGATAACGTGAGAAAATAATCAAAATTTGAGAGGCAAAGTGCAATTCACTAAATATGATTAGATAATTCCGACCTTTGAAATATGATTATAATATTCTGCCAGAATGGCATTGTATGATATTAGCTAAGTTTGGATGAAATATATATATATTAGGTGGAAAATGCAAATTTAAAAAAACTATGAACTCCCCCAGTTAGAGCCTCCGCTTTTGAAAATTGCATTTAAGTTGTTCAATCAATAATATTACTACTAAAATTTAAAGTACATTTTTATATAATTTGCAAGAAATGCCTAACATTCTTATTGCTTGTGTAGATGAGTTTATACATTATAGATTATGACAAATTCATGATAATTGTGCTAAGAAGTACCAGATTATATAAGTTCCGAACATGGTACCCCCAAGCATTGGAAATTCATTAATAAAGTCCATTCAACCCCAGCAAGAATTATTAAGCTTAGGCAGTGGCAGAAATCAAGATTCCACGTTAAGATAACTTTGGGGTGGAGGGATGAATGCAGTTTAAGGTAAACCATGGTTTTATTACCAACATACTAGGAAAGAACCCCCCACCCACAAATAATTGCTTAAATCATGGGCCTTGGGCATCTCCATAACGGTTTGTCTGTCGTCGTAACTCCAAGCTTAATCTTTTTTCCTAATCATGATACCATTCCCCAACCCGAATCCTTTTAATAGATTTTGCTTTTTGGTACACTGAATCCCAAATATGACAAAGCATCATGTGGATGTGGTGGTGGCGATCATTGCCTCAGAAACCATGTTTATTTACTAGTTAAATAATTCATTCTTTGAATGTATTTACTCCTAGTAATTAAACAAAGAATGCAATAAAACCAAAACAAAAATTCCACTTCCATTCTTGAAAAAGGGTACGGATTCTGAGTGAAACAAAACTAAATAAATGAATAAATTGTGGGCACAAGAAAGAAAGTCAAGATTTCGCCAGCTACGTCTACATCGTTCCTCCTTTGCGTGGATCTCAGGTCTCTCATCAAAGCCAAAGCTATAATGCCGGTGAGTGTTAACTGAAACAGTTGATGAGTCTCTGTCTGTTCTTGCTTTTTACATTTTTGTGTGGTTTCAAGATTGCTATCTGGGCTTCATTCTTTGCTCTTTTTCTCTTTATTTTTGGATTATTTTGTCTTCATTTTTTTTTTTATTATTTTTTTTCTTTCTCTTTTGATGGTTTTAGACAGATGTTAAAGGGGAGAGAATTTGGTTGATCAGAGAGGGCTCTTACTAGCAGAGGACTTTCAGGTAACAATGAGTCATCTGTAAACATTTTGTATTTGAGATCCCTCTCTCTCTCTCTCTCTCATTTAGCATTTTGAATTAGGAAGGAAAGCAAACAGAACTTCTTAGTTTATTCTTGGTTGTCATTATTTGAATATGTCAAAAGGTAGAATTATTTGTTAATTTTAACAAGCCTGTTTTTTGTCATTTTCCTCTCTGTATGGACGGCAGCTTATTTATCATTTTTCTTGCGTTTTCAGCGGCTCATAGCTAAGCAAGTGCTGCTTTTCTCTGTCACTTGTCCATTCTTGAATTCTGATCAGAATACGACGAATTATGCAAGTGCATTAGGCAAGTGTTCCTTGAAGTAGACCTTCTTTTGAGAGTTTTTGAGACTACTCAATATTTAGACTCTTTCAATTATACCTTGTGGCATAGAATATGCCTCAAGACAGTCTGAGATCTGTTGTCTATAGATCGTTTGTCACGTGTGACGATCCCAAAGGCGTGGCCGAATGTAAGACAATTAGAAGATCCAAGAGTGATTCCAAGAAGATGGAAAACAAAATTAAAAATCAGAGGATACAACAGAATTCAAGTACCTCTATGTCATACGAGGAAGGAAGGAAGGATAAAGTCTCTAAAGGGTCCACAGAGGAGTTACAAAACCTGTCCTCCTTTCAGATCACAGAGGTATCTAGAGGAGCACAGAAACTGAATGAAGTAATTGATTCGTGGTCTAACAGGACAAGCTTTGATAAGCAGTCTAAGCATATTGCAAAAGACTTGTTAAAAGGTGCTCTTGATCTACAGGAGTCCCTTGTAATGCTTGGGAAGTTGCAAGAAGCTTCACAGTACATTGCCAAGTCGAAGAAAAGGCATAAGGAAAAGCCTGTGGGAGGGAGAGTCGATGTAGGCACTGAATTTATGGATTCGAATCCACTTGGAGATAATAATCAGGCAATGGACTTCCAGAAACCAAGAATTTCTGCGGACAGGTCTTCCAGGGATTGCTATGACGAGCTTAGGGAAGTAATAAGGGAAAGCTTTGCTAGGCAAAATCTGTTGCCAAAAGTTTCTGCCAAAGAAAAAGATTATGTTGACAGAAAAAATTTAGACTTCTGTATGGATTTTCCCTCCTCCAGTTCAAGCCAATCCAAAGAAAAAGATTATGTCGACAGAAAAAATTTGGACTTCTGTATGGATTTTCCCTCCTCCAGTTCAAGCCAATCTTCATTGATTCACCCCCACTCTTGTAACTGTTCTCCATCAAAAGTTCAACTTCAGAAGCCAAAAGGCCCCAACTTAATTGCCAAGCTTATGGGTCTGGAGGGAGTGCCACCAAAAGCCGTGAATTCCATGATCTATAAACAGATGGAGAAGGAAAAGCTCCCAAATCAGAGAAGTCTTTTACTTGATATTGATTTACCTAGGCCAAGGAAGCCTCAATTCATGGTTCAGAAGGTAGTCCGAGAAAGAAGAAAACTAGAAGAAATGATTGAGACAATGCAGTTTAAAGGACTTCTTGAAAGAAAGTCCATTGATGGATCCAGTGATGGCAAATATCATTCTGATGTTTCTTTCTTGAGAAAAAGTTTAGCTGTTGAGGGCCCACCCATTGTGATTATGAGGCCTCGACATGTTCCTGACCTTCGGGCCAAAGAGCTTCACGAAAATTACTGGATCAATGAAGAAAAACCTATCAAGAGTAGACAAATGCCTAGAAAATTGAGGGGGAGTTTCCACTTAATGCACTTGAAGTTCCAAGAGGACAATTGAAGTTCACTGAGACAAATGAGAAATTGAGGGCAGGAAGAACTCCAAACCAGAAGCTCAATAAGGATAAGGAAGGTAAACATTCTGGAGAATCACCTGCAAGACTGGTCAAGAAAACTCTAGACATTGAAGATGGACCGTCTACAATGAAGATAAACCATTCCAAGCCTCTGGCTCCAAGAGTACAGAAGAAAGAAGCAACTGTTAAAAAGATTGACGACGTACCAAAAGTAGCTTCTAATGCAAGGAAACTGGCAGAAATAAAAGATTCCAAGTCTCAAGAGTCTGCCCAAACTCAAGATCTAGGCAAAATTACCACAGTGAAGCTTAGCAAAACTGCCAGAGATTCTAATGTCTCAAAATGTCAGGTTGCAAGAGGAAAGGCGGCAGCCCCAGATAAACACATGAAACCAACATCACTTAAATCCAGTATCCCAAAGAAGAATTTGCAGAAAGGCAAACCCGACAGCAAGCCCTTAGCAGCTTTAGTGAGTCCATCGTTTATTTAATTTTTAAACTTAGTCACTTCATTCTAATGTTCACTTTCTTATTATACCATCCAGATAGTAGTATTCATAAATTTCTGTTGGCTGTAGTACAACTATTTATATCTTTCCTCTTTGAGCTAAATTCTGAGATAAGCTATTTTCCTTGAAAGTACTAACTTAACAAACTGATGCAGGTTGAAAATATACAGAGTGATGATCGTTTGCCAATCAACATCGAAAGTAACATCCATGGGTCATTGATGAAGGGTACAACATCAGAGCAAATTGCTGAGGAAGCGATGAGTGCTTCTTATATTTCTATATCTGGTAAATTACTTAGTTCCATCATCGGGTTTCTTATTAACAGTCATTACCGAATTGACTTTTGGGGTCTGATAACCATTTGTGATAACCATTTCAGATTTTTTTGTAACAGTTAATGGTAAAAAACGTAGTGATTTTATTTTAGAATTTTCCTTGGTTATTTTTAAATCATCATATGCCAACTGCTACTGCAAATAATTATCATAACCTCAAATGTTTCAATGTTAATGTATGCATTCTGTTTATTCACTAAAATCATGTGCTTATGAAGGCAAATTTTTTTGCTTTCTGAAAATTCTACAAAATAAAATCATAAGAGATCTCAAATTTGTTTCTGAATTTATCAAGATGCAATAGAACTAAGAAATCCATATTGCAATAGTGATTTGACCTTGTGGTTTTCTCTCTCAGTGGGATAATAAATGGTGACTCTGTACAGTTGAGATACAAAGTTTAAACAAAAATTGCAAATGAAGTAGTTAGCGTGTAGATGGTTAATTTGCAAATGTAGTAGTTAGCATGTGCATGATGACAGTCAGCATTCCAATAATCAAATAGATGTAATGCTTGTTGTGATGCATATAAAGTATCTACAGTGCCATAGCATAAATTATGATTTCCATTTTACTACAGATAATTCTGGAAATGCACCAAGTTCTCCTTGTGAGTCTTCTGGGCCAATAATTAAGGATGATGTCAAATATATTGAAGATGGCAGCTGCATTTCTTGTTGTAATTTAGATGAGATGAAAGGCTGCAAAAGCATAAGCAATACAAGATATTTACTTTTGAGCAGTGTGTCATTTCTCAATCTTGCGGAGGAGCTCTTTAAAACTGGGACATGTGACGCCACAGTCTTGCAAACAGCTTGGTTACCTGATGGAGAAATGCTTGATGATTCTCTTTTACTAGAGTGTGCAAAAGAAATACTGGAGCGTAAAATCCTGAGCTGCACAAGGACGATAAATCCATTATCACATAACCTCTTTAAAAAGCCCAAATGCCATTTATCTCTTGAACAGTTGATAGGAGAGATCTCGAATGGGATTGAGGACTTGAGAAATTATACTAAATCCTGTGGAGATATCATTCTTGTGGATAGTATCTATTCAATGCTGGAAAGAGATCTATGGTGGAATGAAGAAGTAACAGGTGCTTGGGATTCGGGTTGGAGGAATGGATATGCTACGGAAGAAGTTAATGAAGTGGTGCATGATGTAGAGAAGCTAGTTTTGAGTGAAATAGTAGCCGATGTGGTTATAGAATTTATGTTTTAGTAATTTGTACAAATTTTTGTGTTTAGTTTCTTTGTCATATTGTTCTCTGTGTATAACTTAGTGAGCCAAAAATATGCCACAAGAATATTGAGGTGTAGGGAGTCCTATAGTAGCTCATTGCTTGATTCACATGTAAACATTTCTTTCTGATAAACTCAAAGAACTTCTGTACACCTAGATGAACACAATCTACACAACTATACTGAACGACTGCAGTTTTGAGCTTATGCTTTCGGAAACTGTAAAGATAGGGAGGCTGTTGCAATGGAAACTGCTAAAGATGTTCCCCGTGTGGTAAAGGGCGTAAGAACAGTCCAGTTGCTATTGCTACCGCTACTGCTTTATTTTATTATATTAGTGATATGTCGTATCAGATTATCCTTAGCCGTGCATTACTAAGCTGATGCATCTACTGGAGGCATGCCGAGAATGTTGTTGTGTTCACAATGATCATAGTCTGCTTGCTTTTCAGGGATGTAATGTCACAACCAATACCAAGAGAGCTTTCTAATGAGCAGTGGCCTTGCAATTCACAATGGTTACAAGGGCGTTAAATGTTTTAATCTTTGACCAAACAACTAAGTGGCTGATTCTTACCAGCTTGATTGCATATTCACTTTAGCAATTGTGTAATTTCACGTAATGTACACTTTTAATGCTTACGTATAAAGTAAAATGAAAAAAAAAATAGAAAAAAAAAAGTGAAATCTATGACTTTTTTATCTGAATATTGTTTATAAAAAAAATTCTTAAAATACCGTACAATAAATAAAAAAGTATTATCAAAATGTTATGTGGTGAATTCTAATCAGAATTTGTTTGGCAAGATAACGTTTTCTATAAAAAAAATTAAAAAATTGGGAAGAATTCATTAGCGGCCTGATGAATTCACAATTGAATTTGTTATCCCTAGTAACAAACTCACATATTATATATATATATATATATATATATATATTATGTGAATTATAAATCTACATGTTATGTGAATTATAGATACATTATATATATTTATATATCTACATAATAAATAAATTGTTTTTAAGATTTGTTAATAAATATAGGTTATTTAGATTTTTTAAATATATTTATATGAATATTAATACATAATTATATATGATATATATACTTTCATATATTTACATATATTACTATTTATATATAATGTATTTGTATATATAATATATTCATATATATATATTTAAATATTTATACATAATATATATTTGTTTATATAATAATATATATTTCATATAATATAGTATATATTTATGTCCAATATATATTTATATATAAGTTTATATATTTATATTTAAATAGTTATATTTATAAATATATATTTAAATATAAATATTTATAAACAGATTAATACATAAATATGCCTATATATATACATTTATAAGTAAATTTATTTAAAATTTTGCTAATATATGTTATATAAATTTTTATGAATTTGCTAATATTTAAATATAAATATTTATATAATTATGTACAATATATATTTATATTTCTACATTTACATACATTAATACGTATATATATTTATAAATATATGATAAATAAATGTTGATAAACTTTCATATATTTATATATAATGTTATTAATATATTTATTATATAGTTATATATATTTATATATATTGTTATTAATATATTTAATTTATAGTTATATATATGAATTTGCATACATATATATGTAAATGAATATATTACATATTTATAAATAACATTTGGCGCAATAATATTTTCCACAATTTCTTTTTTTTGTTAAAAAAAAAAATTCGGAAGAACTGGTTACAATTCAATCGTGCTTTCGTTAGCCTCAATAACAAATATCCAAGTGAATTTGTTATAACAAATTCACATTTATATATATATATATGTATATATATATAAAGTAATATATTTCTTTATATATATTTATAATTTTATATATGTACTTAAATATTTTTACATATTCTAAAAAATAAATTTATAACTAATTTGTGTATATATATATTGTGTATATATGAACACAACTGTGTTAGGGAGACGAGACAGCTCGCTGACACAACTTTGTTGTGTTCCTCTTTTATCAGTTTATCAGCTATGTCAGGGAGACAAGACAGGTCGTTGACACAATTGTGTTTTTCTTTTATCACATGTTGTTGAGCTTTGTCAGCTCGTCTAACATCACATGCAAAGTTTCTATCCAGCTTTTGTTCACTTCTTCTTCATTTTTCTTCCTCACCTTTCACTCTTTTTTTTCTCATTCTTCTTCTTCATTCTTTGTTTCACCGCAACTTCTTCTTCATTCTTATTTCAGCAGCTTGTTTTTTTTTTTTTTCAATTCTTCTTTTTTTTCCCTCATTTTTAGTTGATATTTATGATTATGAAGTTTTAAGTCATATAAAAGGTGAGAATTTTAATTTTATGCTATGTTTTTTTATTATGTTATAAATTTTTTATAATGTAAATTTTAATTTCTTTGTAGATATTAGATTCGCTCGCCTCTGAGAATTTCCAATTCAAAGGGAAGCTACAATTCTTTAAAAAAATAGGTATGTTTGATTTATTTATTCTTAATTTTTATAATAAAAATTAATTGTGATGTATGACAATAGTAATAGTGCAACATAATGTATGTAAAATAACAAAATTTGTTTGGGTGTAGAAAAGCCTTTAGGAGCAACTTTATTATGTTTTTTTTATTTAATATTGTGATATAGAATATTATATTTTTGTATCAATGTAAGGCACATTATGTATTTTATTTTGTATTAATGTACTTCATGTTATTCAGTTCATATTATATAATATGTTGTAATTACATATTTTATATGATCTTGTGTAGCATGATGTATATTATTTTATACAATTTAGTGAGATTGGTTAAAAATGAAAATTACAGCAAAAAAGACTGAGGACAAAGAAAATTATTTATTTTAAATTAAATATAGAAAACATTACGCAATTAACATTTTCCTTGTTTTGAATTTAAAAAAACAAACAAACAAAATTAATGAAATGCTTCCTATTTAATTGTTAAATAATAGAATATGTTAGACTATGGTTTAAAAAAAAATAAATAAAATACTTTAGTGATTATAAAATAAACCTTCAAAATATCTAACCTACAAAATAGAGATAAAGTTGTACATAATCTTGAAATGAGAAATGGAGTCTTTCGGGTTATTGAAATGAGAATTTTTTATGGAAATAAATTAAAAATAGATACATTTTATTAAAGTTAATTATTATAAATATAACTTTTATATTAAAATAAGAAAAGTTTTATTGCATTAATTATTTTGTAATGAATAATTGTATTTGTTTTTTTTTTTTTTGAAGATATGGCACTTAATGTTACAATTATGGTGCATGCAGAAAGTCAAATGTTACAAGATTTTTAGTTTGTGATGTATGACCGTCTTCCAGTTGCCTACCTAAGAATATCTCGCATGAAAACTTTTTTTAAATTATTGTCAAAATTATATGAACGCACTCCCATAATAGCAATCAATTCACATTGAAAGCGTTTGCTAAATTTTCACAAATATTTCGCATCATAGATATTGGTATAGTGATAATATTATGTACATATGAATTGTTGTTGGAGAACAAGTTCATTAAACAACCGTGTTAAAAAATTCCTAATTACAAATAGTTAATCTCAGATACATAATTTATGAATTATGATGGACGAAAGATTAGTTATTAGAATAGAGGCATTATAGTAACTTTGTGAAAATTATCATGCAACTAAATTGGACAACAAGTAAATATGAAAATGTGAATCTGTCCCATTTGATAACTAAGTATATTTCAACCTAGACATGTTGATATTGAGTGCTAACAATCAGTTACATGATATTAGAGTTATAATACTTCAATAATATGATGTTTACATGTATCTAAGATGAAAAATTAAGGTATTGAAGGGACTAGATTGAGTTCTAGTTTGTAAAACCTAGATAGCTTGGTGTTTAAGGTTTTAGTATGATATTTTATGCTTTCAACTTGCTAAATTGGGAATGGTGCTTGATGTTGGGTAATATTACAAGCTATTTTATATCTAAGATTGGAGGGGAATAATAAACAAATCTAGACTAAGCCACCAACCAAGTGAAAGGTAAGTAAAGATCCATTTGCAACTACAATGCAAGAACATAGTATGTCTTGAAGCATGTATACCTAATGTGTTGGTGATATTAAATTTGACTGAGATTCTTATGATTCTTGAAACATGTTGAGAGCAAGATGACTTGCATTTCATATTGAACATACTATTTATGAGCATTTACATGTGCATGCACGGTATATGAGTATAGTGGAGGTTCTTGCATGCACGATATGATTTGAGATATGATTTTTAGAAAGAAAATATTTTGGTTGGTCACTACTAGTGTATCGAAGCATGCGAGGCGTGCTTATATGATATTTTGAGGTGCCGTGAGTGTTACTTCTCAGAGGATCACAGGGGTTCACAGAGGGTGTGCCTCTTGTGGTCACGAGAGGATAGACCACTTGACTGTGCCCTTATTGACTCCACCAGTGGGAAGACTTCTGGAGGATCACAGGGGAAGACAGGGGGTGGACCTCTGGTGATCCCAGGGGATGGCCCTTGGATTGAGTCAATTTTTTATGGCCATGTGATTATTGATGTTATTCAGAGCTCTATCCGGTGCATAGTAGGTGGGCAAGAGCCCAATAAATGAAGTGATTTTTTTTATAAAAACTCTTTGATTTATGAGTACTCAGTTTGATACATTTATAGCATCATATCTTAGAGTTGAGTTGCATGAGATTTTATATCATACTCTTGTCATGCATGATTTTTACTTATTGAGCGTTAGCTCATGTAGTTCATGCATTGTAGGTGATCATGGTGAGACTTGAGACCTTTGGTTTACTGGCTGGCAGTGGAGCTCCTACAGGCTTTCAAAGATCAATGTACTTGGATGACGACCTATTGGGCTATTTTGTGGGCTGTGTTTTTGATTTTACAGTTATTATATTATATTAGTGACTTTATCCTGTATATCACTTTCAAAACTCCTTTGTGATAGAGAGTTTGGGTTTGTGAGGTTTTGATAGACTTGGTTAATGTTTAATAACTACATATGTATATACAGTGTGACAGGATATGAAAGTACTTTACTTTTATCAATGTTTTGTTGAATTGAGTAGAAAAAAAAATTATACACATGCATACATGCACAAATTGTATTGCACAAGTTGTTTATATATATATATATATATATATATTATACATATTATTGGGAGGTTGTGACAAAGAGTGGTGTCAGAGCCCAATTCTTAATTCTGTAGACTGTCCATGTACATAATCTTAGAACTTGTGGAGTACAGCCATGCCAGTAAGTTTTATTTTATGTTATATTACATTATATATTTTATAAATTATATTGGTAATTTGTTATAAACAAAATGGTATTGCATTCATGGTGAGAACAAGGGGTGAAAGTATTAGTGCAGCCAGAACCCTAGGAGAGCAAACACATATTTTGAATAATGATTGTGATGTTATCATCAATCGACTTACAGAGCTTGTTGAACGATAATCAGAACAAATTCAGCAACTTATCCAGCAGAGGGATATGGGTGGACAACCAAGGGCTGAAATGGTTCAACCACAACCCCGAGTAGAACAAGTGGATATAGTTGGGGAAAGATTCAGAAAACTGAACCCATCGGTGTTTGAGGATGCACTAGATCCTATAGCTGCTGAGGATTGATTGAGAACTCTTGAAAATATGTTTCACTACAGTAGAGTTTCAGAAGAAGATAAAGTGATGTGTGCATCATTTATGCTTCGAGGCAGTGCTGGACATTGGTGGGATACAATGAGAAGCATCGAAGACATCACTGTTATGACTTGGGATAGATTCAAAGATTTATTTCGAAATAAATACTTCACAGCTCCAGTTCGTACAATGAAGATGAATGAATTTATACAGCTACGACAAGAAACTATGACAGTTGGAGAATACATTCATAAGTTTGAACAACTATCTAGATTTGCCACACATATGGTCAATACTGATGCATTGATAGTTGAAAGGTTTCTTGAAGGCTTGAGACCAGAGATATATAGAGATGTGAATATGGAAGGAATCCAAGGAGTGACATACTCACAAGTTGCTGAGAGAGCGCACAACAAGTTGAACTTAGAATTTCTCGTGCTCAGGAGATTCGACGCCAATTTAAGCAAGGACAGGGGCAACAATGGGTTGGAAATGAAAAGAAGAGACCATTTCAAATGCATAATAAAAAATCTAAATTCCAACCTGGACAAGGGTAACAACAGTAGGATCAGAGTAAGCGTATAAAGATTGATCAAGACAAGGCACCGATGTCGCAACCTGCTTGTCCTAAATGTGGTGGTCACCACAGTAGAGTCTGCCTAACAAAGACTAGAACCTGCTTTGTGTGTGGGAAGGTTGGACATATTGCCAGAGCATGTCCAGATAATCCAAATCTAACAGGACAAAGAAAAGTGCCAGCTAGAGTCTTTACCATCACTAGATCAGATGCTGAGACGAACCCATCAGTGGTAACAGGTAAATTCTCTGTCTTTGGTACTTCAGCATTTGTATTGTTTGATTCTGGAGCTACACACTCATTTATATCCACTGAGTATGTGAAGAGGCTGGGTAGAGTACCTGATACTGTTGAGGTCAGTTACAATGTGATAATCTCTTCTGGAGATTCAAAACAAACTAACCATGTTTTAAGAGATTGTGCTATTCCCATTGAAAATAGAGAACTCTATGCTGATTTAATTGTATTGGCCATGAATGATTATAATCTGATTTTGGGTATGGATTGGTTGTCAAAGTATCGGGTTACAATAGATTATCTGAGAAAGTAACTTTTCAACCTTCTGGTGAGGAATCGTTCACCTTTATTAGAATCGTACAAAGTTTTAAATTCCCAATTATATCAGCATTAAGAGCACAAAGATTATTAGATAGTGGTTGTGAAGGATATTTGGCGAGTGTTATGAGCATTGAAGAACAACACCATCCAATCCTCAGTGAAGTGCCAGTTGTTCGGGAATATCTAGAAGTATTTCCTGATGATCTTCCTGGATTACCACTAGACCGTGAGATAGAGTTTGTCATTGAACTAAATCCAGGAACACATCCAATATCTAAAACTCCATACCGAATAACACCAGCTGAGTTGAAAGAATTAAAGATACAAATACAGGAATTATTAGATAAAGGTTTTATCAGACCTAGTTTTTCACCATGGGGTGCACCGGTTCTATTTGTGTGTAAAAAGGATGGTACAATACGACTGTGTATAGACTACTGAGATTTAAATAAAGTTACAATCAATAATAAGTATCCTCTGCCTAGAATAGAAGACTTATTTGATCAGCTCCAAGGTGCATCTTTATTTTCAAAAATTGATCTGCAATCTGGGTACCATCAACTGAAAATAAAAGAGGATGATGTCACCAAGATAGCATTTAGCATGAGATATGGACATTATGAATTTTTTGTGATGCCATTTGGGTTGACAAATGCTCCAACAACCATTATGGATTTGATGAGCCGAGTATTTAAAAAATTTCTTGATAGATTTGTTATTGTATTTATTGATGATATCCTGATTTACTCTAGCACAAAAGAAGAACATGGTGAGTATCTAAGAATGATTTTAGAGGTTTTGAAAGAGAAACAACTATATGCTAAATTTAGGAAATGTGAATTTTGGATTGATCGAGTGGTATTTCTGGGACATGTAATATCAGGAGCAGGAATATCTGTAGATCCAAGTGAAGTAGAAGCTATTAATAGTTGGTTACAACCTACTAATCCTTCAGAATTACGAAGTTTTTTGGGTTTAACTAGATATTACCGTAGATTTGTGGAAGGATTCTCCAAGATAGCTTCTCTTTTGACACAATTAACCAGAAAATGTGTGATATTTAAATGGACAGATGCTTATAAGAAAAGTTTTCAGGAATTGAAGAAGAGATTAACTTCAGCTTCTATTCTTTCTATTCCATCGGGTACTGGAGGCTTTGTGGTTTATAGTGATGCTTCAAAAAATAGGTTGGGATGTGTATTGATGCAAAATGGTAAAGTAGTTGCATATGTATCCAGACACCTTAAAGAGTATGAGAAGAATTATCCCACACATGATTTAGAGCTTGCTGCGGTGGTGTTTGCACTTAAGATATGGAGACATTATTTGTATGGTGAACGATGTGAGATATATACTGATCACACAAGAGTTTAAAATATTTCTTCACCCAAAAAGAGTTAAATATGCGACAGCGAAGATGGTTGGAGTTAGTGAAAGATTATGATTGTGTTATCAACTATCATCCTGGTAAGGCTAATGTTGTGGTTGATGCATTGAGCAGGAAATCAACACAAAATACTGCAGTTTTATCTTTGACTCAGAAACTAGAGTTAATTGAACTACAGAAAATGGATGTAGAAATTGTATAACAGGGATCACTAGAGGCCAAATTTGCAGCTTTGACACTCCAACCGACTTTGATTGATAGAATTCAACAGGGACAACAAGTTGATGAATATGTTACTAAAATGATGAAAAATATGGATTTAGAAAAGTTTTCTGATTTTCAGATGTCAGAGAATGGTATCTTGTGGTTTCAAAAAATGTTATATGTGCCTAATGTAGATAACATTGGGAACATATTTTGGCAGAGGCACATTCAACACTATATTCAGTGCATCCAGGAGCTACTAAAATGTATAGAGATTTGATAACACATTACTGATGCCTAGGTATGAAAAGAGATGTTGCTCAATTTGTAGAACAATGTTTGATATGTCAACAAATAAAGGCAGAACATCAAAGACCAGCAAAAACCTTGCAACCTTTATTTATTCCAGAGTGGAAATGGGAAAGAATTATAATGGATTTTATGTCGGGATTACCTAAAACAGTTAAAGGTCACGATGCTATTTGGGTTATCATTGACAGGCTAACTAAATCTGCTCATTTTCTTCCAGTATGTTCCACTTATTCCATGGACCGTTATGCACATATATATATATATATATATATATATATATATATATATATATATAGAAAGTGGTCAGACTTCATGGGGTACCATTATCTATTATTTCTGATAGAGATTCAAGGTTTTTGTTTATATTCTGGAAGAGTTTATATAAGGCATTGGGAACACAATTATCTTTCAGCACTGCATATCATCCTCAGACTGATGGACAATCAGAGCGAACAATACAAACATTGGAAGATATGCTTAGAGCTTGTGTATTAGATTTTCATGGTCAATGGAGTAAATTTTTACCTTTAGTGGAATTCTCTTATAATAACAGCTATCAGTCCACTATTGGAATGACCCCCTATAAAGCATTATATGGTAGAAAATGTAGATCTCCAGTTCATTGGGATGAAGTTGGTGAAAAGAATCTTTTTGGCCCAAATATGATTCGAGAAATGACAGAAGCTGTGGCACAAATTCATCAACGAATGCAGACTGTGCAGAGCCGATAGAAAAATTATGTTGATCAAAGAAGAAGAATGTTAGAATTTGCAGTAGAAGATCAGGTATTTCTGAAGGTATCTCCAATGAAGGGGATTATGCAGTTTGGAAAGAAATGAAAGTTAAGTCCTAGATATATTGGTCCATTTCATATTATTGAACGAATTGGGGATGTTGCTTACAAACTCAACCTACCTGGATCAATGTCTCAAGTGCACAATGTATTTCATATATCCATGTTGAGGAAATATATTGCGAATCCATCTCATATTCTGAAGAATGAACCTATAGAGCTTAAAGAAGATTTGAGTTATGAAGAAAGATCTGTTGAGATTCTTTTACGAGAAGTAAAACAACTCAGAAATAAAACAATCCCATTGGTCAAAGTATTATAGAGAAATCAATCAATAGAAGAAGCTACTTGGGAAAGGGAAGATGATATCAAAGTTAAGTATCCAGAATACTTTCGGTAAGTAAATTTCGAGGATGAAATTTTAATAAGGAGGGGAAGATGTAATACCCAAGCTTCACACTACTCACTTGATCAATATGATTCATGCACTATATGCTACTTATATGCTAATTTGCATTAACATCTACATTGCATCTTTTATAGCATTCTTAATCATTATACCTCCAATGCTATCACTTGATGTTAGTGGTTGAGATCCTACAATCTAATTAAGTGATTCTACATTTAGATAAGATAAAGAATAGATTGATCAATATGATGGATATTCATAGGTTGTATGTTATAATTTTAGAAGTATTAAAGGTGTCACTAGTAAGCTTATATGATTCGATTTGATTTGATCGAGGTGTTTTTAAAGGTATACATCTATAGATTAACATACTTGGGATATCGGACATGATATAATATGATTTAAGTATCATAATACAAGCTTCATATGTGCATGTGATTTTAGAAAATGAAAACTAAACAATCATTTAAGAATCGGATGTCGATCGATTTGGAAATCAAATGAACGGTTAAGAAATTAGGGCATAATGTATTATCCGATCATATGGAGATTAAAGTAGGTTGTACATAGATAAATAAGTAATGAGAAACACTAGATTAGGGCTTTATAAGGTGCAAAAAATATCATATTTGAACCTCAACCTTGCCACCTCAAGCTTTGCCACCTCAAGCTTCCACCTCAACTTTTCTTCATTTCTATCCTTGAGCCACGACCAAAAATAATTTTCTGAGATATTTCACTTCCAAAACCTTCACATTAAATGTTAGAAATTGCTCTCAAGTAATTCCAAGTAAAGAAAAAAGTGAAGGAAGCAAAGGGAAGTAAGGAGGAGCAAGTTGAATCTAAAATCTGTGCATAGGTGAGCTTTAATTCATATTTTTTATTTAAGTTCTTGAATTGTTTTAGGGTTTATGATTTTTTAAATCTGGTCTTTTAGTTCACAAAACAAATATTTTTAGTTGCAAAATCACAATAAAAATCACTAGGGATAGAAACTATATACTTGCTGATTTTTGGTATTTATGCTTTATATATGTATAATAACTTGATTAAAACCTGTGTATTTCACCATATATGTGTTTATATATGAGTCTAGGTGATGTATATAAGTTTAGAGAGGTTATAAATTGTAATATAGTGTGATAATTAAAGAGGTGCTCAAAACTGTCTTCTTTGAAATTTAGATTCTGTCCTATGTGAATAGTGCTGGTTTTACATCAATAAATCCATTAGTTTTGGTAGTAATTTGACTTGGTTGTCTCTTTATATGTGTTATCTAAGTATGGTGAAAATTTGGGAGTGATTGAATGTGCTTAAGGGTGCCAAAACCATTAATGTCATGAAGTGTGCAAAATTGTCACGGTAGGAAAACAATCTGTTTCAGTATGTTGTGAAGAGAGCTGAACTTGGGAAGTTATATCCATGAGTTTTAGCAATTCTATGATATGGTTACATTTCTATACATGTTATGTAAGTGTAGTAAAAAATTGGGAGTGATTGGATAAGTTTAGGGATGTCAAAATTATCATGCAACTAAATTGTATTGAGTTTAAATTCTAATTTTTTTAGACTTGTAACTTCTTACAAATATATTTTTTGAGTTATTGTGCTAGTAGAATTTTGTATATACTTTTAAATTACATATCATAAAATAAAGAAAACCTTTAATTCCACTTTTAAAATTAAATTATACACCTTAGTTATTCTTAATAAAACCCGTTTATTACTAACTAAGGAATTAAAATATGTTTAGTGTTAAAATATTGAATTCATATTATGTATTTTTTATTTTAAATTTTTTAAATTTTTGATATGAAAATGTGAATCTGTCCCATTTGATAACTTAGCATCTTTCAACATAGACATATTGCTATTGAGTGTTAACAATTAGGTACATGATATTAGAGTTATAATACTTCAATTATATGATGTTTACATGTATCTAAGATGAGAAATTAAGGTACTGGAGGGACTAGATTGGGTTCTAGTTTGTAAAACCTAGATAGCTTGGTGTTTAAGGTCTTAGTATGATATTTTATGCTTTCAACTTGCTAAATTGGGAATGGTGCTTGATGTTGGGTAATATTACAGGCTATTTTATATCTAAGATTGGAGGGGAATAATAAACAAATCTAGACTAAGCCATCAACTAAGTGAAAGGCAAGTAAAGATCTATAAGCAACTACAATGCAAGAACATAGTATGTCTTGAAGCATGTATACCTAATGTGTTGATGATATTAAATTTGACTGAGATTCTTATGATTCTTGAAACATGTTGAGAGCAAGATGACTTGCATTTCATATTGAACATACCATTCATGAGCATTTACATGTGCATGTATGACATATGAGTATAGTGGAGGTTCTTGCATACACGATATGATTTGAGACATGGTTTTCAGAAAGAAAATATTTTGGTTGGTCACTACTAGTGTACCGAGGCATGCAAGGCGTGCTTATATGATATTTTGGGGTGCCGTGAGTGTTACTTCTTGGAGGATCACAGAGGTTAACAGGGGTGTACCTCTGGTGGTCACAAGAGGATGGACTACTTGACTGTGCCCTTATTTACTCTGCCAGTGGGAAGACTTCTGGAGGATCACAGGGGAAGACAGGGGGGTGGACCTCTGGTGATTCTAGGAGATGGCCCTTGGATTGAGTCAATTTGTTTATGGTCATGTGATTATTGATGTTATTCAGAGCTCTATCCGGTACATAGTAGTTGGGCCAAGAGCCCAATAAATGAAGTGATTTTTTTATAAAAACTCTTTGATTTATGAGTACTCAGTTTGATACATTTATAGCATCATATCTTAGAGTTGAGTTGCATGAGATTTTATATCATACTCTTGTCATGCATGATTTTTACTTATTGAGCGTTAGCTCATGTAGTTCATGCATTGTAGGTGATCATGGTGAGACTTGAGACCTTTGGTTTACTGGCTGGCAGCGGAGCTACTACAGGCTTTCAAAGATCAATGTACTTGGATGACGACCTGTTGGGCTATTTTGTGGGCTGTGTTTTTTATTTTACAGTTATTGTATTATATTAGTGACTTTATCCTGTATATCACTTTCAAAACTCCTTTGTGATAGAGAGTTTGGGTTTGTGAAGGTTTTGATAGACTTGGTTAATGTTTAATAACTACATATGTATATACAGTGTGACAAGATATGAAAGTACTTTACTTTTATCAATGTTTTGTTGAAATGAGTAGAAAAAAAAAGTTATACACATGCATACATGCACAAATTGTGCTGCACAGGTTGTTATATATATATATATATATATATATATATATTATACATATTATTGGGAGGTTGTGACATGGGGCCAATAAATGAATTTAATAATTAAGTCAAATTTAAATAGTATCGATTTGATTTAATTAGTCAACCCCAACGGGAATAGATATATTATATCCAAGTGTATCATGGAGAGAATAATGTAGTCGGATAAGTTTGGAATATTATCCATTAAAGAGCATCTTATATTGGATATGAGATACATATGCAAGAAATACACTACCTTATTGAGTGAGATCCCAACATCGGAGAAAAGAGCTCCAAGGGCTTAGTTTTTGTGTGTGTATAAATTAACACAAGGGGCCAATTTTAACACGCTTTAAAATTGCAACCCCCCTCCCTCGATTTCTCGCTCTCTTTATCTCTCTTTTTACTTGTATTTCTCTGCTTTTAATTCTAACTCATGGAATTGAAACTCAAGTACTAGTACTTGTATATAAAGGTTGTGTTTAATACCTAAGAACCCCATACACTAACTCTTGGTTAGGATTGTCGAATCAATCAAGGCTACTAGTGTAGTCTTGATTGTTTGGGCATTTGTAATGTGAATTTGTTTGGATTTATTTAATTTTTTTAATTGCAGTCAAAAGTAACAATTATATTATTGGTTATCTGATTTAATAGGGCAAATAAGTGATCTATCAGTTGGGTTCTAAAAATATCTATTGGGTATATACTTTGCAATGTTAGAGACTCAATACTAGTCAAATTAGGATTGAAGGACTTCTATTTGACCTAGTATATAAAGAATATTATAATGTTATGGTTCCCAAGTCATATCATATGATTTTTTACTCTTCTCCTTTTCCCCATAAGTTGATTTAACTATGTAAGATGCTAACCTAATTGCATTCACTGCCATGGATTCAAGTTCGCTTCTCATTTAGAATTAATATAATTTTTTAATAATTTACATGATGATTCTAGATTATATAATTATTAAATCATGTGTATATTAAAATCTAACGGAATTAACTTTGAAAGAGAAATAGTTAGAATTCTAAAGTGAACCATTCATCACACGCAAGGTTTTTTTTTAATTAAATTCAAGCATTTAGAAGAGTCTTGAATAGGTGTCTGAAGTTTTGAGTAAGGTCCTAAATTAGTCAAATTGGTATTGAAAGATCTGATAAATTTGGGAACTCTCAAATTCAGCTAAAGGAGTTTGAGTGCAAATTAATTCACATCAAAGTCCTTTCTTGCATCAAAAGGTATAATAGATTCACTTTCTTACACATGAATCAAAAGTTGTATAATAGATCAATCACAAAAAACTGGGATACGGTGATTTGTATAATGGTTATCAATTATATTTTTCAAAAAAATTTAAAACTTCCTCTATACTACCTATTCCCAGGTCCCAAGAGAACCAACTTATGCTAATAGCATGTTTTGCATCATGCTTTAGCTTTGAAACCAATTAGACCCAACAAGATTGTTGTAGGGGTACTTTTTGAGATTATGCCCTAAAACTCAATTCTGTGATACATTTCCTTTCTTTTATGAAGTTGACTTTTTTACAATTTGATGTGGAATATTTCTTGTGAACTTTTGTCTCCTGCCGAGCTCTCCTTCCCAGGAATATGAACTATAATTCTTTATTTTCCTTAGTATTTTAAAGTGCTTGTAGCCATTTTTTTTTGTGACAATTTTTCATATTTATTTATAATTCAGATTCATTTAGATTGTAGTTGATGGCTATTGGCACAAAATGACTCCCATTGGGAAAAGATGATAGAACAAATAAATCTAACCAATCATGGAATTTGTACTTTTTACATGACAAAAAAGGGCACATCAATAGAAATATTGATATTCAATGAAAGTTATAGTCAAGCTACATCATCCACGGTGATCTGGTGATACCTTGTAGTGAATAACTAGAAGTATTAAGAACAATATAGAAAAATTAACTAGAAAAAATGAATCTTAGATTGAATAGATAGAAATAACTAAATCATTCTAATTAGGTTGCATCAAAAGTCTAAAAAATAAAATTATCCCATAATCATATCTAATAAATTCAAAGACAATTTGAATTCATAACAAGGGATAATTAAAAGAAAAGGAAAAACTCTAAAATCTTAAGGGAAGAAACCCCAATCTTGATCTCCAAAGCTCTTTCCTCTTATTTCTTTTTATGTTCACTTGTTCTTCAAAAGCCAAAGAATGCCCAATATGAATTTTAAGCCATATATTTATATTTTCCATCAAAAACACAACTTGAAACCCTATTTTACACTTTTCTCCAATCTCGTGGTGCTGTAGTGCGACATTCCGGCACTGCAGCATGAAACCTACTATAATTTTGCAAAATTTTTCATCAACCGGCATGCAGTTTGAGATCCTGGTGCTATATGTCGAAAACTACCGGAACATGCAGCGGTGCCATATCAATTTTTTGCTTTTTCTGTCCATCTTTTCCTTCTCGTTTCTTTGATCTTTTTCCCTTGTCTTATTTTTCCTATTTCCATCAAAACATAAATAAAATACATAAAATGCAACACAATTCCTTGAATACCAACAAATATTTAAGCCGAAAGTACTTGAAAATATGTATAAAACTAATTCAATAAATACTCTCAAATTTAAATATTTACTTGTCCTCAAGCAAAAACAAGGATACATACGAACAAGAACAAAACAACCTAACAAAAATCTGAGTCATAAATATCATTGAACCATCATCTAGCCTCAAAATTACTAAAGTAATAACTCAAAGAGAATTTTCAAAATATGCTCATGTGTAGAATATTAACTTGCATGTCACTTTAAACTTCACTTAATGACCTTTTTTTTGTGTGTGTGTGTATAGCCATTTCATTGAATCAAAATCATTCTCCGGATAGGTTTATAAAGTCAAGTGCTTTATAAAAGATCCATTTTGATTGAGATGTCATGATTTTTCCAACTACATAGGCTCGCTTTTCACATTAATCTTTACTACTGTAGATAATCATAGTAAAAAAGATCAAAAATACTTTCAAATCTTGTAATGTATGGCTTGGGTCATAATAGGCATAGCTCAAAATCACCCAAAACACAAAAACATACTAGAACCTTGGCAAAAACAAGCCTCTCAACATAATACTCTTGGCTCATTTTTCTTCATTTGATTCGTCGTTTGGCACCCCTTATTTCTTTCTATCTTCTTTTCCCTACGTTCCTTCTCTTTTTCACTTGAAGTTTTACACACTTAAACTTATATTGTTTTACATGATAACAAGGGTGTATTATTTTTTTCTTCACAAGTTTCTTATCATTCTATTTTTTTTCCTTTTCTCTTGATTTTTTTTCTCTTTCTTTGTTAGGGAGATTATATAAAAAAAAATTGCAACAACTACCTTATATCTGCACATTTGTTCAAATTCAATTCATGTTCTCTAATGAATATGTGCAGAGTGAATGGTAAACTATAGGACCACAATTTGAAGTGTAGGGATACTTTATGAGGTGCCAAAGAAAAAAAAGGCTCAACTAAGCTCAATGGGAATACTAGGGATAAAACATGATAAGTTGGTATACTTGAAAGGCTCAAACGTTCTAAAAATGGCCTAAATCATTTCTCCAATCCTATATCATCTAAGATTTTACCTCGATTAATGATCAAATGAGTTCTAGAGTTGGTGGGATCTTTTAAAAAATAACTATTTCTCATCAACTACCTCTAAATACTCCAAACATAACTCAACAAATGGCTATGTTCTCAGATGAAACAAGAATAAAAAAGTAAGTCAAAACCAACACATTAGATTGACTACGAGCGAGAAACACATTTAGCAATTTTCAAGAATAATCATTAATGCAATCAAGTTTTTATCATTACCCCGGGACGATTCAATAATATTACAACTCAAAGTTCACTACTTAACAAATACGAGAACATTCGACTCAATAAAATAAAATAAAATAAGATAATCCTAAGAAACAAGAAAGCACGAACATAGACAAAACAAAAAACAAAACCTCCCCCAAACTTGAATATAACATTATCCTCAATGTAAAATAAAAAGATAAGTATAGAGGACTTTCCTAAATGAGGTTGTGTCAATTAGTGCTTCTTCTCGATTTGAGTAGTATTTCAGCTTTAAACACAACTTAAACTAGAGAATGATGTAACTTAAACTAAATTGCTAAACTAGAACAAATGAAAAATGATTGCAAAAAAAAAAATTTATATGAAAGCAAGAAAAAATAAAATGACTGGGTTGTTTCCCAAAAAACGCTTGTTTTATATTGTTCAGCGTGACTTCTTTGAAAGACTTCACTTTGGGTCTACTAAATTATTGGTAGACACTAAGAGATTATCATCACAAGTTCTAATCACCATAAATAAATCCTCTCAGTCATTGCCCACTCACTTGTGCACCTACTCCATCTTTGTTGGAAAATCCAATTGAATAAATTGATAAATGTTTAAATGGTTGTTTTGCTTGAACAATTACTTTGATACATTTAGCAACAATGTCAACTCGCAAACAATTATCTATTACTTTGGTGCTTCATCGCCTTAAATATATTGAATGTGACTTGTTCATCTTGAACTCTCCAAATTAGTTGGTCTTTCTACACATCAATCAAAGCTCTCCCAGTAGCTAAAAATGATCGACCAAAAATGATTGGAATATCTTTATCTTCCATGTCAAGAGCAATAAAGTGTGCCGGGAATATGAATTTGCTAACATTAACTAAAATGTCTCCTAGCCTAAGTTTCCTGTACACATAGAGAGGCATTAAATTAATATTGCACTTAAATCACATAAAGGCTTATCAACATTAGAGTTTTTGAAGGTGCAAGGAATTATAAAACCCCCTAAGTCCTTCAGCTTGGGTGGCAATTTCTTTTGGAGAATTTCCAGACCACATGCAAAAGAAATATTAATATACAATTTCTTAAAAAAATCAAGAAATCTAGAAAATTACTTACCTAATTTCTATTTCAAAATCGCTAAGGGAAATAAATTGGCAGAGCATAAAGTAGAGGATGGTCTAGAAACAACTCTGATTTTAGCTTTTCAGTCTCCATGATTGGAGTATTTTTAGACATATCTGGTAGCACGTCCCCTTATCTAGCTTTTTTGGCTTATCTATTTTACGTTCTAATTCTTATAATTCCTCACCATTTCAAAGAGTGACAGCTTTCACACGCTCTTTCGGGTTTATATCAGTGTTGCTTAGCAAGGAACCTTAAGGTCTTGTGTTGAACATATTAACAATTTGACCTATTTAAACCTCTAAGTTTCAAATAGAGGCTACAGATTCTAAATTAAAGTCTCATGTTTATGTATTAGGCAAGTGTATCTTCAAGTGAGACTTTATTTGGTGGTTGTTGAGACTGAGTCGGAGGTAGCGATTGAGGCTGAAAACCTGATAGTGGATTCACTGCACTTTGTCTGTTTCTCCATAAGAAATTTAGATAATTAAGCTATCCCAAATTGTATTGTTGAAGAAAGGATTGTTCTGCCCACTGGATTTGCCAATGAATTGAAGTTGTGCTGATAGTGATGGAGCAAAAGGATTGCCAACTTGACATTTTGTAATAACATGGGCTCCATTGCATAAGTCATAAACTTTAGGAGGAATGTGAATAGCATTGCCAGTAAAGACAATAAGTTGTCTGGTCAATATGGCTACTTGAGCAGTTAGTGCAGTAAGGGTGTCATTTCATGAACTTCAAATGCTTTCTTTGGTGTGACTCTCTCATATGGCCACTGATATGCATTTGCAGCTATGGTCTCAAGTAATTCATAAGCGTTCTCAAGCGTCTTTCCCATTAGGCTCCACCTATTGCTCTATCCACCATAGTCTTAGTTGAGCCACTCAACCCATTATAGAATGTCTGAAATTATAGCCAATCAAGTAATCTTTGATGCAGGCATCTACTCAATAAATCATTATTACACAGCTTCATATAGTGACTCCATGTCAAACTGAGTACGGGAGTAATGTCATTCACATCTTAGCCATCTTAGCTGGTAGAAAAAACTATGCTAGAAACATTCAACTAAGTCAGCCCAAGTGGTGATTGACCCAACTGGCAGAGAGTTCAACCAAATTTTAGCTTTATCCCAAAGTGAGAATAGAAACAACTGCAATCTAATAGCATCATCAGTAATACCATTTCGCTTGAATGTATCACAAATCTCGAAAAAGTTGGCTATATGAGCATTTAGATCCTCATTGGCCAATTCATAGAACTAACTAGATAAACCATCTAAATAATAGCTGGCTTGATCTCGAAATCATTAATTGATAGTGGGGTTACGTATTCCAGAGAGTATCTTAGTGACCATGGGCATTGCATAATCACGTAATGCCTATTATTCTCTGTTTCTTCCATTGCATTGGCCATGGTGTTTGGACGTTGTATTGAAGATTCTCTTTTCACCTTTCTAATCAATCGACAAGTTCGCTCGATCTCAAAATCAACAAGTATCAATTTGAAACTTCTAGACATTTTCATCCACCCATGAGTAATGCTTGAAAAATCAAAATAAAGAACAAAAGCAAAAAAATTAAAATTAAAATTAGAGTTGTTGGGTATCGATATTAATAAAATCAAACAATTCCCAACAACAAAACCAAAAACTTGTTACAGATTTTACGAATGCAAGTGCACATTAACCTAACACGTGATAGAGGATGAGTGAATATTGTTCCCACAAGGACTGACAAATTACTAAGTACCAAAATCGTGTTAACTCTAACTTTATTTGAAAAAAAGTAAGATTTAAGATAATGGTTATGAACTAAAGCAAACTAACACTAAACTAAGATTCAAAAGCAAATAAAGATTAACTTCCATAACTTAAAGACATAAGATTTATAATTTCTCCATAATTAGTGTGAATTGAAATTGAGTCACATCAATCTCAATTTATTCTCCTAGTTAATAGTCGAGAATTCCTATATTCAATAGCCTCTCCCAAGGTCCAATTAAAATATCATCAATTACCAATCTACTATATTCATTTGTGAATTACATAATCAACAATCCATTAGGCTGTATGAATCTCAATTAAAACTACATAATTCATGCAATTATATTCCTATCTCACATGCAATTTATAGTTTTCTACATATAGAACTAGATACATACAATCATCTCTCGGATCAATATGAATAATAATTCATCTAATTAGTGGCCAAGTAATTAGAAGCATTAAGCACAATATAGAAAACTCAACTGGGGAAAATAAATCATTGATTGAATATATAAAAATAACCACATCATCCTATTTAGGTTATATCAAAACTCTAGAAAGGAGAATTAGCTCATAATCACGTTGTAGACAAATTTAAATTCATGACGAGTGATAAGTAAAAAAGAAAAGAAAAAGAAAAACTCTAAAATTTTGAAGGAAGAAACCCTAATCTTGATCTCTAAATTCCTTTCCTCTTGTTTCTTCTTGTGTTCTCCTGTTCCCCAAAATCCAAAGAATGCCCAATATGAATTTTAAGTCATAATTTATATTTTCCAACAAAAACACAACTTGAAACCCTATTTTGCACTTTTCTCTTGTCTAAGGCGCTGCGTGGCATTCTGGCATTGTAGCGTGCTACAACTTTAAGGTTGCAGACACAAATGTAGGTTGTATCAAATAATAAATTTCTTGGGAGTTCGAGGTCGATCCACAGAGAAGTTGTTTAAAGTTTTCAGGTTTATATTTCTTAAAAAATGGGTTGAATTTGGTTTAGATTATAAAGAAAAATTTATGCTATAATTAAGAAATCAAAGTAATAAAAATATTGAGGATTAGGGATCTGCTCTTGAGTTTTGGATAGATGAATGATTATTTATTCTTTTAACCTCTTTTAAATGCTACTATTGAAATCCATACATATTGAAAGTTCTAATGGGAAAATATTATCAAATAACTCATGCATTAAGTTAATCATGATATTATATTATTGTTCACAAATTATCTCTTAACACCAATACTTGTTTATGTGATTAAGTATTTATATGCACTTTTGTCTATAATAAATCAATGTTTCACGTTACCCATCGGTGTAATAGAATCGTACATTAAGCTAAATGAACCTAAGTATTTGTTGTGCCATTGGTGATAAAAAAATCAAGAATCGCCACTAAAGTTTTAATGTCAACACTTATTTATGGATTAAGTATTTATGTATACATTTGTCTACAACAATTCAAGGTTTCACATTAGCAGTTGGCGGAGTAGAATTGTACAATAAGCTAAATGAACCCAAATATTTATTGTGTCATTGGTGATACATAAATAAAAATCACCACAAAACAAGGAGGGTTTTAACCAAAAATTAAAACAATAGTACAACACACCTGAACATTATGCACCTTTATAATTGTTTCTCTTCCTCCATCAAGAGGTTCACCCTTTCTCCTAAACTAAATGAAATTTAGAAAGACATAATGAAAGTAGAAAAGACTAAAAATAGAAGAAAAACTAGAGAATATATTTCAATTACTACTAGAAAACTTACATTACTATTAAAAAACTTAGCCTAAAGAAAGACAATAATAAAACTTTCTTTCTCTCTCTAAGGGTTTTTGTGTGTCTTGAATACCATCAAAGAATCCTTATTTATAGTACAAGAGTGTCTAAATTAACATCTCTAAATATATTACAAATTAACTTACAATGTACTCTAAATTCACATTTCTTTTCATATCTGAATTTTATCATATATTTTTCTGTATGAAATCAGCTAATTTTGGAAAATAATCAATATGAGAGTTGTAGATTTTTCTGCTAGCTTCATTTTTCAACTTCAATCACCTAGGGAGAAAGTTATGCTTAATTTAAGAAGATATGTCAATATAAATAGATTCCTTCCAATACATATACTTGGACGAATTTTCTGCTATAATAAAGCTAAATTGGACTGAATTTCAACAAAGTTATAGTTCTATCTCTTAAATTTCAAATTAAGTAAGATTCAGGTTCATAGAACTTTTGAACACGAAGTTATGCCCAAAATACGAAAACTATACAAATTTGAAAACATGCTTATTTTGAATTTAATGTAAGCCTAATAATCACTTGCAAAGTTCAAGTGATGTCTTGCATATATTTTGATTTACACATGATGGACTTAGGCAAAAATGGTCCATTTCTTCTAATTGTGATGCTTCTTTAATCCAATAAAATATTATCTCCCAACTTGTTCACGAAACGTGTTGTTTTCTTTAGTTTCATTTTGGCTCTTTTTGATATCTTTTTATTCATTGATTCCCTAAAACATTAATAAAACTATAATATTAATAAGAATAAAATAAGAAAACTATAAAGAATTTGATACAAAAATATATCAAAATATGCACTTATCACAGAGTGAAACCTATAAAAATTCTGCAAAAAATTTCATGAAACGGTGTTGCAGCTCGAGATTTTGGCTATGTAGCTCGAAAACTACTGGAACTTTCAGTCTTCTTGCAATTGGTGCTACGGGGCCAGATCAATTTTCTGCACTTTTGTCCATTTTTTTCTTCTCTTTTCTTTGATCTTCTTTCCTTGTCTTGTTTTTTTCTATTTTCTATAAAATATAAATAAATCACATAAAATGCAACAACTACTTGAATACCAACAAATAATTAAGTCGAAAGTACTTGAAAAGTAGGTATAAAACCAACACATCCTATCCCAAGCAGTTATTTCAAATTATATTAGTGTTTCTTAGGGTAATGTCTATTATACCATTATTAAATATAGTAGGTTTCATCAACGGAGTACAAAACTTCTTGTACATCTTTTTGATGGAGTTCCAACAGAAAGAAAATTAGAGAAACTTGTGGAAATAGATAGTGTAAGATAATGAAAACCTCATTTAAGAGTGGTTCAAAGTTAAGGCATTGGTGATAATATTGGTAAGTGTTGTTCTACATCAATCGTAATATATTAGCCAATACTCAAAAAATTCTAAAAGAATTTGTAAGATAATAGAAAAATATAAAGAACACAAGTTAGTATTCAATAATATATAGTAAAAACTTTTATCCCATGAATTACTAATAAAGTTCAATGTAATATTATTGTCAAGCTTAAATTTAAAATAGAAAAGTATTCACTAGTAATTACTCTAACACATGTTAATTGTACGTATAATATAACATCTAGTAAATAATATTATGAAGTAGGTCTCTAACATAAGTATAAACTCTATTATCGGATATAATATTTGAGACGATCGATACAATTAGATATTATCACCAATAATATCCTGATATGAACGGTAATATCATGGTTTTGACATATAATGCGATATTATCGATATAAATATGAACTCAAAAATAATCGATATAATCCAATATTCTTGGTTGGCAAGGACCAAATCTAAATATATACCTGCTGATATCAATGGCTATCGACCGATATTTTTGAACTATGCATATAAGTCCTCTTTCTTTTGGCTATTATATTCTACATTTGTTTTTCTTTATAGCCTTGATGTGTGAATTAGGCATGTTTTGCGCTTGTGCTCATTCCCAAGTAGGAATGGCTATTAGTTAGGTCTGGCCAAACCCAATACCTGCTCCATCAAGGTTGGAGCGGACTTTAGACCCACCCTACCCAATCTATCTCAGTCTAGCCCCGAACCGCCCCGCCTTGAGCACAAACCCCATAGGTCCATATAACAACCCCCTCCCCCAACACTGAATATAGATATTGAAATAACAATAATTTTTACAAGGTAGCACATGTGTGTGCATGTGTATATATATATTTTTTGTCAACTGTATCACTTTGAAAAATAATAAAAGTATTTTCTCACATATAACCTTGTATATAGAAAAATCACCGTTTATATAAAAACACAATACCAATCACAATCACACTATTCTCAAACTTATTTACTATAAAATTTCAAGAGTATATAGGACACGACATCTCAAAGTTATAATACAATAGACTCAAAATCAAAATAATAGCCTATACTTTCGGAAGAAGTAATGACATGTTGCATCTCTTGCAACCCTTTTTATATAGATAATAATTTACACAATAATAATAATTGTAAAAATTAGAATATGGCCACAACACAACCCAATAGATCGTCATCTATGTACAGTGATCCTCAGAAGTCTTTAGGAGTTCCAACAACAAACCCAGTAAGCCTCAAAGGCTCAGATATCACCATGGTTACCTAAAATGCATTAACTACATGAGCTAACACTCAGTAAGTGAAAATCATGCATGCTGAAGAGATAATCCAATATATATGCGATGCATTTCTAGGATATCGTGATAAAAATGCAAACTCATGCATAAAAAATAGTTCATTCAAAGTTATTTTCCATCATTGGGCCCTTGGCCCACCTACTATGTATCGGATAGAACTTTCAATAATATCAATAATCACATGGACATAAACAGATCGACAAAGTCCGGGGCCCATATCCTGGGATCACCAGAGGTCCACCCCCTATCTTTCCTTGTGATCCTCCAGAAGTCTTCCCACCAGCGGTGTCGATAAGGGCACAGTCAAGTGGTCCACCCTCTCGTGACCACCAGAGGCACACCTCCTGTCCAACCCTATGATCCTCTAAGAAATAATACTCGTGGCATCCCAAAATATCATATAAATAAGCCACACAGGCCTCGGTACACTGGGAGTGGCTAACCAAAATATTTTCTTTCTGAAAATAATATTATGCATGCAAAACCTTAATTGTGAGCATGTGTTATGCATGCACGTGTAAATGTTGATGAATGACATATTCAATGACACAACGGATCCTATATCCCATAATCCAAGCACGTATGTACTATAAAATATTTATAATACTCATCAAGACACTCATCAAGACACAAGGATCACATTTAATATAAATAAGGTAAGAAATACTATACACATGCATTGTAGTTGCAAATAGATTTTCACTTACCTTTGATCGGTTGTGTGTTACTTCTAAGTTTCTTAAGTATTACTCCCCAACCCTAAATATGAAACAATCTATAAAAGTATAAGATATCAATCACCATCCTCAATTAACAAGTTCATTATACCTAATGTAGTATAAAGTTCTTGAATCTTAATTTAACTAAACAACCTTACCACTTAGAAACTATAACCGAATACAACCTTTTACGAACCTTTGTTCCACATCTTAAATGTATACTAACCTCACTTAATTGATGTATTATAACTCCTATAACATCTTCCTAAATGTTAGGGATCAAATGCACCACATCTGTGCTGGAACATGTTAATGAATCAAATGAGACAGACTCACAACTTCACATTTTCTTGCTGCCACATTAATTTGTATGATGATTTTGACACCCTTAAACATATTCATTCACTCCCCAATTTTTATCACACCTAGCTAACATAAACAATAATGTAAACATGTCATATAATGGCTAAAACACATGGATATAGCTTTCCAAGTTCAGCTCCCTTCACAGCATACTAAAACAGATTTTTCCTACTGTGACAGTTTTGTGCCCTTCATGACATTAATGGTTTTGGCACCCTTAAGTATATTCAATCACTTCCGAATTTTCAAAACACTTATATAACATATAAAAAGAGACATCCAGGTCATATTGTTTCCAAAACTCATGGATTTAGCTCCCCTAATTCAGTCTCCTTCACAGCACATCAAAACAGATTTTGCTACTTTGGCAGTTTAAGTGTTTCTCCAATATCATGCTCTATTTCAATTTCTAACCTACACAAATTCATTCCAATACTCTTAAATCATATATGGACATGTAAATGATAATAATTATAGGTTTTATTCAGCATACCATACACGTTTGAAGTCTAAAACATAAGAAAATAATAAGGTGACAGTTTCTGCCACAAGTATTTCCTATTAAGAGTTTGTTATCAAAAACCCTTTTTTTGTACACAAAGTCTAAATAAAAACTTCCTAACACTTTTATAAGAGATATTTAAAGTTTAATAAACAATAAACTCATTCATAATAATCTGAAAACCAAAGGCAAAACCGTAGAAAAGTGTTACCTATATAGATTTTGAGGTTAAACTTGATGGTAATCACTTCTCCTTTGCTTTTCTTGCTTTTATTTCAACTTGGAATCAATTTGGAGAACTTGGAGACCTTAAGATGTGTGTTTGGAAGCTAAAAATGGCTGAAATGAGGGTTTGGTCGTGGCTTAAGGGTGAAGGTTTGAGGTGTTAGCTTAAGCTTAATAGAAAACATGAGGTGGCAAAGCTTGAGATGTCAAATGGTGGTTTAAATCTGATATTATACATAATTTACACAGCTCTAATCCAGTGTTTTTCAGCATTTATTCCTTTATTTACAACCTATTTTAATTTTCATACGATCGGATAATAAATTCTACCCTAATTTCTTAACCGTTGATTCAATTTTTAAATCGATTGACATCCAATTCATAAATAAATGGTCTAGTTTTTATTTTTAAAATCATATGCACATATGAACCTTAAAATATGACACTTAAATCAAATTACATCATGTTTAATATCCTAAGTATTATTAGACTATGAATGTATATACCTATAAAACACCTTGATATAGTTGAATCGAAATATATTAGCTTACTAGTAATACCTTTAATTACTTCTAAAATTATAACATATAACTAATGAATATCCAATAGATTGACCAATCTATTCTTTCTCTTATCTAAATATTGAATTTCTTACTTAGTTTATAAAATCTCAACCACTAATATTATGTGATAGTATTAGAGGTCTAACGATTAAGAATGCTATATAAGATGCCATGTAAACATTAATGCAAATTAGCATATAAGTAGCATGTAATATATGAATCACATTAGTCAAGTAAATAGTGTAAGGCTTAGTTATTATAGTTCAACCCACTAGAACTGCATAAATTCAAGAATCCAAAGCTACCAAATAAGGGAGATAAAGTTGTCATTGTTGTCTGAAACCCTTGTCTCAATAATAGTGATTGTGTAGTTGGGATGTGAGGATAGTTAAGAGGAGAAATAGAAAATCAAAAGCTTGAAGCTTCTGACTTTTGAATGGTGAAGTCCTAGTCTCTGTACAAGCACTTGTCTAACTCTAAAGGGTAATTTTTAGATGGGTGGCAACGAGTATGACCATTGCACTGTGGTGGCACTCAATTGGAGAATGACTCATAGTAGGCTATAGTCTAGAAGAGTCAAGAAATGGGCTGAAGACTGAAGAGTGAAGGTTAATTGGCTAAGGCTATGGCGATAGTACAAAGAGGAAAATGGGAATTGGAAATTCAAATAAATAATAACCCTTAGAATATATATATATAACCTAAATGGTGTGGGTTCGATAAGATCCCTTACTTATCCCGAATCCGATCAAGTTTGAAAAATAAAATATGTTATCACCCTAAAGACTCTTTTAACTATCCCGAACCCATCTGAATATGTTTAAATGGTGACATGTATAAAATAATATATTAAATATCAATTATTACAGTTTTTATTTATATTTTGATTTAATTAAATTTAATTTTTGATGTAAATAGTTAACTAATTGATATAGTCATATATATTTTATTCGTCAATCAAATGATACCAAGTGTCAAAATGCAATATTTTGGCAATTCAAATCAAATTTTATAAATTATGGAAATGAATAACAATATTTTATTCATCCAGATCATATGTTGTGATTAAGAAAGTGAACGCCAATCAAATGAAGGACCAATCAAATCGTGTCACTTCATCAAAATAATCATTGCATGAATCATAAAAGGATAAATATGGGTCTATAAGAAGTATTAATAAATTATTGGGCTCTATGGATCTCAATTAAGACTACACAAATCATGCAAGTATATTCCTATCTTACATGTGATTTATGATTTTCTACACATAGAATTAGACACATATATCACCTCCCATATCAATATGATTAACAAATCATTCAATTAGTAGCTAAGTAATTGAAAGCATTAAGAACCATGTACAAAACTTCAACTAAATCAAATAAACATTCAATTGAATTAAAAGAAAAATTCAAATAATACTAATTAGGTTACATCAAAATCCTAAAAAAGAAAATTAGCCCATAATCATGTTTATCAAATCCATGGATAAATTTGAATGCATGATAAAAGCAAAATCACAAGAATAAGGGAAGAAGAAAAATCTAAAATCTTCAAAGATGAAGCTCCCAACTTGGTTCTCAAGCCTTCTTTCTTCCTCTCCTTTTGTTTTTCAAAGTCTTCTGAAGTCCCAATATGACCTAAATTCTTGTTAAGAGTTGGCTTTTTATAGGTTTTCCAAAGTGATGTAAAAATTCGAGTCCAAAAATTGCACTTTTAGAAATCTGCATCATTTCGCACTTAAGCACCAAGAAATGGCACCTAGACGCCATGTGTTCTATCTGCTTCATTTGCAATCGACGCTTAGGCGCCAAATAACGGTGTCTGGGCGCCAAACATGCTATTTTCAGCACCTCTTTAAAGCTATTTTTGAGCTCTTTATAATCTACATTAGCTTTTCATATCTTCTAATGAATTATAGATTTTTGCGTTAGGTTTTCATAGACCTTGAATCAACTTGACATGAAATCTTTAGAGAGAGTCATGTCTAAAATACCAAGATATGTCATATCAAAAAAATTCAGTTTAATGCTGACTCTTTAATCCGATATTTCGAATTGGATTTCATGGAAAACATAAAAGTTGTAGATCTATCTCTTGACTTTCCAGAAGATCAAAAATCAATTCAATATGGTTTTAGAGCAAAGAATTATGATTGAAATACCAACACTGCCATCAGTAGCACCATAATATGGATTCTTCAAAATTTCAACCAAGTTTTTGTTTCTTTCCATTTTCTTCTCCTTTTGCCATTACCTACAAGTTTTCAATCTAAATACATAAAAAGTAATATAAACACTTAAAAACAAACCAAATGTTAATCAAAAGGCATACTAATTATTGGCATAAAACCAAGTCAACAAATACCCCCAAACTTAAACATTTGCTTGTCCCCTAGCAAAATAAAAAAGAACAACTAAAATAAATAAACTGACATAAACTTGAGTGTCAAAAAGTACCAAATCATCAACATGCCTCAAAGATTTCCAAAATGCCAACTTTAATAAAACTTCAAAAATCAGTAATACCTAAGTACCAACATGCATACCGGTTTAACTCAACCTCATAATCTTGCGTGTGTGTGTGTGTTATAGCCAGGTCACCAAGTCATATTCATCACTTGGATAAGTTTATAAAGTTAGACGTTTTCTAGAAAATTCACTTCTAAAAATGAATTGATATGATAACCAAACTTTATATGCTTGTTTTTCACACTAATCTCCACTAATGTAGGTTAACCATAGCATCAAAGATCAGAAGGACTTTTTAAGTTTGTAATGTAAGGCTAGGGGTATGGGTAAAAATTTGGATAGTAAAGTGGTTCACAATCACTCTAAGATACATAGCCAATCTAGAACCATACTTGTCAAATTCAACCTCTCAATCTTGTATCATACTCATTTTATTCAGCTGACATATTTCTTTAAACACATTTTCTTCCTTTCTATCCTCTTTTCTCATTTCCTTCACTTTTCTTTTTCTTTTATTCTTCTTTTTCTTAGATAATTTTTACACCCCCAAACTTATGATGTTTTAAAGTGATAACAAAAGGGGTGTTTTTCACAATCTTCTCATCAATCTCTTATTTTTTTTTATTTTTTTTCATAGGAAGATGAGATAAAATATTGTCAACATTTCCCAACAATTGTACACTTGTATAATCCACAAATCAAGCTCTAAATTGATTGTGTGTTGAGTGAAGAGTAAATTTGATAGAAAAAAAGAATATGACGGCTAGGAATATTTTGTGAGGTGACAAGAAAACAGGCTACATTAGGTTTAAATGGGGAAACTAATGATAAAATATGCAAATTTGGTAGGTTTTTATAGGCTCAAATGGTCCAAATATAGCCTAAATCATTTTCTAAATACTATATCACCTAGGATTTCATCTCGACTAGTGATCAAACAAGTTTTAAAGTTTGGTGGGATCTTTTAGAAAACACTTATGCCCTCTAAACTGTCTCTAAGAAAATAAATACAATTTGACAACGGCTAGTGCTCATTTATAACAACAACCACAAAGCAAGTCAAACCAACACATATATCAAATGCTAAGGTAAAAACATCATTAATCAATTCCAAAAAGCTATCAATAAGGCAATCAACATATCATCATTGGCTACAATGATTCGATTCAAGTGCACTCAAGAAGATAATTTTTTTTACATACGAAAACAACTAATAATTTACGAACATAAACAAGAAACTAAGACCCTAAAACAAAGCAAAGAACCCAAACAAACAAACTTTGACTACAACAAATATAAACAAATAGACACCTCGAAACTCTTAAAATGAGATATTGTCCTCAATAGCAAAAACAAAAAACAAAAAAAAATGGAGGACTTCCCTGACTGGTGAAAATATGAGCTAGCATTGTCGTCCTTCAGCTGCGACTCAGGAGAGAAAGGAGGCAACTTAGAGGGCTCTAGAAATGTTTGTGAGGTATCAACTTGAGCCGCAACTCATGCAATTGGTGTCTTGTGAATCGTCAGCTTCCGAGTTAGAACTTCAACCAAAATAAAGAAAAGGGGATCAGAGATATGGAAAATAGGGCATGATGTAACCTAAAAAAATGACTCCTAAACTATATAAAGAAAATACTTGCAAGAAATACAAGTACGACCAAAAACATGAAAACTGTAAAATAACTTGTGTTGTTTCCCATGAAGAGCTTATTTTATAGTTTTCAGCCTGACTTTATCTTAAAGACTTCACGGTGGTTCCACTAAAATATTTGTAGATTCTTGGAAGTTCTCATCACCATCAATGTTTTCTCGCAGTCGTTGCCCACTCACTTGGTGCATCGATTCCATAATCACAAGGTCATCATTGTTGGAAAATCCAATTAAACAAGTTGTTAAAAGCTTAGATGGTTATTTTGCTTAAACAGTTAGTTGCTTTGAAACATTCAGCAACAACGTTAACTTGCAAACAACTATCTACTCCATATGGATGCTTCATCGCCTTAAAGACATTGAATGTGAATTGTTCATCTTGAACTCTCAAAATTAGCTGGCCTTTCTGTACATCAATTAGAGCTCTCCCGGTAGCTAAAAATGACCAACCAAGAATGATTGGAATATCATGATCTTTCTCAATGTCAAGAACCATAAAGTCTGCCAAAAAGATGAACTTGCCAACTTTAACTAAGACATCTTCGATGACGCCCCTTGGATACTTTATGGACCTAACTACTAATTGCAAGGAGACAGTAGTAGGCTTTACTTATCCAAACCCAAGTTTTCTGTAAATAGAGAGAGGCATCAAATTAATACTTGTACCAAGATCATATAAAGCTTTATTAAATAATGAATTTCAAATAGTCATAAAATTCCATGGATCTTTCAACTTAGGTGGCAACTTCTTTTGGAGTATGGCATTGCATTCCTCAATAAGTGCCGCTATCTCATATTTCTGCAGCTTTCTTTTGTTGGAGATGATCTCCTTCATGAACTTCACATGGCTGGGCATTTGCTCCAAAACATCTGCAAAAGGAATATTAACGTGCAATTATTTAAAAATGTCCAAAAATTTAAAAAATTGCTTATCTAGCTTTTGTTTTCTAGAAGTGCTGAGGAAACGAGATAGGAGGAACAAATGGTGGAGGGTTATCTAGAAACAACTTTGACTTTGGTTTTTTAGCATTCTTGTTGTCATTTTCTTTGGTTCAATGATTTTTCTTTCAGTTCCGATAACTTCTTACAATTGTGAAGATTTATGGCATGCACATTCTACTTAGGGTTTGTCTCAGTGTTGTTGGGTAATGAACCTTCAGGTCTTACATTTAGGCAATCTGGCCTATTTGAACCTCTAAGTTTCAGATAGAAGTTGATTGATTTTGATTGACAAACTCTTATTTCTGCAATGCTGTCTCTGTCCTTGCCATGAATTGTGCGAGAGCATCTTCTAGAAAAAATTTAGGTGTCTGTTAAGACTGATTTGCTTTGATGATGGAGGTCTCACTACATTTCGCCCATTTTTCCATGAAAAAATTGGATGGTTGTGCCATCCTAGATTATAAGTGTTAGATTATGGATTGTTCTACCATATAGCATTCCCCACAAACTGTGCTTGCTTTGATTGAATAGAGTGAACGGGTTCCCAACTTGACAAAGGTACTTGGGTGAGGACCATTGCAAAAATTGCATATCTCAATTGACGTGGAAACTGGATTAGCAGTAAAAGAGCTAAGTTGTTGAGATAATGAAGTAACTTAAATATTGAGAGCAGTGAGTGCATCAACTTTTTTTAATATAATTCTCTCAGAAGGCCATTGATATGCATTTACAACCATGGTTTCAAGTAAGTCGTAGGCCTTCTCATGTGTCTTTCCCATCAAAGCTCCACCAATTGCTGCATCAACTAAAGTTCTAGTTGAACTACTCAAACTATTATAGAAAGTCTGTACTTGTAACCAATCTGGTAAGCCATGATGTGGGCACTACCTCAATAGATCCTTGTACCTTTCCCAAGCCTCATACAAGGATTCCAAGTCATATTGAGCAAATGTAGTGATATCATTCTGCATCTTTGTTGTCTTAGCGGGTGGGAAAAACTTAGCTAGAAAGCTTTGAAGACATCCCTAACATTGTCTAACCTTCAACAGAAGGAATGTGAAGCGTTAAGGAGCTACCTAAGGAGATTTACTTAGGCTGCATTGGAGGTTCTCTTAGATCTTAGCCAAGATCTACTAGCTAATGCCCTGGCTTAAGGCCTCCAGGATGGTGAGTTTTTAAAATCTCTATCTAAGAAAACCAACTCTAAATTTTAATGACCTACTGGATTGGGCTGAGACATATATTAATATGGAAGAAGTTTAGAAGATGAAAAGAGCAGATATTGGGGAGAAATGTGAGGAGAAAAGAGAGAAAAATGCTCCTAAAAAAATCTAAAGTTGAGCCAAAGAAGAATGCATTTCTTTTGGGCAAATATGAATAGGAACCCCCTCCCCCAAGTAACCTACATCTCAGGTACTCACAGTGATAGAGGATAGGAATTTAGTTCAGTAGCCTAATAAGAGCAAGAATAAACCTGTGAAAAGCTAAATCTGATAAATTCTGCAGGTTTCATAATAAATAAGGACACTTGACAAATAAATGCTATCACCTGAAGGATGAAACTGAAATGCTCATTAGAGAGGGTCATCTAGAAGAGTTCATCCATCAAGATAGAGAGAGTTTACAAGGCCCTAATAGGATAGAATATGAAGACTAATCCTTAACACTTTCAATCTGTGAGTTTATTTTTTGAATGAGTAAGATACTTTTAGAATCTCTTATAATGATGAAGCTTGTTGATTACAAGCATGAGCCGAGGGAGCTCAGCCTTCATATGATTTATGGAGCTAACCTCCATATAATACTTGTTGATTATAAGTGCTTGAAGCTTTTTTATTATAAGCATAAGTTGTTGGAGCTTAGCTTTCATATGATTTATGGAGCTTACATCCATAGAATACTTGTTGCTTACAAATGTCTAAAGCTTGTTGATTACAAGCATGAGCTGATGGAATTAGCCTTCATATGATTTATGGAGCTGACCTCTATAGAATACTTGTTGATTAAAAGTATGAGCTGATAGAGTTCATCTTTTAAAAGAACTCCTGGATCATGAGCTAAGAAGTGTTCATTGATTATGAACTGAAAAGAGCTCATTAAATATGAGCTATGACGAGCTCATTTATTATGAGTTGAGAAGAGTTAATTTATTATGACCGATTATGTGATGATATGAGCTTATTTGGACTGAAGGTGCTCATTGATTATGAGTTGAGACTACTTATGAGCCCATCTGGGCTAGATTTCTTAAAAAACTAATCGAAGGATCAGGGATTTGACCTTTAGAGGTAGATCTGAGTTGAAATCTAACTCTATCTGGCCTAACTACTTTAGTTCAGTTACAGTAGAGGGATTATATAATTTGGCTTGAACTAGACCTGGTCATTGGGCCTAAATGTTTGGGCCACATTCTAGTATTTGGATTGAATTAAACCTGGTCATTGGGCCTAAATATTTAGACCACATTTTGGGTATTTGAACTTAGCACTTCTTGGAAGAGCTGACATGAATATGTCTAACTTGATACGAATCCCACCTGATGTGCTATAAACTAGGATCTAAACACTTAGATAGGTTGAGCTGACCTACGTTTACCTTACCTACAATGACTTGGATATGAGTTGATCTTGATTATTTGAGCAAACTTGGTAGGTCTATTTTACTTGAATGTACTTCTACCCAACATACATCTAAGGAAACCCTAAATATTTTTGGAGATATGTAAGAAAAGATAATCCTCCCTCAACTAGACTCTAATTTCTCTTTGGATAACCCTCCATTGATACTTATCTATAATATATTATCCTAAATTGGTTTCTGTTTGTAAGAAAATCGAATCCTAACATGATTCAATTACTTTTACACCTGTATATATGTATGTTAAAGGAGAAAATATGTTCTTATGCTTTTACTGTACTTTAAAATATTCAATTGATTATTATTTCCTCTCAAAACTTCTCTTTAACTTAAGTATTGGAGGGTTTTTATTGGGCAAACCCCAACGCCCTTAACCCTTATTTTGCAAGAGATTTTGAAGGCTTTGTTGAGAATTTTGATTCGCGTAATTTTGATACACATAAAAAATGAACTCATTGGGTTTGGATATATATTGAATTTGAGCATTCTGGTTGTAATTGATAATACTTGAATTCGACTTGAAATTGGAGATCTTAATCCTAATATTTTTAACGAAATAATTGAAATTGATTATGATTTAAAAAATTAAACGTTTAAACAAAGATTAAAGTACGTATTACCATTTTAAATAATTTATAAGTAACTTTATATTTTATAAACATATTATATGAAAAAGAATAACCAAATTGTCATAAAATAACAATGGTTAATTCCACTTACCCTTTGTACTTTGACTCAGTATCACTTTACATCATGTATTTTTAATTGCATCACTTTACTCCATGTACTCTGACTAAATATTAATTTACTTCTTGTATCTTAATTGCATCACTTTATCCTCTTGTAATCTTAAAAGTGCTCTTTTTTTTAATGACCGATTACCTTTAATCATTATTTAGTATTTAATTGATATTATATCAACATTCTAATTATGTTTTAAAATTAATAGACTTGTATTTATTTTTTATTAATTTTTTATTAATTTTTCAACTTAATAAATTAACGCTTAATAGTAAATTCATTTGAAAACTTGTGTACTTAAACTTTAATGGTTATTTTTTATTCCAAGTTTAAAATAATTTTTGTTAGATTACTATATAGTAGGATTTTTTATTAGCTACTACTTTTTACTTATAAGTTTCTTACTCATCATAAATTTAGAAAATATATAATATATTTCTAATTAATATTTTATCAAATACGTAAAATATTAATAATTAGTTTACTCATTATTAATCGAATTATAGTGATTTGATAGAAACTATGTTAATTTTAAAAAATAGTTATTAAAATTTAAGTGTAACAAAGTTCTAAATGAATTTTCTATTAAGTTAAAAAAATTATAAAATATAAATACAAGTCTGTTAATTGTAAAATACAAGTCAATATTAAAGATAATGAATGAGAGCAATTCGATCACTTTAAACAAACAATTGGAGTATTTTTAGAGTACAGAGGGTAAAATTATCTAATTGATAGTGCATAAGATAAAATTGATACTCAGTCAGAAGAGTAAAGTATTGCAATTGAAAGTATATGGAGATAAAATAATATTAGATTAGAGTATAAGACTCAAGTGGAATTAACCCACCAAACAATTATCGAGCAAATTTAAAATCATGATATCCAATAAAATCACCCATTTCCATCTTTCATTTCATTAATTTCCAACTAAGCATTTCAATTTCCTTTTTAAATCAACATTAGGATTTCTTTTTTCTAGTTTAAGTTTACTATACTATCCTTGAAATTTTGGAATTTTTGGATTGATGAGTAAAATTTATATAATTTATACATTGGTATTTCATATATATATATATATATATATTTATATATATCATGTATAATTCTCAAGCTAGTAAGCTGGTAAAGGAATGTCGAGCTGAACTCCTCGAATGAGTGACTGGAGTTAGGAAGGACTTAACATAACCACTGCTGAGCAGACTTGGCTAAAGTAGTTAGGAACACCCTACACTTAACCCCATCTAAGTACTGATGCAGGAGGGTTGATGATCAGAATTCCCATCATATTCATAACTGAGAGCCCTGAAATTGGCAAGTAGCTCATCCGCCACAACATTTTCAAAAAAATGGATTTTTCTTTTTTGAAGTACGGATCCTCCTACCATCCACTTCTTGATCTCCATAATCTCCTTATGGAGATCTTCCACACTTCCAGCTAAGTCTGGTTGAGGTTTCCAGGTTGTTTGTTCTTGATGCATCGAAGTGTAGCTCTCATCCCTGTATGTATCATCTCTTTGATTAGGCCTCTCTACCATTTCAGCCACATTACTTTCTCTAATCTATGCTAGAGGGGGACGCGGATGAGCTTCTCTCTCCGTTGCATAGTTGCAACCACTGTTGTAGTTTTCAACACTGTCAGCTGCTCCATGGTTAATTTCCCCAACCCCTTAGGAGTGACTCCCTTCTAGGTTCAATGTGTAGGACCACCGTGGGCTGACGAGGAGGAATAGCCAAAGTTATGGGTGCCAGACTATTCCTCTCCTCTTAGTTTTGCTCATCACAGTTCTTTGCTCTTATTCGTCAGTCATGTTCTCATATCTCAACTCAATATTTCCCACAAATAGTGCCACTTGATGCGTATCAAAATTACGTAGATCAAGACATCTGCCTTTCTAGAAGCTTTCGAAATCGTCTGCAAAATAAGGGTTAGGGGTGCTGGGTTTTGCCTAGTAAAAACCCTCTAATGCTTAAGTCAGAAAGAGGTTTTGAGAGTCAATAGTATTCAATTGAATATTGTAGAATGCAATAAAACCATAAGAACGTACCTTCACCTTTAGCACCCATATATATAGGTGTAAAAATAATTGAATTATGATTCAATTTCCTTACAAATATATTCTAATTTAGGATAATATCTTATGGATAAGCATTAATGAAGGGTTGTTCAAAGAGAATCCAGAGTCCAGCCTTATCAGATCTCTAAAAATATCTAAGGTTTCCTTAGATACACCAAATAAGATAGACATACCAAGTCACCTCAAATAAGACAAGTCAGTATCCAAGTCATCCCAGGTGAGGTAGACCCAAATCAACTAAGACCTATCTAAGTGTTGAGGTTTGGTTTATATCACTCCGGGTAGGATTCATATTAGGTCAGATCTATTCAGGTCAGCTCTTCTTGGAAGTACTAAGACTAAATGCTCAGATTGTGGCCCAAACACTTAAGCACAATACCCATGTCTAATTTAGGCCACATCATTTTCTTTTCTAATTTTGCTATAAACAACATAAAATTCTTTCCTTTTTGGATAGATAAATCTTTTTTGGTTAAAATTTCCTCCTTTAAAAACTTGATACCTTTATTGAGGTCCTTAAAAGAATTCTCATTTGTGCTAATGAAAGGTAGGTTTCATAAATTGTTATGGGTTATGGTTTTGATGTGCATGTAGATAACTAAATCACCTTAATAATTCTATTCCACAAATTTCATGTCTGTAAAAATAACAAAATAATAAAAATGATACAAATGAAATTTTATAAAATTTGATGATCGCTTATGCATACAATCTCTAAGTTTTGATTTTGATAACTTAAAGGTAAAGTTTAACACTTTGATCTCCTTCAAAGTTGATTTGCTATTTAATAATATTATTTCAAAGATTTAGCACTGCAATCTTGAATTAAATACTATAACTTTGGGAATGATGACTTTTGGATTTGGAAACTATTGGTGGAATTGATGATTTGATCTTCTTCAAAGTTGATTTGATCTTCAATAATGTTAATTTGAGGGTTTAGCATTGTAATCTTAAATTAAAGAGCACTGCGATGAAAACCTTGATACCTTGAAAGGCGTGGATCTTCTTTTATTTCGATAAATTTGAGTTTAGAGAATTTTAAAAGCTCCTCGAATGTCTCTCTTGCTTGAATATATAATTGTTGACTTGGTTTTATGTCAATGATTCATATGCCTTTTGATTAATATTTATTTTGTTTTTAAGTGTTTATATTACTTTTTATGTATTTAGGTCAAAATCTTATAAGTAATGACAAAAGAAGAAGAAAATGGAAAAAAACAAAAACTTGGTTGAAATTTTGAAGAATCCGCATTGTGGTGCTACTGATGACAGTATTGGTATTTCAATCATAATTCTTTAATCTAAAATTATATTGATTTGATTCTTAATCTATTGAAAATTTAATAGATATATTTACAACTTTTATGTTTACCATGAAATTTAATTCTTTCGATTTCAATAAGAAAAATCGGATTAAAGAGTCAGCATTGAACTGAATTTTTTTGGTATGATATATCTTGAGTTTTTAGGCATAACTCTCTCCATAGATTTTATATCAAATTGATTTAAGCGTCTATAGGAAGTTAACACAAAAAACGACAATTCATTAGAAGATATGAAAAGTTAATTCAGAATATAAAGAGCTCAAAAATAGCTTGTTAAGGCATTCAAGTGCTGAAAATAGCATGTTTGGCGCCTAGGCCTGTTATTTGGCGCTTAGGCACCGATTACAAATGAAGCAGACAGAATACATGGCGCCTTGGCGCCAAATGATGCAGATTTCTAAAAGTGCAATTTTTGGACTCGAATTTTTACATCACTTTGAAAAAACTATAAAAGTCAACTTTTAACAAGACTTTAGGTCATCTTGGGACTTTAGAAGACTTTGAAAAACAAAAGGAGTGGAAGGAAGAAGGCTTGAGAACCAAGTTGGGAGCTTCATCTTTGAATATTTCAGATTTTTCTTCTTCCCTTGTTCTTGTGATTTTTCTTTTATCATGCATTCAAATTTGTCTATAGATTTGATAGACATGATTATGAGCTAATTTTCTTTTCTAGAGTTTTGATGTAACCTAATTATGATGATTTAAATTTCTCTTTCAATGCAGTTGAATGTTTATTTGATTTAGTTGAAGTTTTGTACATAGTTCTCAATACTTTCAATTACTTGGCCACTAATTGAATGATTTGTTAATCATATTGATCTGAAAGGTGATATATGTGTCTAATTTTATGTGTAGAAAATCATAAATTTCATGTAAGATAGAAATATATACTTGCATGATTTGTATAGTCTTAATTGGGATCTATAAAATCCAATGATTTATTGATTGTTTAATTCATATAGGAATATAGTGGATTAGCAATTGGTAAATTTTTTATTAGAACTTGGGAGAGGCTATTAAATAATTAAGGGATTGTCGACCATCAATTAGGAAAATAAATTGACATTGATGTGTTTGAGTGTTCAAATTTGATTAATTATGGTAAAATCACAAACCCTAGATTTTCAAGTTAAAGAAATTAATCTTAATTTACTTTTGCACATTAGTTTAGTATTTTCTTAGTTTGAATTAATCACCACTTTGATTTAATTGTTCAAATAGAATTAGAGTTAACTAATTTTGGTACTTAATAATTCAACAGTTCTCATAGGAACGATATCCTACTTATCCACTTTATTATTTATCTACAATAGCGCACACTTGTGTTCACAAAACCACAACAAGTTTTTGGTGTCGTTGTCGGGGACTGTTTTGATTTTATTAATATTGATACTAAGTAACTCTAATTTTAATTTTATTTTTTTATTATTTTTATTTTCTTTTAATTTCATTCTTTGTTTTAATTTTTCAGGTATTATTCTTAGGTGAACGAGAAGGTCTAAGAGTTTTGAATTGATACTATGGCAAACGAAGGGAACAATGCAGAGAATAATAATGCACTATGTGATTATGCTATGCCTATGGTCATTGATACACTCTCGAGAATCAGGCGCCCTATCATTCAAGCAAATAATTTTAAGATCAAACTAACCATTATTTAGATGATTCAAGCTAATCAGTTCTGTGGATTAACCAATGAGGATCCCAATGCACGCGTAGCTAGTGTTCTCAAAATTTGTGATATGTTCAAGTACAATGACGCTACTGATGATGCCACTAGATTGAAATTATTTCTATGTTCATTTCGGGACAAGGCTAAAATTTGGTTGAATTCTCTACCTGGTGGGACAACACTACTTGGGCACACTTAGTTCAATGATCTATTTCTTAGTACGAGTCCGATTCCGATTCAAGTCGAGCATAATTTATTTTATACTTGACTTGAATTTATATTCAACCCATAACTTTCAGCTCACCCTCATTTTATTTACATTCAACCCTTAACTTTCAGCTCGGCCTCATTTTATATTAAAATTGTATAAAATTTAACTTAAAAACTTAAAATCAAGCTTGTGAATTTCCAATGGATTTGAACTAATCGAGGGTCCTATCAACAGACAACCTTAACTAAAACTTGGTGTTGGTATATTCCTCAAATGTATGTAAGAGCTGGCATATTATGGTTGGGGACAGCTCACAAACCACCTCATCAAAGGCCCAACACAGTATACACCCAAAAAAACCCAACCAATCCCATAATCTATCACGTTGAATTTTCCGTCACAAATTTTATTGATACTAACAAAAATAGCATTGCGTCTTTTTTCAAAGGACGATTGACTTCAATATCATGCCTAATTATTTCTTATATTTAATAATAACAATACTTATCGAATTGAATTGTGAATAAATACACAGCTGAAAATCTAGAGAGAGAGACAGACGTCTGGAGGGTGAACACTGAATCTGTTAAGACTGGTAGACTTGAAGAAAGGAATTCAGTGTGTGTACTGTGTGTGATGGGAGATGATAAATCTCTCGGCGTAATGGGCAACAGCAGCAGAGAAAGAGATCGCGAGCTTCTAATACCCGTCGCCGATTCCGTTGACCACCGCCGCGATGACGACGGCGCCTCCTCCGCCTCATCAAAGCCCTCCGCCTCCGTTTCCTCCTCTCACCACCATTCTGGCCGAGAGGTATTACTAGATTTTTGGTTTGGTGTATGTTTACTGTCTACAGATTGTTTCCTTTCATGTTTTTTGTTATTTCCCTTTTAGGGTTTTAGGAGGTAACTGTACTAGCCGTCGTTTTGATTAAAATTATATCAGCTTTCTTTGGAACTAGGTATGGTTTGTTGTTGTTTCTATTTTTAATTGCATTGATACGTGTGTTGCTAGCATTAAAGACTGCCTTGTTCAGTAATTTTCTTCAAGGGGCTTTATTAAATTCTTGTAATTGGAAGATTGCCTTTCACTTGAGGAGACTTGTGGAATAATTGTGATGTGATGAACTTTGAGCAGAAATTGATTGTCCCTGTCTTTGAGCAATTCCGTGCTTGTTTTTATGGAATTATCTGGGCACTACACCTCTAAATTCTCAGTGGTAAATGCTGATTCTACTTATTGTCTACGAAAGGGTTTCATTCCAATACAGAGTTAATCACAGTTGACTTATTTTTGGATGAAAAATGAGAATTATAGCAGCAGTTCTGTGCCATTCTCTTTTCTTTTTGTTTCTTTCCACAATACTCTTATAAGTAGAGTGGAGAGGCGCCTCACTTTCAATTAGCACACCTTCTATGATTTTCCTGAAATTTTCTTGCCCCTCTGAGTTGGTCATAAATGATAGGCATGCCTGGATCTTAAGTATTTGTTTGTGAAGTTTCCTTGTGCTGGGTATGTATCATCTAATTCATGTGAACAGATTGTTCCATAATTGATAAAGGACCTGTCTTTTTACTGCTTTTAAAAATTTCAATGTTCTCTATCAGATGATAAAATATATTTGTTCATCTTGTTAACCCTGCAGACATTTTACAAAGTTGTGAGGAGCTGGGCTTCAAAGAAGTTCATGACTGGATGGTGAGCGCAATATATTTATGCTATATGGTCTTGAAATTCTAAGCATAAGATGTAGAAACATGCATTTAGAAGCTTTTTTAAATTTAATCTGACTATTATATGTGTACTGCTCTTTGACATCTAACGTTTTGGTGATTTTCCTTAGTTGCGAAGAAGTGAAGGGTTTAACGTGGCATTTGGTGAATATTTGACCCCTTTAGGCAGGTCACTCCATCATGTATAATTGCAAAAGAGTTGGCTACTTATATATAAGAGTTTATTTACGCTCAATTCCTAATTTCCTTTTATATTTATTAGTAGAACGAAGCAGGGATGAGGGACGAATGCATGAAGTAGTCTGAAAGTTTCATTTGTTTGTTTTGAACTACGCTAGTTGTCAAGCTGAGTGAATGATCCGGCTGCGGCTAATGTGGACAACGCAAGGCCCAAGAAACACCCAGGTCTTGTTTGGGGGATATTTCCCTGAAACCTTTTCCTTTTCCCAAAAGGAAAACGTGTTTGGGCATTGCTTTTTTGGGTAAACACGTTTTCATTTCCCCAAAATACTTATCAATCATTAGTTTAATTAAAAAATTATATATCCTACTATAATCCCACTAATTTCAATAAAACAATATTGACAAGACATGTATATTTGAAAATGTCACCTTATAACCACAACAAATAATATGATAAGACGATGAAAATGTCCCATAAAATACGTCATCATTTTTTTCATCCAAATACATTCTCATTCTCTTGCACATTCTTTAATCCCACTAACCAAAATACATTCCCCAAAATGCCGGAAATAATACCAAACAACACCCAAACTTTTTGGCTCCAAAGAAGGCAACATTGAGATAGATGACAGGCCAAAGAGTTCTTATCTAGTCTAAGTTTACATATTTCTTATTTAGGACAGATCTGGTCTAGTGGTCTTTAATTAGACTTAGGAATTTATGGTACATCACAAAATATATGCATGTTTTGAGAAAACCTTATATAGTGGTTTCGATAATAGGCTTGAGTGATCTCTTTCTAAATCTTAGCAAGTTGCATCATTAGTTATTTAGTTTCCCACTATAACGGAGAATTCTGGAAGAATTTTGGTGTTTATATTAGCATTTTGATGCTTTCTGTCAATGATTATCGAGAGAGAGGTGTGATAATTAAAACTGCAGACCGTCTTGATGCTTGGTTGTGGGATGCCATGTTATTCTAGGTATGATGCCCAGAGTATCTCCTATTTCTTGCCATCCTTTCACTAAGTTTTGAAATCCAAATTTCTATGGAAACTGCAAGGCTACTGAATTTTTTCTCATATTATTTGAGCTATACACCACTTCTACAAAATTACAAAGAAAAGAAAACCCTTAAGGTTGTCCTCCATCATTAGGTTACCTATAGTATCCTTTTCTACGAATCAAAATCTTCTGCACATACTACTTTGACCTTATTAAAATCGTTTTGCCAAGAGTTATGTGACTTGTTATGTGGTCAACTGCACATCGATCATATGTGCCTAGTTGGCTAGGATTTCTCGGCTGAGTTCTTTTGCTACACATTTACTTTAAAAATTGAAAGTGTTGATACCCTGGTTGAGTATTATTAATGTACTATTCATATTTATGCTCTTAGAGACACAAATCCCAGAGTATTCACAAGAGTAGATACTGCCCGGTTATCACTGTAAATAGTGCCTCTTTTTCATTTTTTTTAACTTTCAGAAACAAGGAATGATTAATTAAATGGATCAGCAAAGATATGTACTGTTACAAACTAACAACATAAAACCAGATGGCATGTATTCAAAATATGTAGACCATATGTGCACACATGTAGGACGGTGTATTCGTGTATGCTTATTTATGTATTTATATGTTCAACACTTCTGTATTGTCATTGATTGGGAGAAAAAAACTTAAAACTTTTCTATGAGTGATTTAAGCAGATTTATCATCCATGTTTCCATGTGCCAGACAATTTGTAAAATTGTCAAGGTTGAAACGAGGTTTAAAGCTATTTCGTCTTTGAATAATTACTGTGTTTTTCTAACAGTTGAGATGTTGCACACCAAATGAGAAAAATTCCTGTTTTCTGTTTATATTACCATAAATTCTAAGAAATATGTGGGTGGTTAGTTTGAGGCTTGTTAAGTTCCTGTTTTAGCCTCCTTTGCACGTGAACTAATTGTTTTTGTTTTGCTCATTGTTGATATAGCTGTTGCTTACTCTCTACTTTTGCAGTGTCATCCTCTTTCCAATAGCTATTACTTTCTATATAACATGGTGGTTCATTCATTTCGTGGATGGCTTCTTCTCTCCCATTTATGCTCAACTTGGAATTGATATATTTGGTAAGCATGTTGCTCTTTCACTTGATGACCAAAAGTAGGAAAGCACCATCGGTTAATTTCACGCCTGTCTTATGGCTTGAGGTACTCATTATAAACTGTATATAATCATTAGCCATGTCGAAAGAATAACTTATCTCGCCGAGCGACATAAAAATCAATCAATAATTTTAGTGTGGGGAATATGTGAGTTTCTGTTACCCTTTTGCTACTGTTTTATGTTGTTAATTTTCTTAAAAGCATCTTTGACTGTTGAGTCCGGTATTAGATTAAATTGCGTTATACATTTTAGTTCCTCTTACATATCCATGTTGCTTCTAACACTGCCTATTTTCTTGATTTAGGTTTAGGATTTGTGACCTCCATTACTTTTATTTTCTTGGTTGGAGTATTTATGTCATCATGGTTGGGGGCTTCTGTTCTGAGCCTTGGAGAGTGGTTTATCAAGCGCATGCCATTTGTCCGTCATATTTACAATGCCTCCAAGCAGATTAGTGCTGCCATATCTCCAGGTGCGCTTGGTTTTTCCACTCGTCGTTTCCTCAGGAAGAGAGTTTGTGTTAGGAATGGATTATCAATTCTTTTCACGTTACTATTGCAGATCAGAATACACAGGCTTTCAAGGAAGTGGCAATTATAAGGCATCCACGTATTGGTGAATATGCATTTGGGTTTATCACTTCATCCGTGGCCCTCCAGGTCTGTTATGCCTTGCATGTTTTAGTTATCATTTTTCACCTTGGATTTATGTCTTTAAACTAGCTCGTGTTAGTCTATTATAATTTTTTGTTCTTTTGTGCGCTTTATTGTTCTAGTCTGTAGAACTGTAGTGTAGTGTTGCATTATGCTAAATTTTGGTTATAAATGGAGAAAGAGAATGATACTCCAAATGATTGCTGGGAGGTTTCCACTTGAACATAGGTAGATGCGTAACATGGACTATTTATCTATATTGTGCTGCATTAGTATAAATCATCTAGTTGATGATCTTATCTGATTTTATGTATACGTCTTGCTCACCCTCCAGACACTGTGAACCTTGCCATAAAATATGGCAAAGAGTGAGATGAGTTCTGGTTGATACACTGCATTTAGAATCATTTTAGACTATTAAATTTCATCATCTATTGGTTCGATTTTCACTGTTAAAGAGTTAGAAGTGGGACTTTCGAGCTCTGTCTGGAAACGACTGTCTCACTAGCATCTCTATTGATGTAATGTGGAGCACACTTTTTTTTAATTCTCTTGCATGGCATTAGATGAGATGATACAACAATGAGCCTCTGATACTTTGATTGGTGAATTTGTAAGAAAGAGGCTGACATGTATCTGTTTATATATTTTGTGTTATTCAGAGAAATTTCTTTCTTTTTCCCATTCCAGAGTTATTCAGGAGAGGAAGAGCTATGCTGTGTGTATGTCCCAACGAACCATCTCTACATTGGTGATATATTCCTGGTCAATGCTAAAGATGTTATTAGACCAAACTTGTCTGTCCGAGAAGGGATAGGTAAGACGACTTTGCCACTTTTTTGGTGTGCTAAAGGATGTCATTGGACTTATTTGGCCTCATCTGACTTTTGTTTTGGCTGAGAAAAAGCATTTAATACACAAGAAAGAGAAAAAATGTGAATTGGGTAAACATGTTATCTATAATTATTGAATTGATACCTGAGTTTTGATGAACTTTATTCAATCCTGTATCCACTTTTAGCATATCTGGCAATTTGATTTTTTCCTGCAATCTCCCGAACCCTAAGCCCCTTGCAGACCTCCCTCTGTAGCCCCTGCTATCCCAGTTGTGCTCTCCCAAATTTGCACCTAACACATCCTCTCAAACACTAAAAAACAAAATAATATCTTTGTTTTCGCAGAATCTGTCACCTGAATTTCACTAGCCATGGACGTAACATTCTACTCTTGATCAGATTTTTCCCCTTTACTGATTTAGTGGCAGTAACTAATAGGGTAGGGTCATATATGTTCTTTTGCTGATTGTGATGTCTGGCTGGAGAGGAAGCAGTGAAAAGCATGGTAGTGGAGGTGCTACATCTCAGAAGTGGTGGAGATTTGGTGAGGATGGGGGGGCAAGCACAGTGTCAGTGGTTGAAGGAATCGTTTTTGGTTTGTGAAGTGCCAGTGGTTAAGGATTGAGGAAGAGGGGGATATGGATGACGAAGGTGGTTGTAGAATTGGTTGCATGGAGGTTTGGGGCGAAGTGGAGACCACAAATGAAGGTGATGGAATCGACTGATGGGCCTGTGGTGGGGGCAGGGGTGAGGGCAAGGGAGGTTTTTTGTTAGGGGGGATGGTTTAGGGAGCCAGTGGGTACCGGGGACTCAGGGTCAGGAGTGCAGCAGAGGATTGTCCCATGAGGGGTGGGAGGGGGGGTGGGGTGGGGAGGGCTGGTTGCAGACTAGGCGGGGTATGACGTGGGGCTAGGGGATGTGGGAATGTATCTTTCCTTATTATTCTTTTCCTCTACCAAGCTTTTAACGTGTTTCCACATGGTTTGCCCATATATTGATATACTAGGGTAAGTTTGTCCACACCTAAAATGGGATTGGAAACCATCCAATACATACCAATTTGACAATAAAATCAAATTTCAGGTATCAGTCCAGGCATTACCAAAATACTTGTATGCAGTGACAATTTTGTTTTTCTCAATATTGAAGTGCGTTATACCCATTAGTGATATTCTAACTTTGTTGCCAGCGATAGGTAATACACATATCCTTGTTCCCCTTTCTTACTTCCACTTTTGTTTTATATTTAGGAATTTTTTGCACGGAAAGTTTCTTTTGGTCTCTCTTTTTGCTCCCTTGGCTTTTATAGTTTTGGGGTGTGAGGGTAGGTGTTGAGATGTAAAAACTTGGACACTGGTACTAGGTCTGACATGGGTGAGAGTGCCTAGTTAGGCACAAGAGGACTTAATTGCCTAACAGGATGAGCAATACTTTGAATTTTGTTCACCAGTATACCTTTGTGTTCACTGTTTATCAGATGATGTGCATATGTTTGTCCATACAGTCAATGTCATGTTCCAACATTATATTTGTTTGATGTCTGCAGAAATTGTTGTGTCTGGTGGCATGTCAATGCCCCAAATCCTATCTACATTGGATCCAAGAACTTCTCAAGTGGATAGAATTAGACCTGATAGAAGCTGAGGTGCTTGAAAGTAGATGTGGCCAAATCATTATCTCTATCACTGGTCTGCATTCCAGATTTACCCACTGGCATATTCCCATAGTTCACTAGTGAGAGTGTTGGCATCTGACTTGGAATTAAAATTTGAATCATTTGATTTTGAAGTGTTAGATTACAATCCTGGACGACAGTTATTGCAGTGTACAAGGTAGGGAAGTCGGTTGTGTGAAAATATGGCGGCTTATGTTTCTCTTAAAAAAAAAGTAGTTGAGGTTTTTCAAGTTGATGTCTTTGGCTTTCTCATGTCCTTGAAGTTTGGTTTAGTTTACCGTCTTCAGGTAACGTGTTCTAAATTACTTTTGAACTCCTGTAGTTTCTTGTAAATACGGAAGTTGTCGGAACTATTTTTTGTTTCCAGATCATAAGACTGCTTGTTGATTGCTCACCCGCATTGCTCAAAATGTGAAGAATGTGCAATTGGTCTATCAGCTTTAATATTATATAGTTGGTCGTGTGAATGAATTGGATTGGACCTTCAATCTGAATTCCAGGATGATCACGAATTGGGTTTGGGATGGGTCAAACACCAAAACACGACACATTGAACCCAACAGATCCTTTTTGTAAATTTTTTGGGAACAAATATTATCACAACTCTCTAAATATGTAAAAATAATGTAATTAGCGAAGAATTAATTATTTGCCAGTTTATATGTGCATGTTTTAATTTTAAAAAAATTATATATACAAAGATATTTCTTTATTTTATATATATTGAAAATATAAACTAAGAGTATTATAGTTATGTTTATATGTGAATGCGTGCAACATACACATTTTTCTATATGTACGTGTCACACATATACATACATATATATATATATATATGTGTTGCACATTTTTCTATGTGTACGTATCACACATATACATACATATATATATATATATAATATTTAAATAGGTTGGATTTGGGAAGGGTTGGGCCTGAAACTCTAAAACATGATTCTTATCATTAGGTTTGTTTATGGTCAAATAGGGCAATTTTACGGTGGATTTGATTCGAATTTATTGTCATTCTATTGAGTTTGGTTTGACTTTGTTACTGACTTTTTTTGAATGAATGAATGAAATTGGTATGAATGAATGAAATTAGATAGGAATGCAATGATAGGAAATAAATGATGAGTATAATATTTTTTTACGTTTGGTATGTACAAGGAATAAAGAATGAATGTAATCGTCATTTCTTGTTGGATTCTAATTACATGATTGGTAATTAGAAATAAATAGTAGGAATGAAATAAAATTATTTTTAATGATTAAATTACCCTTCAATAGAAAATTTTTAGAATAAAATAATTATTTCATATATTGTCTATAGTGAATTTGTTACGATTTTACTTAGTGTTAATATATTTACATATATATATATATATAAATAAAATTTCATATTAATATAAATATTTTTTATTAAAAAATAAACACATAAGATTATTTTATATTTTTTTTATTATTGACTGAATTGATATAAAGAGTTGAACAAGACAATATAGAAAAATAAAATATATTTTTTTTTTTTGATTTAATTCTATTAGGGATATAATGGGTTTAAGTAAAACTCGAATCGTTTTGAACCCATCTCGCTTGAGGCAAGTTTTGAAATCACAAATGAATCTCGAGATAGGTCTCATACCTTATTCGAATTCGATCACTTAAAATATTGCATATATTTTTTTGTTTATTATGTATATATTTATGTGATGTATATATGTGAAAAAATATATGTATCTTATATATACTCATAAAAAATATAGATATAGTACTCTTATAAATTTAAATAATAATATAAAATTAATAAATAATTAAATATGTAAAAGTAACAAGTATATTTAAAAAAATTATTTTTTTAAAAATCAAAATATTTATATATAAGTTAAATAATTAGTTATTTATTGATAATATTATTTTATCATAATTAAAAAGTTGTTACATTATTTAAAAAAAGTAATATTTTTAAAATTATAAATTAGGTCTAATGGATCCAACCCACTAACTCTCGGATTTGGGACGAGTTTGAGTTCGGATATATAAAAATCTTGAGGAGTTGGGTTTTGATGAATTCAACCTAATCTGTTATCATTCCTAAATTTTATCAAAAAATTTTGTTTAGTTTAAAAAGATAATTTTGTCAAATATAAAATTTATTTATGATTGAATGAGAATATCTAATCCATAAAGGATGGGAGGAATAACTAAATCCATGCTTTTAGGAATAGTGATTTCTTTAAAAATGAGTATTTTTAATATTAAATTATACCAATCATATATTTATGAATGGATTTGGGAATGTCCGTTCCATTGCCACTTCATTCCTCCATACCAATCATATTATTCAATGGGTGTGATTCAATTAGAAAAAATTAATATGTTCAGAATTGGATTGAATCGGGAGGTTCGATTGTAAATTAATAACCAATCCAATTTAATTAATCTTAAATAATTATTTTTAAAATTCATGCATCAAAGATTCAACCTTGTAGACGTGTCAAATTCATGCACTAAATCTATTAAGAAGTTAATTGATTCTCAACACTATACCCCATTTTCGGATTGTTGTTTTCAATTAAAAAATCCTAAACCCCAATTTCAATGATTTGAGCCCGAATCAAACTCAACACTCAACACTCAACACTCAACAAGCTTCTTATTTTTTATTTTTTTCAAGTTTCCTAGTTGCTTACACAGACGTACGTAGTATAAAACAAAAATATGTGTCCCAAGGTGGGTGAATGTCGGTAATGCATTTCATTTAACCATCATGAATCCAGGCCGTATGAGGAGTTCCTCTTTTATTTATTTATTTTTCACGAAAAGACAAAATAAACATCCCAATTTAATAGATTCAAATTTACATTCAATCAATTGAGTCAAAAGCCTTGGAACTGCATTCTTTTCTTCATCTCGTTTCGACTATTTTGTTTCTCTTTTCCCCCATTTATTCTACAATGAGATCACTTCTCTAATTATTTTACTCCCTTTTAATTAATCTTTTGATGTAAGTAATTTTGCATTTCACCTTGTTGGCATTAATGTATCACTCTCAAATATAATTTATCTATCTTTTATATATATTAAAAAAAATCGAGTGTCACATTCTGCCCTTCTAAAATTAATTTCGCCCTCAAAACTTGTTATACCAAGAACCTCAAGAAAATAAGACGTTTATCACATCCAATTTCCACACCACCTTTGTCAATCTAAGAGTCAATACCCATTCAATGTAATTGAAGTCTAAGCTTCAACTAGTAATCCACTTTGATGTAACTTCAATTTACATTAAACTTATATATGAATTAGTTGTCTTCTGGGCTACTACATTTGTAAAAGAGTTCGAGTTAATGAAAGCCCGAACACCCTCCATTTGCGCCTTCTGTAGAGTGGACTGATATTCATCAACAACAATATACTCTTGTCGACCTACCACGTGACCAAAGTCAAGATATTCTTGGTGCTCACAAATATGGGCTGACTCCACTGCCTTCGCACAAGCATTGGCCCCATCAATCACCTTGTACAGCTCTGTGTTCTTGAGCTGGGCACTTTCTAAGGCATACTTTAGTTTGTGATCTCCTTATCGAGCTCAACTCGAACCTTCTCCTCTGCCCTCAACTTCTCATCTTTAGCAATGCAAAGCTTCTCCAAGGACTCTTTGATTTTGATTTTGTCCTCATAAGAGATCCACTTATGCCTCCAGTGAGCAGCTCGTAAGGTGAGTTGGTAGATTATTGCATTATTCTATATATATATATACATATATATATAAAATATTAGATCAGCGATACTTGAAGAAAATACTAGACAAAAGAAATGTACATACCACCATGGGATGATGGGTTGTTGCCACTTCTAGCCAAGTTAGAGACAGATCAACAAGCTCAAATTGATCAACAAGAAGAATGGCGTGTTTGTAAAGTTCGACAGAATCCTTCCCAGTATTTGATTTAAGAATAGAGCTGTCACATTTATGTCCCAGTTTGGGATGACACGAGGTCCCGTAACGTCCTAAGAATGTCTCGAAGATGAAGACTGCTCCCTTGTTCATCTTCCCAAGAAACTCCTTTCTTTTTTCTAACCATTGCAACATTTGAACGATTTTAAAAGAACCGAGCTTTTTCTCATTGCGAGCTTTGGATCGACTACTGCGGGAATCTTAATCTCTCGAACTCTTGCCCTTGTTCTTGGAATGCTTGTGGCTTCTGCTCTCATCCACTGGCTCTTGTCCCTTGTCCTTAAAGTGATGGGTGCCATGTCCTGAACCCCTATCCTTGCCTTTATCCTTGGAGTGGTCCTTCTCTTTGCTATTAAAGTGTTTGGAGGAACCAGAAGCTTTATCAACTAGCTTAGTGGTTGTTGCTTCGATGGTGAGCTCACGAGATGGAGTAGGAGCTGAGGGTAGATAGGCAATATCGGAAGAGCCCGAGGGAATGGTAGCAAGCACTAGTGAACAGGGGATAACATGGTGAGCTCGAGCCAACAGAGCTTCATTTTGCTCTCTCATAGCCTTGGCAACCATGGACACACGAACTGCGATCCCTAAAACATAGCAGAAGACTTGTTAAAAATTAATCAGCTTGAGTTCGAGGCATCAAACTAAGTCCTAGTTAAGTGGCTCGAAACAAAGTCATCACCCCACGAGACAAAACCTAAGTTCCTAGGTTGAGGTTAGGAAACTCCCCGAGGTCTGTTCCTAAGAGCTTTGAGGCAAATATATTTATCCTTCCAAGGATCTAGGGAAGAAGGCAAGTTATGTAATAATTTGCGATATGACTTTAGGGTAAGATAGACAAACCCTTTTTCGCTAGTTTTCAAGAAAAAGTTGATGGAGTTTAAATGCCAAAAGTGCACAAATGAGGGTTCCTCGCGGAAATGGCGCATTAAAATAATAATGCCTAAAATGTGGTCAATAGAATTAGGCACAAATAAGCTGGGCACATATCTAACCCCGTATAAATATCCTCTATCAGATGAGATAAATGAGACCTAAGACGAGTCTCCAAGCTGGTGATGTGAAAAGCTAAGCACATATAAAGTGGGTCGTCAATCCTATCTCTACAACCAAAGATTATTATTTTATAGCCGCTAGGCATAAAAAAACTATGCCTAAAGCTTGCAACTTCAATTTCTTGAACTGTGGACCTAATCAAAGCTCAAGGCCAATAGATTCTAAGTCTGGGTCTTCGTGGTAAACTTACTGATCTAATCCCTCATCTTTAGCTACGTCCTCTTTGGGAATGGCTTTGGGATTTCATGGAGAAGGCCCAGTGACTGCCTCTCGGATAAGAGAAACGACTTGAACCTTTGGGAACCAATAACATCCCCAGAGCTCAAAAAACCTCAAAACTTGTCTGAGAGGCTACCTCAAAATTTTGATAAAAAAAAAATGCCAAAAATTGTGTTTGAGGTTGCTTCGATCTCATGAGTTCACTTTACCCTAGTGGAGATGGTAAAAATGAATGGTAAAAAGTTGGGGCCTTATATATAGGGCGGTAGTTCAAACGGACAGTCAGAATGAAATGACAATTCTAAATCAACGGCTCAAATTAACTGTTATTACATTGAATGCACAAAAAACTAGGGGAGAATGATGTATAAAGTCTTGAAATTACACTTTTGCTCTTGAAATATCACCAAAATGCCTAAAATGCTCGAAGGTCCGTGTCTTTTTATTTGGACCCGACCTAACTCGAACTCGGGTCATGAAGCGGACTGATGGGATGTGAAAGTTGACCAGATCATAATATATGGACCATAGTCTGTAAGGCCTATGTGAAGCAACTAGTATAAATACCCTAGTGCATAGTTCTCCAAAGGTAACTTTTATATATTTACTCATTTCGCTTACCAATTTATTACGACCTTTCAACTTGAACTAACTTAATCATCAGAGGATATTAGTTGGGGGTCACTCTAACTAGCCTAACATGTGTTAGTATCTCAAGATATCCCGAACTCAAAGTACTCGAATTCGAGATCATTCCAACCTAAACTCAGGTATACTAATTCTTCCCGAATTAGCCTTTATTTTCTTAGACTGCAAATGTGATTTGATTGGCGAAAATACCTCAATTTAGCACTTGACGATATTTGATTTATAAATAAAATATGTAGTAGAATACCAATAAAATTAACTATTTTCTTTTAAAATTAAATTCGATATATCCCAAAATGTAATTTGAAAGTTTAAATTTGATAACTAATATCCTTTTGTCTTAAATTTATCACTTTTTTTTTAATTTTTGGGATGTCTTTAAATAGGGCTTCATTTTTTAATATATTTTTTGGGTTCGCAAAAATATGAGATAACTTACGTAGCAGAATATAAAACTTTGAAAAGATACATACATCATATGCATATAATGCATATTTCGGATTTGATGCAATTACTCAGTTATGCAGTTTTTATATCTATGTCAAAATCAACAAAATCAAGTAATTAGTTTGAAACTTATACCTGATGCTTCCAGTTTTGATTACGATGATCAAGAAATGACTCAAGTCGTTATCTTTCCATGAACAATTCGCATCAACAAATTCCAAAACTCAAAAGTTGGATTGATTTGCTTAGAACCTCAATTTTTGTCCCTCTAAGCGTATCCACACTTTGGATATCCATGCGAAAACAAACATATGTTAGTAGATTTTGAATAATAATTCTAGCCTGAGAAGTGTTTAGAAAAATTGGAACAAGCACAATAATTGTTTTTAATAAGTTCTTAATTCAATTAGTGAACAAAGAATCTAATCAAAAGACAATACTTGAACTAAGGTTTGGCTGCTAATGGACTAAGGAAAAAGAAGACAAAATGGAGGATTTTTGTCTCTACAAAAATCAGCCAAGAGGGGATTAATTGGATTATTAATTTCGGCCCCCTTAGAGTACTACTTATAGCACCCCTCCAATTCCATCACATAAAATTATTTCCTTAACAAATCTTGTATACATATACAAGGTAAATCTTTCATAGCAAGTAGAAGGCGTAAACCCTAATTCTATTAGCAATTAAATCGCTTTTTAAGTCCTAATGAGCTTTATACAAGCCAACTATCAATGGACCTTAACTCAATTTATTAATTAGGTCCAATTTAATTGATTCAATTAAATCAATTCATCCAATGAATTAAAGAGCCCACTATAATTAATTGTTCCAATCAATTATATAATTGTTCCATATTGGGCTACCTAATCCTATTAGGTCAATTAATTAATCAAATTAATTTAATTCTTAAATTAATTAAGCCCAATTTAATTAATCACATTAATTAAATTTAACCAACTCTTGAATTTTTTCTTAGACAATAAATGGACTTATCTAAATTATTATGTGACTTCTTAGATTCACCTATAAGCTAGTAGTGGGTTTACCTATAAGCTAGTAGTAGGCTCACAACTCTTGTGACTTAGTTGAACGATTTAATTAATTATTATGATAAATTAATTCAATTAATTAATTATCTTGGAAATAACAATTAATTTCAAGAACCTCACCAATCATGAGTAGCATATACCAACACACCATTAAGACCTAGATATAAGTGAAGAATGTGAACCTCTCCAATTACGAATACCATGCAAGTACAACTCTTATGTTAATTAATCTCATGATTGAGCCTATAATACAGATTATTAGTTGAAACCCTAAAAACTCAATTCTATGTATCAATTCCTAGTATCTTGATTCATTGATGCTAATTTAAAAATCTATTTTTTAATTACTCATCTCAACTTTAGCCAAGGATATCTAGAACCAAATATCGTGGGAAGTATAGAAGATTTACCTATTCTACTAGATAAATAACGGATCCTTTGTTGGTCACTCATAAATCTTCATACACGAAGATAATGCACCCAAAATATGCCTTATGATTGTCATGCAATCAAGAAATAAGTCAAAGTGTATGTTACAATAGTACCTTTGTTGAGTTGGTTTTCTAATAACCAATAGAGTATTTTTAACTTAGTTATTTGATTATTTCTTAGTTTGATGCGCTTTATTTTATTGTGTAGGAAATACTTTGTGTAAATGAGTTTAGATGAGTCAAAGAAAAGAATGAGGCAAAATAAGAAATTGTCCAAAAATTCAGATTGGCATCGTGGCGCCTAATGGAGGATTCACGGAACAGAAGGCTAAAAATTGGATAGAAACTAGAGAAAATCATCGCGCACCAACACCCTTCTATTGCGCCGTGGCGCCTAACTTAGGCACTGTGATACCCACATATCGCGGCGCAGCGCAACCCCTCTCCTCTTAAATCGGACTTCATTTTCTTCAGAGGTCGCGGTGCTAACTAACAATTTTTGTATGGAAAAGGGTTTTAAGGGTCTTTTGGAGACATGATATAAATGTAAAACTTAATTTTCATTTTAGAGGACTTTGGCATTTTGGAGAGCATAAAGAGGAGTTGAAAAGAGAGCTAGGGTTTGGAAAGACAATTGAAGAGAGGATTCTTTCTCTTATTTATCAGTTCCTTTATTTCTCTTTCAGTTTAATTCATACGATGTATAAAAACTTCTCTATAGGTTTTCCTACGTTGGTCATGGGCTAAATTCTAGTTGATGTAGCCAAACTTGAATCCTATATTTTGAGATTTTAATCTATCATATTTTAAGTTTGTTAACTTATTTGTGCTATTTGTTTTCATTGCATCTTGATTTCTTGACCAATAATCTAGATTGTTTGACATATAAAATTTAGCACCCAAGAGAGGGAATTTAATATACGGTCACAACTTAGGGATTCATAAAGTCGAGAGGCTTATGAACTCTTTGAAGTCTTCAGAGAGAATTTATTAGGCTTGATAGGATTTTAGTTTGGAATTTTATAAAGATATCAAAATTCAAATTAAAATTCATAATCATTTGGCACTCGAGAGAGGGAGTTGATGATTTTAGGAATTCTCGACTTATAAATTGATAGATTGGATTGATAAACATAGGTGAAATCTAGGTGAATTAAACACCTAGAATTGATTGTCCACTAAGTGTTTGATAAATTGCCTAAGTGAACTTTTATTTTAATTTTAAAATTTTTAGTTTCTCTCTTTACAACTTCCACTTGAATCATATAGATAAAGTCGAGACTATTATAATGCGGTACTTAGTGCATAATTGATAACAATCCATGTGGAGACGATACTTTATTCGCATACTATACTCAAACCTGACACTATACACTTGCAGTAAGATTTTCAAAGAACATGTTTTTGGTGCCGTTGTCAAGGATTATTTTCTTATTTGCATTAATATTATTACCAAGTAGTCTTGATTTTAATCTAGATTTATTTTCTGTTGTTAGCAAGGTTTGTTTTGTTGTTGCATGTTAACTATTCATACAAAGAACTAGAAGTGATGAATTGCTTCCTTTTGATTCAGAGATCGAAATGGCATTTTGAGAACAAAGAGGAGGAGCAAGGAGAATTGAAGTTCGAGCAATGGAGAACAACAACAATAATGCAAATTTAACAACTCCACAACAACAACCACAAAGAGCTATCCGGCATTATTTTCAACCGATCTTGAATCAAAACTATTCCATAATAGAGCACCAACTAATCAATGTAAACAACTTCGAGTTGAAACCTGCTCTCATTAGCATGGTTCAACAGAATCAGTTTGGGGGCAGTGTATGGATGATCTGAATGCTCATCTTGCTATGTTTCTGGAGATATATGACACAATCAAAATGAACGGGGTTTCAGATAAAGCTATTAAACTCCATTTTTTTATTCTCTCTCAAAGACAAGGCAAGACTATGGCTACAATCTTTCGCACTAGGGAGCATTGCCTATTGAAATGATTTGACTCAGAAATTCCTTTCTAAGTAAGTTCTTTCCTCCTAACAAGACTCTTCAACTAAAAAATGAGGTCACCTAATTCAGACAAATGGATTTTGAATTGTTGTATAAGGCATATGAGAAATTCAAGGATCTTTTGAGAAGATGCACACAACATGGTTATGAGGATTAGTAGCAAGTTCAGTATTTCTACAATAGACTGAAAGGTCAGACAAGGACAATCATAGATGTTGTAGCTGGGGGTACTTTTATTTCTAAAATTACAAATGATGCATATATACTGCTTGAAGAAATGATAATCAATAGCTATTAGTGGTCTTTCAAAAAGATCATCAGTCAACAAGGTAGCTGTGGTTCTTGAGCTCGATCCTTTGATTGCTCTCACTACACAAGTCTTTGCTCTATCCAATCAGTTTGCTGCATGGACCATGAATAGACCACCTCAAGGAGTGATACCACTGCATCTCTTTTTAATTCACAATAGTCTAATGAGCAAGTGAACTTTGTGAATAACCGAAACTTCAATTATAGGGGCAATCAGCTACCAACTCATTACCATTTGGCGCTTCGCAACCATGAGAACTTGTCTTATGGAAACAACATGAATGTGCTCCAACCTTCTCCTAGATACAATAATCTATCTAATTCTAACAACCAATGGGATGAGAAGAAATCATCCTTAGAGAATATGTTTAGCACTTTCATTGGTGAGACAAGAGCCAAATTTAATCATGATGAAGCTAAGGTTGACAATATTGAGAACCAAGTGGGGTCGTCAAGTGTAGGAGCTCACATGACTAGTGTGGGGGCATAAATCAAGTCTTTGGATATCCAAATCGGGTGATTAGCTACAATAGTGAATGCCCAACAGCAAAATAAGGAGATTCTAAGTGATGTCGAGGTCAACCCCAGAGAACATTACAAGATGATACAACTTATGAGTGGAACTGAGTACAAAGGTCCTGAGTTGAAGCAATCCACTATTGATAGTTTTTGCACTCACTTGCCCATTTAGAGCCCAAATGTGGAACTATCAAAAGAAGAGAATATTCAGCATGATGAGCAAATAGGGGCTAAGAAGCCAAAATCTATTTCTAACTCTAAAATCCCTTCTAATGTTAATGTACCCCTCCCATTTCCTCAAAGATTCCAAAAGAAAAAGTTAGATGCTCAATTAGCTATTTTTTTTGAAAATCTTTAAGAAAATTCACACTAACGTCCCTTTTGCAGATGTATTGGAGCAAATGCCGAATTACGCAAAATTCATAAAGGATATGATGTCATGAAAGAGAAAGTTAGTAGACTTTGAAACAATCAAACTTAAAGAGGAGTGTAGTACTATTATTCAAAAAAAGCTACCTCAAAAATTAAAAGATCCAAGGAGTTATACTATTCCTTACACAATAGGCAGTTCTTTCTTAGATAAAGCACTTTGTGATCTTGGAATGAGCATTAATTGATGCCCTATTTCTGGCAGATTTTGTGGTGCTTGACATGGAAAAAGATCAAAAGATTCTTGGATGATCATTCCTTGCCACCGGTAGAGCATTGATGGATGTACAACATGGGGATTTGACTTTGAGAGTCAACAAAGATCAAGTGTTGTTCAACATTTACCGGGCTATGCAATTTCAAGAAGAGCCCAACACTTGTAAAATGATAGACATTATAGAGCAATGCATGAATGCCCACCTCATCAAACATACACCCGAAGACCCATTAGAAAGATGTCTTGCTCACTCTATAACACAAGGTAATGATTATTTGGTTGATGATGAGGATTTGGCATATTATGTATTTTCTCTCAACGCAATGTAGGTTTAAATGAAGAATAAACGTTCTTTAGGGAGGTTGGAAGGGACAGCTACAAAGGAGATAATAAAAACATCACCGAAATAGAATAACCTTCCAGAACATCTCTTGTATGCTCTTTTGGGTGAGAATGACAAATATTTGGTAATAGTTTCTGCCTCTTTATCTCATTTAGATTTGGATAAATTATTGTGAGTCTTGAGAAAACATAAATCTGCTTTAGGATGGACTATTTCATATTTGAAAGACATTAAGTCCCTCCATAGTCATGTAAAAGGTTTTAATGAAAGACTCATACAAACCTTCAATTAAACATCAAAGACGTCTAAATCCTGCTATGAAGGAAGTTGTACGAGTTGAAGTTTTAAATAGCTTAAGGCAGGGATTATTTATGCTATTTCAGATAGTTTTTGGGTTAGTCTAGTCTAGGTTGTTCTTAAAAAGAGGGGTATGACTATAGTGAGGAATAAGAATAGTGAGTTTATTTCTACTAGGACTGTGATTGGGTGGCATGTGTGCATTGATTATAGAAAACTAATAAAGCTACTCGCAAGAATCACTTTCCCCTCCCCTTTATTAACCAGATGTTGGGTCGTTTGGTAGGGTACCAATACTATTATTTTTTTATGGTTATTTGGGATATACCCAAATTGTCATTGCCCTCGAAGATCAAGAGAAAATAACAATTACATGTCCTTATAGTGCCTTTGGTTTTTGCAGGATGCCCTTTGGGTTATGTAATGCTCCTACCACATTATAGAGATATATGATGGTCATCTTCCACGACATGGTGGAAGAAATCATGGAGGTTTTCATGGATGATTTTTGTATCTTTAGTTCATCATTTGATCATAGTTTGCATAATCTTTCTCTTATTTTGCAAAGATGCAAGAAAACCAACTTAGTCCTCAATTGAGAGAAATGTAATTTCAGGGTAATAGAGGGCATAATTCTTAGTCATCGAGCATTGTCTGCAGGGCTAGAAGTAGATCATGCCAAAATAGTGGCCATTAAAAGACTACCACCACCAATCAATATAAAAGTGATTCGAAGCTCTCTTGGGCATGTTAGGTTCTATAGGAGATTTATTAAAGATTTTTCAAAAATTATTAAACCTTTATGGTTAACTCTTAGAAAAATATATGCCTTTTAAATTTTGATGGTTCTTGTTTGCAAACTTTTGAGCAGATAAAGAAGACATTTATATCAACCTCTATCATGGTGGTACCCAACTAGACTCAACCATTCAAGCTCATGTGTGATGTCCAGTGACTATGCAGTAGGAGTTGTATTAGGCCAAAGATGGGAAAAGCTCTTTTGGGCTATCTATTATGCAAGTCAGACCTTAGACAATGCACAATAAAATTACACGACAATAGAGAATGAGATGTTGAATGTAGTATTTGCTTTTAATAAATTTTGTGCTTATTTTGTGGGTACTAAGGTGATTGTTTTCACTACTGCAATTAGGTACCTATTTGCCAAGATAGATGCTAAGGCATGGTTGGTTCATTGTATTTTGTTACTTCAAGAGTTTGATCTTGAGATTCATGATAAAAAGGGTAGCAAGAATGTGGTAGCAGACTATCTATCCCATTTGGAGTAAGAGAATGAGGTAGTTGGAGCTCCTATTCAGGAGTTATTTCCACATGAACTCATTTTAGCAGTTGAGATGAGGCTTTCATGATATGGCGATTTTTTCAATTATCTTGCTAGTAGAGGAGTCCTTCATCGAGATTTTTCATCCCATCAAAAGAAGAAATTCTTGCATCATGTTAAGTTTTATTTGTGGGATAACCCTTTGCTTCTCAAGAAAGGTAATGATTCTATGATTAGACAGTGTGTGCCTATAGAGGAAACTGAGGAGATGTTGCAACATTGTCATTTTTCTTCCTGTGGTGGTCATTTCGGGTTTATTTGAATAGCTGCAAAGGTATTACAATCTAGATTTTATTAACCTTCATTATTTAAAGATTATTATGCTTTTGTGCAGACTTGCAATAGATGCTAGTGTCGGGACCATCATATGATGTGATGAGCTTCCATTGACAAATGTGATGGAGGTTGAACTTTTTAATGTTTAGGGAATCAATTTTATGGGACCCTTTCCTCCCTCTTTTGGATATCTCTATATCATACTTCTTGTCGACTATGTCTCAAAATAGGTAGAAGTCATTGCCACACTAACCAATGATGCTAAGGTAGTGTTGAAGTTTTTACACAAACACATATTCACGCGTTTTGGCACTCCTAAAGCGATTATCAGTGATGAAGATACGCACTTTTGCAATATATTATTTAATATGGTGTGAAGCATAGGGTACCATTGGGATATCACTGACAAGTAGAAATATCCAACTATGTAGCAAATACTTGAAAAAACGATTAGCACAAATCGTAAGGATTGTGCGCACAAGTTTGACTATGCACTTTGGGCCTACGTACAACCTACAAGATACTTATTGATATGTCGCCTAACCGATTAATATTTGGGAAGGCATGTCATCTCCCGATCGAGTTGGAGCATCAAACTTAAAAAGCTGTGAGACAGTTGAATTTTGATATATGGACAACGGGTGACAAACGACTCTTACTATTAGATGAAATGGAGGAGTTCTGTACGATGCCTATGAGAATGCCAAGATTCATAAGAAAAAGATGAAGAATGGTATGACAAAATGATTTTGAGGCGTGAATTCCAATTTGGACAACAAGTGCTATTATTTAACTCTCATTTGAAGATTTTTTCGGCTAAACTAAAGTTAATATGGTGGGGTCCATTTGTGGTTGAGAGGGTGTTTCAGTTTGGTGTTGTTGAGTTGAGAAGCAGAGATGGTTTTTTATTTCGTGTCAATAATAAATAGTTAAAATATTATTTTGGCAATGATGCGAGGGAAGAACTAATATTCCTCTTAGAAAAGCTAGTTAATGCGTCCGATTGAAGTCTGGTTGAAGACTATAAACTTAGCGCTTCTTGGGAGGCAACCCAAGCTGTTTAATTTGTTTTGATATTTGATTTTTGCAGATATAGTTTACTTGTTTATTTTATTTTTAGGATTAGATGCTTTGGTTGTATTATACCATATTTTACCATTGTTTTAATCTTATTGTTTTTATTTTTCTTTCTTATAGGATAACTTGTGAAGGGTAGAAACAACCCACATGAAGGTATCATAAATAAAAATTGACACTGGTTCAAATTCAGGGCTAACGCTGTGACTCCTATATTTCATGTCGCGCCATAACACTATAGGTTTAACTGGCACCACAGGGCCCATTTCAGGCCATGTTTTAAAAAAGGAAAAAATGGAGCCCTAGTCATTTGCACTTTCAATTCCCCTTCCCCAACCCTATACTCTTTCTACCTGAGTAACCCACACACATATTTAGCACTTTACTCACTTCACATGTCCCATTTTCAATCATGTACGAGCACAACACTGCAAGTTTCATTCTTAATTGGTAAGTTTCCACTATTTTTCTTTATTTTAGTTTATTACTTTGTTTTGGTTGAATTTTTTTCATTTGTGTGTGTGTGTTCTTTGCTATGTTGAATGAATGGTGGTAATCATTGTTTGATGAATGTTGTGTTGTTGTGGTTGGGATTATTTGAGAATTTAGGGGTAGGGATTTACAAGGATTCCATGGTTTGATAATTTTATATTGGGGAACACTAAGTGTTCGTTGAAATGCTTGAATGAAAATTAAGTGCAACATATGATTTTTTCCATCCTTTTTGTTGTGTTATCCGCATGTATAATTACACCATACCTTACATTGCATGAATCTTTCCTTTTCACATTCATGAACGATGCAGATTTGACATAATTCAAACATCATTTGTGCAATGTGCTTATTGAGACATACATGCTAGCTTTTGGCTTATCACTCCACTTTATTTCAAATATTGACTAGCTGTACATGTTTGTGTATTGATTTAGCCATAGTCATTTCTCTTTTCATGAGTGTGCTTCAAATTAACTTTGGCACTTATTGAGTTGTAGTTGTTCTTATTACAGGATTCTTAAAATGATAAGAAAAGGAAGTAAGGGCTAAACGACTACCTCTAGCTCTTTTAATGGGAGCCAGTTCAGAAATAAAGAGGCTGAGTGAAAGTTTTATGATATGCTCACTTCTAGGAGCATCACTCCTAAGCGAGACGTCCAGGCTACACCAAGAGATGGGGTTTTGGTAGCGATGATTCGGGCCCGCTGGTGGCAGTAGTTAGTCGCTCAACCAAACAGGTTTTTGGTTAACATCGTACGGGAATTCTATGCCAATGCACCTGATCCCTTTGGCAGATAATCCTATTGCAACAACGATGATGTTTTTGTACGAGGCCAGGTGGTCTCTTATAAGATTCAGGTGATTAGGAGTTATTATGCCTTACCAATTGTCAATCATTCAGCATATTCAGCTTTTTTATAATAGCCCCCAGATTTGGACATGATTATTAATGCATTTTGGCAGTCAGGGACTAAGTGGCATCGTTCCACCAGGGAGGAGTGCAGTTCCCTTTCATTTCCCAAGTCAGCTTTAAGTCATTATAGCAAGGCTTATTTTTACTTTATATATGCCAAGCTGCAACCTACCCGGCATATGAGTAGTGTCATAAATAGCAAGGCATATTTGCTATATGCTATCACTCATGATATCCCATTTGACGTTGCTACCATCATTTATGAGTCCATTACCTATGCTATGCAAGCTACCACGACAGGGGGTCTTTTGATGTCGTCTCTCATTTGTGGATTATGCCAGCAGTGAAATGGGCCAAGGATGGGCCATGTGAGCTGCCCTTAGCAATTATCGATTATGCTATGATTACCAAGTACCACTCGTGGAGAGGAGCTTTACCTAACCCCATAGATGTTGGATTCCTTCTTGATGAGGCCCTTCTGGTGTTCGATCCTCAACCACCACCTGTTGATGTTGATGATGATGATCATATCGAGATCTTCGGCCCATCGCCACCTCTGAAGACCATTGCTCTAGCCATCACTTCTCCCTCAGTTGCTCATGTATCGAATTTTTATGAGGATGTCCAGGACTTACATCGGGATGTTCGTCGGATGTACTGAGTCATCAGCATTATGGACCTTTGGCAGACATCTTTTCAGGCTTATATACTAGAGCGTGATGTCATTTTAGCTCAGTTTATTCACCACACGGCACCTGATCCTTCATTCTCTCTACCCCCATTAAATCCCTCTTCTCCACCTGCGGATGACAAGAATGCCCATTATCCATGACATGCATTCAAAGAAGCCCTCTGATTTACTTTTCACTACTCTCCACTGGGGACAATGTCAATTTTTAAGTTTGGGGGATGTGGTGTCTTCATTTTTTATAATTGTGTATCTAGCCTTTCATTTATCATCGGTTGAGTTAATTGAGTATACTTGAGTTATTTCATAATTTTATCATTTTATTGTGTTTTTTTATAAAAAAGTTATATTCTCAAGTTACATTAGTACTGAGCTTGTATATAATGATAACTTGTTTGAATTGTTGAATATGCCTTAATCTAATTGTTGAGATTGTATATCGATTTGACTTAATTTGTGAATCGTGAAAATATTGCACACTAATCTTTTGCTTAATTCTGTTGATTTGCTTGGAAATGGTTTATAGAGCATTACTGCTAACTGATTGATCTCACCAAGCTATAGAACTTGTTTGATCAATAGATGAGGTAAAATTTTAGGTGGCATAGCATTAAGGAGATTATTTAGGCTATCTTTGGACCGATAGAACCTATATAGCCAACCTTTGCATCAAATGTCCCTAGTGTCTGCCATTTTCCTTGGCATCGCATACACAATTTCTTGAGCCTTATATATATTTCATCCATAATTGAACCCGTTAACTCATATACACAAGTACTTTAGAAGGATACATAAGAGTTTGAGCATTATTGGAGATAAATGGTGGGGATTTTGAAGAAAAATATGTTAAGGCTGAGGTGTAGATCTTCCCAATCAAAGAAATGAAAATAACTCTTGTGTACAATGAATTAATCAAGTTTGGGGGTATTTCATCAATGATAAAGAAAATGAATGAGTTGATTAAAAGTTTATATATATATATATATATATATATATATATGTAGAAGAAAATGAGATGATGAAAAAGGAGAAAGAAACAAGAAGAAGAATGATGGAAGAAATAAAAGTGATGGATGTCAAAGTGTAAATTTATGTGGGGATGTTTTAAGAAAATGTGACATTGATGGTTATATTGAGGTGTTGACACTCTATACATGGTTCTAATTATGTTCTTTGGGTGACTTTAAGCTACTATTATCTATATTTTCCTACCTTTACCCAAGCCATGTGTTACAAGCTTTGAAATTTTTTTGATTCTTGATGTTATGATACACTTATATTAGTGGCGATTAGTGTGAAAAAGAAGCCTATGGAGTTTGGTAAATACTTCAATTCTTTATTAAAAATAGATCATTTGGAAGGTAGTTGGCTTTATAAACTTATTCGAGTGATGAATGTGGAGTGGCAAAATTGACTATTCGCATACACACAAGAGATCATAATGTCAAGTAGAACTTATATACATGATTGGCATGTGGCATGTTTTTGCTATTCTAATGGTGTTATACGTTTTAGTAATCGTTGAGGAATTGATGGTTCAGTGTTGAGTGTATATTTGAGTTTGCGTTGGTTGTTTCGTCTTTGGTGTAGAGTCAACTTATTTGTTTTGCTTGAGGACAAGCAAATTTATGAGTTTAGGAGTATTTGTTGAGTTGGTTTTCTATTAACCAATAGAGTATTTTTAACTTAGTTATTTGATTGATTCTAAGAAAATTATATTTAGTTTGATGCTTTTTATCTTTTTATAGGAAATACTTCATATAGATGAGTTTAGATGAGCCAAAGAAGAGAATGAGGCAAAATAAGAAACTAGCCAAAAATTCAGACTGGCGCCACGACGCCTAATGGTGGAGTCGCGGTGTGGAGGCTAAAAATTAAATAGAAACTAAAGGAAATTAATGTGCTGCAACACCCCTCTGTTGCACCGTGGTGCCTGACTTTGGCTCCGCGACACCTACATATCTTGCCATGGGCGCAACCCCCCCCAAAACGAGCAGTGACTTCATTTTATTCAGGCGCCATAGCGCTAACTTACAATTTTTGTGTGGAAAAAGGGTTTTAAGGGCATTTTAGAGACATGGTATAAATGGACAACTTATTGTTCATTTTAGGGGACTATTAGAATTTTGGAGAGCACAAATAGGAGGTGAATAGAGAGCTAGGGTTTGGAGAAGATAATTGAAGAGATGATTCTTTCTCTTATAGCTAGGGTTTGGAGAAGATAATTGAAGAGATGGTTCTTTCTCTTATTTATCAATTTCTTTGTTTCTCTTTCAGCTTGATTCATACGATGTATCAAAACTTGTCTACGGGTTTTTCTACATTGGTCATGGGCTAAATTCTAGTTTCCTAGGGGTTGATATAGCCAAATTTGAATCCTATATTTTGAGATCTTAATCTATCATATTTCAAATTTGTTAACTTATTTGTGTTGTTTTTGTTTCTTTGCATGTTGATTACTTGATCAATAATCTAGATTGTCTGGCGTATAAAATTCAACACTCGAGAGAGGAAATTTAATATACGTTCATAGGATAGCATAACATAAGGATTCATAGATTCAAGAGGTTTATAAACTCTTCAAAGTCTTGAGAGAGAATTCATTGGGCTTGATAGGATTTTAGTTTGGGATTTTTATAGAGAAACCATATTAAAATTCATAATCACTCGACACTCGAAATAGGGAGTTGATGATTTTCGGCATTCTTGACTTATAAATTGTTATCTTGAAAAATTGATAGATTGGATCGATAAACATAGGTGAAAACTAGGTTACTCAAACCCCTAGAATTGATTATCCACTAAATGTTTGATAAATTGCCTAAGTGAACTTTTAGTTTAATTTTAGAATTTTTAGTTTATATCTTTACACCTTCCACTTGAATTATCTAGATAAAGTTAGGATTTTTATAATTGTGGCACTTAATGCGTAATTGATAACAATTCTTGTGGAGATGATACTTTATTCATATATTATACTAAAACTTGACATCGTACACTTGCGGTAGGATTTTCAACGAACAAAAGGACTAAATACTTTCGTAACGAGGAAATTCCTTCGATAATCAATGTTTTTCTTGAGAATTTTTGCGTGAGGTAGTTTAGTGTCTTATTCTCTAACAAGTACCTTCAAACATGCACTAGTATCATAACACTAGTGCCCATAGAATGAGACATGGAATGAAGCACCTTCCTTTCGAGCTTTCATTGTATGTGCTGCTACAACTTTAAGGTTACAAACCCAAGTGCAGGTTGTATTAAGTAATAAATTTTTCGTGAGTTCGAGGTCGATCAACAAGGAAGTTACTTGAAAATTTCAGGATTATAATTCTACAAAAATGGGATTTATGTGAATCAAAATATATAAAAAATTAAAGTATGTTGTAACTAAAGAAAAATCAAAGTAATAAAAGTATTGGGGATTACGGATCCACTCTTGAATTTTGATAAAGAATGATTATTTATTCTTTTTACCTCTCTTAGTTGTCACTATTGGAATCCATATATAATAAAGGTTACAATGGGAAGATATTACCAAATAGTTTATGCAATAAGGTAATCATGATATTGTCTTACTATTTAAAAATTATCTCTTAATACCAATACTTATTTATGGGATCAAGTATTTATGTACACCTTTATCAATAACAAATCAAGGTTTACCAGTCGGTGGGGTAAAATCGTACAATAAGCTAAATGAATCCAAGTATTTGTTGTGTCATTGGAGATACATAAATTAAGAATCACCACAAAACAAGTAGGGTTTAGATCAAAACTCAAAATAATAATACAACATACTTAAACATTTTCTACCCTTATAACTGTTCCTCTTCCTTCATCAAGAGGTTCACCTTTTTTTCTCAGCAAAATAAAATTTAGAAAGACATAATAAAAGTAAGAAAGACTAAAAATAGAAGAGAAATTAGAAAATACATTTCAATTACTACTAAAAAACTTACATTACTAGAAAACATACATATTAGAAAACTTAGCCTAAAGTAACCCTCTACCCCCCATCTCTTACAAGCTTAATACATGGCCTATTTATAGTACTTGGAGTATGCTAGAGGCCAAACAAATAATATGGAGTTAATCAAGTGGTATGCTAGTTGCCAAGAGTTGGTAAGTTGTTACACCAAGTCCTTAAAATTCTCACCTACCCAATTGAATTGTATTTTTAGGTTAGATAGATCCAGATTTTAATGTTGAGTAAAGAACAAAAGTTGTCGATCTTTCATTTCTGATATATTTTGATATATCATTTGTCAAATTTGGATGTTGGATGAGGGAGATATGGTTAAATTACCAAAACATGTCCAAGAGCCATCCTTTAATAGCAGCAGCACATTGCAGCATATGTTTTTATCATTTTGACACATTTTCTCACCATTTTGTCTTAGTAAACTTGTTTCTTTACCTCTTGTGTATAAAATATCCAAATTGCAGTCCAAAATTAATTTTGGCTTAAGAGATATGACCCAATTGGTCAAATGAGTCAATACTGGGCTGAACTCTGATATGAATTTTTGGTGATCCATTTTCTGCAACCACTTGGATGAATTTCCTACTATAATCAATATTAAATTAGGCTGAGCTTTCAGCATAAAGGTTATAGTCCTATCTCTTGGCTTTCAAATGAAGTAAGATTCAGGTCCATAGGGCTTTTGATCATGGAGTTATACCCAAATTACAAAAACTGCACAAATTTGGAAACATGCTTCTTTTGATGTTTTTATATTCATTGATTCCCTAACATAAAATATTAATAAAATAATAATATTAACAAGAATAAAGAAAGAAAAGTATAAAGGATTTGCTACAAAAATATGTCAAAATATACACTTATCAAATTTTCCCACACTTAACCCTTGTTTGTCCTCGAACAAGTCTAAAACAAACTTAAACTAATCCACTTTCATAGAAAATCACGATTGCATTTAGCATATGACACAAGCCTTTAAACTCTTAGGTGGCCCATAGAGGACGAGTTATAGTCTCGTGAAGGTTTCTAGTGGTGATACCCACAAACATCTATGATAACTATCTTTCAACTATTATTCTCAGGAAGCAATAAAGTAATATAGAAATAAAATCAAACAAGTGTTGAGTTTATCTCTTAGTCATTCAAAAGTCAATACATTTCATAATAAGCATACTCAAGTGTGTGTGTCGATAGTTAATGTCAACAATGACGAAACTATGCATACTTCAAACAAGTGAATTCTCATAGAATCTTACAAAAACCATCATCTAATCTCTAATGGAAAAGTTAAACATCATAGGCTCTTCCTTTGGTGCAAATCTCCACTACACTAAAGGCACCACACGAAATCAAAAAGTATTCAACAAAGATTGTAATGGGTCAAAGGGTAGTGATGTAGCTAAGAAATAAAAGGATAGAATGCAATAAAGGTTCTAACAATTTCATGAAATTAGAGATATAGAGTTTTTAGATGAAGAATTTCTCAAACTCCACGAATTTCAATACTAGGGTCTATTATTATTGAATTGGACCCCTCTTACTCCTTTTTTTTTTTCATCTTACAACATCCATTTTTAGTTGCAACTAGTAATATTTTTAACACTTTGCAAATTTTCTTTTTTTTTTCTTTTTTTTAGAAAAACTCTCCCACACTTATCTTCTACTGCAACCTAAATTTCTTTTGCAATTTCACCCTGTCAATGGAATGACTCTTAAACTCCATATCATTTTTAAAACAAGGGTTGGATAATAGTGTATTTAGACTAGGTAAAAAGATATGGTTATAAAAAAAATATTTATTTATTGAAAGACTTAAAGTGGCTCACTAGGGGGATGTTCACTTGGAACATCACATGGGGAACATGCTGATTTGGCAATGGTGCTAGAAAGCCTAATTCCTTAATTATTTTTCTAGTGGTGCACTCTTAGTCGTTCGCCTCGACAGACTAAAAGAAAAAATTTTAATACTCAACCCTACATGTTGAAGATTCAAGTGATAATTAAAGCGAGGGCATAAGAACTTCCTATTTTGACATGATTGACTTCACACTGAATAACATAACTATTTGTGTAAAAATAATTTGAGTATAATTATCGCAAAAATATATTAACCAAATAACAACATCAAAGCCCAAAAACAACACCCATCGTCAATCAAACCATATTATTCATGCTTAATTTTAATCATTGAAGTTGGAATAACATATACGACTCAATATAATTAAAAAAAATTGGTATTCACAAACTTTTGTTAAAAACTTCACAAACTTGCCATGTTATGCAAAAAATAGGGATGTATCTTAAGAGTATTACAATTACCCTTTACTATGCTACCATTCTTTCATGATTTCAACGGACCATAAGAAAATACGCTTGATTTTTTTTTGAAATAAAATACTAGAAAAACACATATTGAACACACAAGTCATGATATCAACTATTTATCCCCCCCCAACCTAATCGAGACATTATCCCTAATGTTAAAAATAGATAAAAAGTAGAGTTTAAAAGATATCACTTGAAGTATGGCAAAAAAATAAAGTTGAGACAATACAAAACACACACTATTATATGAAATCATTAACAATTAGTATCACAGATTGAGAGTCAAATTTAATTTGTATTTTTGACCATTGTTCCTATTGGACCAATCCATATGGGCCAAGACTGGATCAGGTTCTGGCACATATGCTAGAAGTTGATCAATCAGTTGGTCAAGTGTTAGAGCAGAAATGAGGATTCTTCTCGCAGACGTGAAATAAAATATTTTTTCACAGAATGATCTACAAAAGATAGCAAACCATCATAAAAACCATTGACATTAAGAATACCTATAGGTTTTTGGTGAATGTTGAGTTATTCCCAAGAGATAACTTAGAATAATTCCTCTAGTGTACCAAAACCGCCAAGTAGAATGATGAATGCATCCACATTATTTAACACGTAAAGCATTCTATCTTGAATATGTGGCACTTTTAGCTTATCTCCGATGGCCATACCTATGATATTCTGTATTATTAAAGATTTTGGGATAACTCTAAGAACTTTGACTCCTCCTATATGAGCAGAAATAGCAACACTCCCCATTAACCCCAAACTGCCTCCTCCATACACTAAATGAATTTTTCTTTCTGATAAAGTTCTACCAAGGTTATTGTCTGCCCTTATAAATTCACCATTTTTCCTAGATTGGATCCACAAAAGACACAAATGCAGTTAAATTCGCAAGTTGAAGAAACTTTTATTTTTTTCATTTTTTATTTTTTATTTTTCTTTTTGAAATAAGTTGTGCAAAAATAGCGAATACGGTGCTATTTATTAAGGTGTGAATAAGGAATGCATTTATTGCATGTCTTTTTCTTTTATCAGAAAAGTTGAAAATAAGAACACACAAAATTTAAAAATTACCTACTTACATGTCAATGTATATGTAGTTGTTATTGTGACTCATATCTTCCTTTGGTTTTACGTCCAGCAACGGCTTAAACGCCCTTTATAGGTCGAGGATATGCTTCCCATCCAGTTGTCTTATAAACTGAAAAATAGTGTCTTTTAATGTCATATTTTCAAGACTATAAAACTCATATTCATTTCGAAAGCAATCCCATAAATCAAGAATTGCACGTTGCACTAATCCACATGAATGTATCTCAAGAGTCAATATAATTTGATCTAAATACTCCTTACTCAATCCATCCATAATGAATTTAAGTTTATCTTATCAATTTTTAGAAATCATTCCTAAATAAAGACACTTTGTGTTGCAAGTCCATCTAGCACACAATTGTGACAAACTTTCATTTTTTTCGCCCTTTGTTTTTTTGAATATATATTTTTACCAAAACCAGATATGTATCTAGTAAGTAAATCTGGAAACTCATGTGAAAACTCACATGCTCTTACCTTTGCTTCAATTATCTATCGTATGTCATTTGGGATGCCCTTGTGCATAAGCATCCTCAATCTTTCAATTTTGATTTTACAAATTTTTAAAATTGCATTTTTAGGAAGAAAAGGAAATCACTTCTTGAGAGTTAGAAGAATGCCACCCATTTTGAAAAGAACAAGAAAAAAGAATGAGAAAAGTAGAGAAATTTTGTACAGAGATTTCAATTGTTTGGGAAACTGACAAATCCAACTTTAATAGCCACAGAGTACCGGTATCTGCCACTTAATCAGGAAAAGACAATAAAATAAAAGAAAGAAAGCCTTCAAAATAAATAAAGTCAGAGAAAATAAGTATATATATATATACAACACTAATCATAATAAGGGTTAAAAAGAAAAAGAATTTCCTCTTATGAACCTTGATTTTCTAGAAATGGTTTAACTCTTTGTCCATTTACTTTGAATATATTACCATTTCTAGGATTCTCAATATCAATTGTCCCATAAGGATATATTTATTTTCCAACAAAATGACCACTCCACCTTGAACTCAATTTTCCAGGAAACAAATGCAATCGAGAATTATAAAGTAAAACCTTTTGACTAATCTAAATTTTATTATCATAAAAATCTTTGATTCTTGCTTTATAAATTTTAAAATTCTCATATGCATCATTTCTCATTTCTTGATGTTCATTGATTTGCAATTTGCACAATTTTGAAGCTTCATCAATGTTGAAGTTAAACATTTTGATTGCCCAATAAGTTTTATGTTCAAGTTCAATAAGTAAATGACGAGATTTTTCAAAAACTATCCTATAAGGAGACATGCCTATGATGTTTTGAAAGTAGTTCTATATGCCCAAAGTGTGTCGGTGAGTCTAAGAGACCAATCATTACGGTTTGAGTTAATTGTCTTTTCCAAAATTTATTTTATCTCCTTATTTGCAAATTTAACTTGTCCATTTGTTTAAGGGTGATAAAGGGTTGCAACTTTATGTATGATTCCATATTTTTTCATTAAAGTTCTAAAAACTTTGTTACAAAAATATTTCCCCCATCACTGATAATAGATCGAGGAATTTCAAATCGACTTAAAATATTTTCTTTCAAAAAATTTATCACTATTTTGTGATCATTATTTTGACAAGAAATTGCCTCGATCCATTGAAACATAATCTATAGCAACCAATATGTAAAGAAAACCAAATGATAATGGAAATAGTCCCATAAAATTAATACCCCAACACTCAGAGATTTTAATCATTAGGATAGGGTGTAGGGGCATGATATTTTACTTTGAAAGGGACCCTAACTTTTGACAATTTGTACAACTTTTGCAAAAAGTGTAAGTATCTTTGAAAAGAGTTAGGCCAATAAAATCCACATTGCAAGATTTTTATAGTGGTTTTCTTTGCTGAAAAGTGACCACCACATACTTCTGAATGACAAAATTTGACAATATTACATATCTCATTGTCACGCACACATCTTCGAAAGATTTGATCAGGATAGTATTTAAATATGTATGGATCATCCCAATAAAAGTTTTTCACCTCAGTCAAAAATTTCTTTTTATCTTGAGAGTTCCAATTCGATGGCATCTTTCATGTCACAAAAAAATTAACAATGTCAGCAAACCAAGGTAAAATAGAAACATTAAATAGTTGTTCATCAAGAAAATTATCATTAATGGGTGTGGTTTGAAATGAGTCATCACAAACAAGTCTCGATAAATGATCAGCCATTACATTCTTTACTCCCTTCTTATCTCGAATCATAATATTAAATTCCTGGAGTAAGAAAATCTATCTAATCAATCTCAGTTTGGTATCTTTTTTTGAGAAAAGATATTTCAAAGTTGCATGATTACTGAAAACAACAACTGGTGAGCCAACAAGATAAGATCTAAATTTGTCCAATGCAAAAACTACAATAAGTAATTCTTTTTCAATTGTTGAATAATTCAATTGAGCATTATTTAAAGTTTTTACTTGCATAGTAAATAACATATGGTTTCTTATCTTTTCTTTATCACAAGACAGCTCCAACAGCATAATCACTAGCATCACACATTATTTCAAAAGGTAAAGTCCAATCTGGAGGCTGCATGATTGGAGTAGATGTAAGCATGTTTTTAAGCTTAACAAAAATATTTTCATAATTTTCAGTCCATTCAAAAATAGTGTCTTTTGTTAGAAGATTATACAAAAGTTTAGATATTATACTAAAATATTTGATAAATCTTCTATAAGAACTAGCATGTCCTAAAAAATCTTACCTCCTTTACAATCTTTGGTGTTGGCAAATTGGTAATTAACTCAATTTTAGATTTGTCAACCTCAATACCTTTTGATGAAATAATATGTCCAAAAATAATACCAGTTGTTACTATGAAATGACATTTCTCCCAATTGAGCACAAGATTCTTTTCTTCACACCTGATCAAAATATTTTCTAAATTAGATAGGCAATCGTCAAATGAATTACCAAAAATAGAAAAATCATCCATGAAGATTTCAAGAAAACGTTCAACCATGTCATTAAAAATACTAAGCATGTATCGTTGAATGTAGTTGGTATATTACATAATCCAAAAGGCATCCTTCGATATACAAAAGTACCAAAATGACATGTAAAAATTATTTTCTCTTGATTTTCAAGTGCAATTTTAATTTGATTATACACAAAATATCCATTTAAAAAGCAATAAAATTCATATCCCGCAACTCCTTCTAAAATTTGATCCATGTAAGGTAATGGAAAATGATATTTTCTAGTAAATGAGATAAGTTTTCTATAGTCAATGCACATTCGCCAACTAGTAAAAATACTAGTTGGAATTAATTCATCATTCTCATTCTTAACTACAGTAACTCCATATTTATTAGGTACAACTTGAGTAGGACTTACTTATTTGCTATCAGAAATAGGATAAATGATTTTATTATCTAAGAGTTTAATGACTTCATTTTTCACTACTTCTTTCATATTAGGATTTAGCTTTCGTTGTATTTCTCTAAAAGGTTTAACATTTTCCTTTAGATAGATGTTATGTGTGCAAATTAAAGGATTTATACATTTAATATCAGCAATAGTCCATCCTAAAGTATTCTTATGCATTTTCAGAGTTTCGATCAACTTACCTTCTTGAGATGCATCAAGTTTGGAAAAAATTATTACTGAAAAAGTCTCATTCTCACCCAAGAATGAATATTTCAAATCAATTAACAAAGGTTTCAAATCAACCATGAGAGCTTTAATACTTGATGGAATATATTTTACTATTGATGATGAAAGTTTTTCAAATCTTGGCTTCCAAAAATGATTTTCTTGTACATATAAAAATTTAGAGAGAGTATTAGCATATGCCTTTTTATAAATACTTTCACTTTTAAAATAAGTTTTCAAAAAATTTGAAGAATTAGTGGTAGTAAAGTATTCATGAACAAGTTCCTCGATTAAATCCACTTTATGTACTTCGACATCTTCTGCAGGTTGCTTACAAACATTAAATACATTTAGTTCCAAAGTCATATTTCCAAATGATAACTTCAAAATACCATTCCTACAGTTGATCAAAACATTTGAAGTTGCAAGAAAAGAATGACCTAAAATGATAGGAATGTGTGTATGTGTTTGTGCAACAAGCTCTATGTCCAAAATATTGAAATCAACTGGAAAGTAAAACTTATTAATTTGTATCAACACATCTTCTACTACCCCTTTTAGAATTTTAATCGAATGGCCAGCTAACCGTTCATAAACTGAGAAAGGTAGAAGATTTATACTAGCACCAAGATCAAACAAAGCACCCTCTATTCTAGTATTTCCTATGATACATGAAATGGTTGAACAACATGAATCTTTGTATTTGGGTGGAGTGAATTGTTGAATGATTGAACTAACACTTTCAGTTAAAAATGCCTTCTTTTGTACATAATATTTTTTTTGATTGTACACAAATCTTTCAAAAATTTGGCATAAGGTGGAACTTGTTTGATTGTATCCAACAATGGAATATTAATCTTTACTTGTTCAAAAAGTTCAAACATTTCAGCATTTGAGTTCAATTTCTAAGTTGTTTGCAATTTTTGAAGAAAGGATGCTGGAGGTAAATATTTTTCTTTTTCATTATTTTCACACTTACCTTCATCAAACTTATCTTCAACGTCAAGGCTATTTCTATTCATCATTTTTGGAGATGGATTAGAAACTTTCTCTTTGGGAAGAATAGTCTTATCAATAACTTTTTTCATTTCGAAGAGTTGTAACTGAATTAGCCTTCTTAAATGAATTTTCACCTGAATGAGAAACATGACACTGAATAGAATGATTAGATTGATGTTGAGCACAAAATTTACCTTTTTCATGAGTATGCAAAGAAGCTGTTAGTGTTGAAATTATGCTTTTGATCTCATTGATAGCTTGTGAAGTCTGATTATTGATGTTTGTTTGTTCAAGTATAAATGTTTGCAAAGTCTCTTCAAGGAATTTTATATGTGTAGCTGGATAAGAATGAAAGTTTGGTGGTTTTTGTGAATGCAGCGGTTGGGCACGATTATCATCTCGCTAACTAAAATTGGGATAATTTCTCTATTGTGGATTGTAAGTTTTAGAATATGGAGAATGAAAAGATTTTTTGAATGTGTTCATGAAATTTGGTTGTACTGGAATGTTTGGACATTCATTGGTGCAGTGCTCCGAAAGTTCACAATTGCTACAAACTTTTTTCTCTTGCACATATTTGATTTTTTTTACTTTTTTAATTTCTATGGCTTCAACTTTTCTTGTTAAACTAGCAATCCTAGTATTTAGATCATCTTCTTGGCTAAGGTAATATTTTTCTTTATTACTATTAGCAAGATTAAATCTAATAGAATTTTTGAAAAAATTAATACTATGTCATGATTGAGAGTTTTTTGTCAAATAATCTACATATTCTAGGGTTTTATCAGGTTTTTTATCAAAAAACTCACCATTACACATTATTTTAACAAATTATTTTATTTCACGAGTTAAACCTTCATAAACGAAACTAATTAAGCATCATTTTTCAAAACTATGATGTGGGCGTAAATTCAACAAATCTTTAGCGACGATGGCTCCATACCAGATACAATGATATGCTTGACTCAGAGATGTGAACAAACCTCTCATAATATCTTCCTTTCTTTCCTAATATTGAAAGAGAGATTTGTTAGAATTTTGAGAAAAAATTTGAATTTGTCTTTTTAAAGCATTAGTTTTATGAGTTGGAAAGGATTTTTTCAAAAATTCAGCTTATATTTCTTGCCAAGTACCAATTGACCTAGGTTTTAAAGAAATAAACTAAGTTTTTATTTTATCTTTTAAAGAAAAATGAAATAATATGAGCTTAACAATCTCATTTGTGCAAGTTTGATAATCAAAAGTGACATATACTTCATCAAATTCTTTTAAATGCAAGAGCTTTCAGAGTCCAAACCATGAAAATTAGGAAGTAAATGGATCATATCTGGCTTGAATCAAAAGTTATTTGTATTGAGAGGAAAAATAAAACATGAAGGAGAAGAGTTTTAAGAAGGTTGCAAGTATAACGCCTGGTACACACCTGTTGATTCTCATTTTCATTTTGGACACTTTTATTTTCAGCCATGGTGGAAGTGTGTGGAAATGATTCAAACAAATTACCAAACAAAATTTCAAAATTATTTCTAACTAAATGTCGAGAATTATGACTGCAGTACCATATAACCATATATGCATAAATAAAATAAACGAACTATATTTACAAAGAAAAAATATTAATAAACCTGAATACCTACCTTGTCTTCCCCGGCAACGGCGCTAAAAACTTGCTATAACTTTAAGGCTGCAAACCCAAGTGCAGGTTGTGTTAAGTAATAAATTTCTCGTGAGTTCGAATCAAGCCACAAGAAAGTTACTTGAAAATTTCAGGATTATAATTCTAAAAAAAACGGGATTTATGTGAATCAAAATATATAAAAATTAATGTATGTTGTAACTAAAAAAAAAATAAAGTAATAAAAGTATTGAGGATTAGGGATACAATCTTGAGTTTTGGATAGAGAAATGATTATTTATTCTTTTTACCTCTCTTAATTATCACTATTGGAATCCTTACATAATGAAGGTTCTAATGGGAATATATTATCAAATAGCTTATCCAATAAGGTAATTATGATATTGTCTTATTATTTGCAAGCAATAAGGTAATCATGATATTGTCTTACTATTTGCAAATTATCTCTTAACGCCAACACTTATTTGTGGGATCAAATATTTATGCACATCTTTGTCAATAACAAATCAATGTTTCACATTAGCAGTCGGTGGGGTAAAACTGTACAATAAGCTAAATGGACCCAAGTATTTGTTGTGTCATTGGAAATACATAAATCAAGAATTACCATAAAATAAGTAGGGTTTAGATCAAAACTCAAAATAATAATACAACATACTTAAATATTTTCTACTCTTATAATCGTTCCTCTTCCTCCATCAATTGGTTCACCCTTTTTTTTCAACAAAATAAAATTTAGAAAGATATAATAAAAGTAAGAAAGACTAAAAATATAAGAGAAACTAGAGAATGTATTTCTATTACTACTAGAAAACTTACATTACTAGAAAACATACATACTAGAAAACTTAGCCTAAAGAAACCCTCTACCCCCCATCTCTTACAAGCTTAATACATTATCGATTTATAGTACTTGGAGTATGCTAGAGGCCAAACAAATAATAGAGGAGTTAATCAAGTGGTATGTTAATTGCCAAGAGTTGGTAAGTTGTTACACCAAGTCCTCAAAATTCTCACCTATCCGATTAAATTATATTTTTAGATTAGATACAGCCAGCTTTTGATGATGAGTAAATAATAAAAGTTGTCGATCTTTTGGTGTTGATATATTTTTATATATCATTTATCAAATTTAGCTATCGAATGAGGGAAATATAGTCAAATTACCGAATCATGTCCAAGAGCTGTCATTTAATAGTAGTAGCACATTACAATATATATTTTTACCATTTTGATACATTTTCTCACCATCTTATCTTCAGCAAACTAGTTTCTTTGACTCTTGGGTATAACATATCCAAATTTTAGCCCAAAATCAATTTGGGCTTAAGAGATATGACCCAATTGGTCAAATGAGTCAATACTGGGCTGAACTCTGATTCGAATTTTTGATAATCTATTTTGTGCAATCATTTGGATGAATTTCCTGCTATAATCAAAATTGAATTGAGCTCAGTTTCCAACATAAAAGTTGTAGTCCTATCTCCTATTTCAATTACGAGTATTATACACGTAGGTTATTTCATCAACTAATCTCTCGATTGAGTCTAGAACATGGATTAATAGTCAAAAATCTAATTGATCAATAAGTATAATTTCATTTTAAGTTTCAATGACTTATAACGAATTGTTAGAAAATCATGTCTAACATTCATCCTGCCTTGACCAAGGACTTCTAAGTCATGAACTATGAAAATAGGAGCTTCACTTATTTTGTCAGACAAGTGATAGATCCTTTGTTGACCACTCATTAACCTCCTTACATATCAATGCAACATCCAACGTGTCCCTTTTATAATTGTCAAGTAATCAGAAGATACATCAAAATGAAACACGATATGCACAAGACTACCATAGTGTCTCAAGTTAAAGGACTAATCGTGTACTATCATAATATGAAAATTCTTATTTCGATAAACAAGTTTCCAATTAAGAATTTCCACTAGGCTTATACAGTGTACTTGTTACCTAACAAGCACCCGCATACATACATTGGCGTCACCATACCAATGTCCATAGAGTGAGACATCTTTCTCATACGAGCATGCATCATATGCGCGAGTCTATTGGACTATTTGATGTCCTATCTCAAAAAACCTTTGATTCAGAGCTAATTTAAGAATAAAGCCATAGAGGCATATTCCATGATCACCATCAAATGCGTGACCATACCCGTAGCTAAGTTTGGTCTAGGGACTTTATCTAATTATAAGAAGTAATTCAAGTATATAAATTTGCCTTTTTATTAATATGATTTGAAAAAGATTATTTTTACAAATACAAGAGTATAAAGGACACACAATCTAATTAGCACGTTGGGCAGTACTCTAACAATCTTCTACTTGCCCTAACACCAATTACCCATGTACTGTAGACCCATCTTCTCAAGATGTTTGTCGAATACCTTCTGCACTAGAGGTTTGTTCAGGGAGTTTGCTATATTTTCTACTGAGGCGACTCTATCCACTACAGCGTTATCTCTGCCAATGATCTCTCTGATCAGATAGTATCTCCTTATAATATGTTTGGATCTTTGATGAGATCTTATCTCTTTTGATTGTGCAATAGCTCCATTGTTATCACAGTATATCAATACATGATCAACAACAGATGGAACCACACCTAACTCTTGGATGAAGTTCCTTATCTAAATAGCTCATTTTACCGTATCACATGCAACAATGTATTTAACTTCAGTAGTAGAATCTGTGATCGTCTCCAGCTTGGAACTCTTCCAACTGACCGCATCACTGTTTAAGGTGAATAAGTATCCGGACATTAACTTTGAGTCGTCTATATCGGATTGAAAACTAGAATCTATGTAGCTTTCTAGTTTCAATTCTCCAGAGCCCATATACAAGAAAGATATCCTTAGTCTTTCTCAAGTACTCCAAGATCATTTTTACAGCCTTCAAGTGCTCCTCATCTGGATTGGACTGATATCTACTCATGACACTCAGAGCATATGCGACATCTGGCCTTGTACATGAATGCCATACATTATGCTTCTTATGGCGGATGCATAAGTTATGCAGGTCATCCTTCCCCTCTCCTCATGAGTTTTAGGAGACATTGCCCTAGAGTCGATCCACAGGAAGTTACTTGAAAAATTCAGGATTATAATTCTAAAAAAATGAAATTTATGTGAATCAAAGTATATAAAAAATTAATGTATGTTGTAACTAAAGAAAAACTAAAGTAATAAAAGTATTAAGGATTAAGGACCTACTCTTGAGTTTGGATAGAAAAATGATTATTTATTTTTTTTACCTCTCTTAATTGTCACTATTGGAATCCGTATATAATGAAGGTTCTAATGGGAATACATTATCAAATAGCTTATCCAATAAGGTAATCATGATATTGTCTTATTATTTATAAATTATCTCTTAACGCCAACACTTATTTGTGGGATCAAATATTTATGCACATCTTTGCCAACAACAAATCAATGTTTCACATTAGCAGTCAGTGGGGTAAAACTGTACAATAAGCTAAATGAACTCAAGTATTTATTGTATCATTGGAGATACATAAATCAAGAATTACCACAAATCAAGAATTTTTACCATTTTGATATATTTTCTCACCATCTTGTCCTCAACAAACTAGTTTCTTTAACTCTTGTATATAACATATCCAAATTTTAGCCCCAAATCAATTTGGGCTTAAGAGATATGACCCAATTGGTCAAATGATTCAATACTGGGCTGAACTCTGATTCGAATTTTTAGTAATCTATTTTGTACAATCAATTGGACAAATTTTATGCTATAATCAAGATTGAATTGAGTTCAGTTTCCAACATAAAAGTTGTAGTCCTATCTCTTGACTTTCAAATAAAGTAAGATTCAGGTCCATAGAGCTTTTGATCATGAAGTTATGCCTAAAATACAAAAACTATATAAGTTTAGAAATATGCTTCTTTTGATGTTTTTATATTCATTGATTCCCTAACATAAAATATTAATAAAATAATAATATTTACAAGAATAAAGTAAAAAAAATTAAAGAATTTGATACAAAAATATGTCAAAATATGCATTTATCATGTGCAAGTCTTATGGACTTATCGATATCCCGTCTCGATGAACCCTTAATTTAGAATAAATGTTTAAGATCACATTTATAAATGTATATTCCATGATTGTTATCGTATGCGCGACCATACCCTATAACTAAATAAAATCTAGAGAAATTCTAATGATGCAAATTTAAGATGAAAATTATCTTTTATTAATATAAATTAAATAAAAATATTTATTATAAGAGTATAATAACGACCAAACTAATTGGCTCGACGAACATTATATTAACTCTCAATCACTAATTTTTAAGGCAGTAGTACATAATTTTTTTTAACTTTTTTCACTCTCATTTAAAACTGTGTCAGGTTAAAATAGGAATCTAAAAATTGAATGGAGCGAGCATTTTTTTTGTTTTTTTTGCAAATCTGTTTATGCCTATAAACAGGGATTATAGCATAGACCCTACCTAATTTATTAAAATTTACAAATCACCTGGTTTATTAAAATTTAGAAATCAATGAGTACAAGTGAAATGTTTCTGGTTGCCATAAATAAGTAGAAAACTACTCTAGAAGAATATGATGAAAACAATCTAAATAAAAAGCACAATTTGCACCTAACATAAGGGAGTTCTAATAATGCCATTAATAGCACCATGAAGATCTGCTGCGTTGAAGGATCAGGATCTCGAATCACGAGCTTGATTAGCAAGAAAGTCTGCGGCGGATTTCCTTCTCAATAAATATGTGAGAATTGTACTGTGAAATGACTCAACAAATTGCAAATAAATAGATTTTGCACATTTCCTTCCCAATAGAAAGTCATGGATTTGAATTTTTTTTCTTAATTTTTTTTAGAAGGATATTATTCTCAATTCCCTTCAAATAACTCGAATTTATAAAATCATGGATTGGAATGAAAAAATAGATATTTAACTCTTAGCTTTTAATATTTTTCCATGTCCTTGATTCAATCGATATATTAAATAATGAAATGATCTTATTACATAGTAATTGTAATTGAAGAGATTCACTTGATTATTCACATATATTTAGATTTTCATGTCATGTTACAAAATGTTAACCATAATTTATAAGAATTTTGGAATTAATGAGATTGAATTATCTAAACAATATAATTGTCCAATTAAAATACAGTATTTGTGTTCTAATATTCTATTACTAATTTATTAGTAAACTTCTAGGGTCACACATTTGATCGAATAAGTCCACTCGAAAAAAATACTTTTTAACAAAAAAAATTTAACAAAGAGTTGGATTAAATAATTATTTAGATTAATTCATCAATGCGACTTAATTTCATTAAATCTGATTCATTGGACTAACTGTAAAAATTTGGTCTCAAATGAAGTCGGGTTGAGTTCTAGAAACGAAAGTACGTGCTACCCAAGCCCAGTGCGAGACACTGATTTGTTGGAGAAAAAACAATTAAATAACAATATTAATTGTTAGATATTGGCTTAATGGGCTCTGAGTCTCTGTAAGTAAATTAAGAATTTATGACTTTGATTTGATAAATCTAATTAATTAACTTGATCGCAAATTTTTTTAACATTAACTTTATTAAACAATTTAGCCTTCAATTGAGTTTAAATTATATGAATAGCAAAATAAGTTCAAAGCAATATAGGGAAAAGACACACAAAAAAATTAAAATTATCTCATATAATTTTGAACATTTAATGTATCTTCTCTTTACTATTGTGATAATATTTTCACTATTTATTTAATTTAATTCAATTAAGATTTATTTATTTTGTAAAACTAGTATTAAAAAAATTAATATCAAATTAATTGACATTTAATTGCAAATAAGCCAAAATCCAATATAAATTATAAAAGATGAAGCAAAAAATAAAATAAAATCCTTTTACTTAATTTAAGGATATCTTTTGTCCAATAATATTTCTTATTTTAATTTATATGAACATTTAAAAGTTATATTAATAAAAAATTAATTGATATCAATCCTATAATACAAAAGAAAAAATATATTTAATTTAATTTCATAACATACAAATTTTGAAAACTAGGGAACACTCTTACCTACAAATTTCACAGGCTCTAAATAACATACGCCGCCAGCCCACTTTAAAGAAGAGTAAAACCCAAAACCCTAGCTCCCTCTGCGCCTCTCTGGCTCTCTCTATAAGTACTACCAGTTTTCCCCTCATTCCGACGCGCCGCTCTCCACACACACACACAAAATCGGTTGCTAAGCTTGCTGAAACTCATTTATTTATTTCAAATCTTTAACGGTATAGATATGTGGGCAATGATGAGTCGTTTGTGATAGGTCTCGTTCATCGTAACGGCATTTTTCTATGCCTTGCCGACCATTCTGATATATCACCACCCATAAACTGAGTCCCTGCTTTCTTTCTCTGTATTCAGGTTTACATCAATTAGGTAATTTTTCATTTTTATGTTTTCTTGGGTTTTCCCTGAATTTCTTTTGTTTTTTTTTTCTTTTGAAATTTTTAATATATTGGTGGACGATTATGAAATTAATTTATTGACAAGCATATGTCTGAAAGACCACATGTGGATCAATCAAATCTTATCTATGAGGCTGTTATTTAGTTTGATATTTGTGGGTTCAATTTTTTTTAATCTGGCTTTGCAAAACGACTGCTTTAGTAAATTTTTGAGTTGCCAATGATGATTGACGTGGTATTTATGAGAATTCACTGATTACAACCACACTACTGCCTTCCTTCTGAGGCTTTTTTTTATCCGAGTTCATTGGTTACATGTTTTTTAGTAGCTTGATGGTTGCTTGTTATGTGTTCATGGTTTAAAGATCTTACTTTTTTATGCAGTTCCCTTTTAATAATACTATTGATCTTTTTATTATCTCTTAGTTCCAATAAAAATGGGGGTCAAGTGATGATCAGAAGCATAGTTCAAATGATTCATTTGTGATTATAAAACTTTAGTCTTTCGCTCCTATCTGATCACTCCCATGATCTTTATATTGGTATTCATATCCACCTTTCAAATTGGATTTTTACTATTCTTTTTTCTACTTTTTCTTATCATTCCGGTTATTGCATTTATAGTTTTGTTTTCTGAGGAGAACTCTTATAATGGTGGGCAATTAATACATAAGTAATAATGTACATGGTTGCAGTTGGCTCGAATTTTTAATGAGTTGTTTGGTAAAGAACTTTGGGACGAGGACGAACAATACATTGGTCTCCTTCGTTGTAAAGGTGTCTGTTTTTATACCTTGCCGACCATACTGATATATCACCACCATAAACTGAGTCCCTTTCGTAACTTTGATGGAAAACATATTTTTAAATGGGCTTTTGGGATTTTTAATTCTTTGTATTTGTTTTGTGTTCTTTGTTGTTAAATAGATTTTTGCAACTTGTTGGCCGATGATTAAATTTTATCAAAGACAAGCATATGTCTGAAGAATTCATGTGGACAGTCTAATCTTCTCAATGAGGCCTCTTCTTTATAATTTTTAGTAATTATATTTTGTTTTGGATGAGTTATATATCTCTCTCCCTGATGTAATGTGATTTTAGTCTGGATCAGGGATAGAATGAGGAGGGGTCTGACAGGAGTAGTCTTTCCCTGTAAGTGCAAATGTATAATGCATATCTCTAAAGAAGTGCTAATCTGTCGATTTCTGTAGTAAATCAGAATCACTTTGTATGGTTAAAATTTAATGAGTATAAGTGTGTTATTTCTGAAGCTATGGGTTTAATTGTATCGAGATTGGTCTATATACTCACGTCCTTTTGTTGTGAGGGGAGAATTTTATTTCTGATTTTTTACCTATTCCACATGGGGCCAATGATGACTGGTGCTTTACCGTATTTCTGACACCTCTTGTTTGAGAAGAGCCTTCAGGCTTTTTTGTGAGCACAGAAAGCATCTATCTGAGCCTCGTTATATTTGATCTTTTTCTTGAGGCATTTTTATTCAATAGCCTAATATTGTATCACACTGTAGGTCCTAATTATTCTGTAACAATCTTATTGTCTGAAGTTTGTTGTCTTGAGCTCCCCTAGCTACATTCTTTGTTGTGTTTCCTATGCATGCTTTGAGTGGAATTTCAGGCAACCCCCTTCTGTCCCAGAAGTTGGGAAGGGTGGTGTTAATCTGCTCATATATCAGTCAACTTTTGCTCTTCAGATTTGCTGAGTATTTACCTGAAGCTGGTCTAGTAAGCATAAGGACACTTCATATGTTGATCTGTGCAATTCTTGCATTCTGTTTTAGGCCTTTTGTATGATTATTTCTGGTCATTCTCGTTTTATGTCTTCAATTGAATAGAATTCATCCCCGACTTGATGTTGGAAGATTTTAAAATCCATGCCCGGTGGTACAAGAGTTGTTTGGTCCTTCTCTAAAAGTTTATTTAAGACCATATTGTGTATGCTCAAAATAAGATATTTTTTGAAATTATATGTTATGAAGCTTCTTTATCTGGTTGACAGGATATAACTTTGTTTCCTTTCAACTCGTTCCCTTGAAGCAAAAGTAATTGTGTTGCTCTTTTTATGTCAGTCCATCATTTCTTTGTGTTTGGAGAACACTTGGGCAGCTACATAAACATATAAAAATGTTGAATGTGTTTATCGTAGTATCTTCTGTGTTTATGGGAGAATAGAGAATGAGACAACCATGATGAGTTCTACAGACCTGTAATGATTGCGGATATGATCGCAATTGTTATGAACATCTAAGGGACTGAGTTGTTTTATTTTGTAGAGAGGTCTAATGTTTCAAAACTATGTTTTTAATTATGCTATGATTAATTTTATTCATTTTGCTTTACTTGCATGATGTATCTTGTCATACTTACCTATTGCATTGTGTGGCATTATTACAAGTGAAGCTATAATTTTGTTCCTCTCGCTATCCGGTATACTTTTATAGTGCATTTGGACGTCGAGGAACTACATTATTTTCATTCCTATTATTCTCATTTCCTGTTGAATAGTTTGTGGACATGTTAGTCCTTGTGTCTTGTATTTATTTTTTATGAGAAATCAAATTTTTGTGGAAAATGTGCATGCAGACCTTGTTTTAACATAGGTGAAGCTGGTATTTGAGTTGCACTAATCTAATTTGGTTGGCTCAATCCGACAATTTTTACCCAGATACCATTTGCAACTAATGCCTGCTTGGAAAGATTGTTACTTTCGTTAAATCAATTTCAATTGTAGTAGTGGTCGGATCAATCTAATCTACGATCAGAAAGTTATCGTGTCTCTATGTTGATAGAGCTATTTGGATGGAGTAGTATGAATCTTCTGATGGAATTTGGACTTGTGATGGATTTGAAGCTATTTGATATCACATGAATGTTGGTGTTGGATGGCGTTCTTGAATGGAAAGTTTCATTAGGAATTGCTTTTATGTGTTCCAAGGAACGATTTAGAAAAGGTGATTGGCTGGATTATTGGTAGAAATAATATTCAAATGTCAAATATGATGGCTATATATTCCTGGAAAAGTAGAAGAAGCTTTTGAAAAAATTTATTATTTTAAATATATAAATCATGTTTGTTTTATTTAATTTTATTAAAAATAATTTATTTTATATTTTATTTTTCTCTTACAAAACACTTTCGAATCATATTTTCAACATTTTTAATTCTGTTTTTACACAATATTAATTAATTTTTTTTAAACTACATACTTTCTCATTAATATATTTTTATATTATTTACATTAATAATATGATACTTACAACTACTTACTAGTAACACACACACACACATATATATATATATATATTTGTGCATATATGAAATTCAAATCGATTAATGTAAGTTAATTTATGTATATATATTATATATATTTATGTAGGTATGCAATGCAATGTTATTAAATTAGTTCCAAAAAATAATACCATATATATTTTTTTCATGAAAATAAATTATGTGCTTACCATAAAAATTTTACAAAAAATTTACTTTCTACCAATATTTTATATTTTTTTTTCAAATAAATTCTCATATTCAAATAATATTTTATATATTTTTTTTATAAAAGTTCTCACATCCAATTAAAAAAAAACAATCACGTCAACTAAATATCATATTCAATTACACTTTCAAAATCTACTAGTTCTTTTATAAAATAACTTTTGTCACTATACAATTACACACAATCATACCTGTTCCTTCTCTTTTTGGTTTGATTTTGAATATTTGTTGTTTTATGACAAATATGTCGAGCAAATACGGTTTCAAGTTTTAATATTTTTCACTTTTTTTATTGTCTTACTTTTGAGTAAGTTCTCCTTTAAAAAATGGTAATAAAATAAAAGACTCTCGACATTTTTACAACTGAAAACAAAGCATGTAGGTAGTGTATGTAAATTAACGAAGGTAGATAAGAAATTTTAAAAGATTTGACATTTTCAAGAGCTGGGACATTTTAAATCTAGATTGATTCATACAATCAATCAAATAATTACAAAATTGAAAGAAATAAGAAACTAATTAAATATATACAATATTTCTTCTAATATGCCCCCTCAAGATGGAGATTCCAACCTTTGTTTTCATAGATTAAAATGAGTCTGCGGGAGTAGTTTGATAAGAGCATCCGTTAGTTGATCATAAGAGGAAACATGTGAGACACGAAGAAATACAATGTGAGAACTTGATCTCTGATGTAATGGTAGTCTATTGCAATATACTTCATGCGTGAGTGAAATACCAAATTAGCACAAAGATGAGTTGCTCCAATGTTGTCACAATAGATGATTGGAGAGGTAGGGACATGGACATCAAGATGAGTAAGAAGTGAGCATACCAAGCGAATCTCAACAATAGTAGTAGCGATAGATCTGTACTTAGCCTCAATAAAAGACCATGCCTCAACATGACCATGATCTATGGTGCACATATGTAACGTAACAATCGTTTGGCTGCATTTCAATGTTCAGTAGTAGGGCAATGCATAAACTGAGAGACTTTATTCACCGTAAAGGCGATGTCTGGTCATGTGAGATATAGGTATTGAAGGTTGCCAACAATAGTGCGAAACTCAGTGGGGTTTGTCAAGGTAGTATTAGAGTATAGAGTAAGCATAGGCTCGGTAGCAAGTGGTATTGCTATTAGTTTTGCAACTGTCATGATGGTTCGAGCAAGTAAATCTCTACTATACCATTTGAATATGTGATAAAAGCAACCTAGAAGAAGTGGGAATGACTTCCACACCAAGAAAGAAAGATAGGAGGCCAAGATCCTTAAGTGAGAATTGTTGGGTGAGCAGGGAGATGAACCGTTAGACTAAAGTGTCGTTGTCACCTGCAATGATGATGTCATCAATATAGCAAGAAGATAAATAAGATTACCACTTGTATTGAGAACAAAGAGAGATATATCAGCATGGGAGTTGGTGAAGCCGAAGGTGATAAGGAATTGGTGCAATGCATGATACAAAGCATTTGGTGCTTGTTTGAGAACATAAATGGCCTTTCTAAGTTTGCACACGTGAATAGGTTTGTCGCAATCAATGAATCTTGGTAGTTGTGCCATATATACGTCCTCAGTGAGATGTCCTTAGAGAAAGGCGTTGTTGACACCTAATTTACGTAAGGATCATCCACGATTGATAACAAGGTTGGGCACTAGCCGTACGGTGGTGTGCTTGATCACCAGGCTAAAAGTTTCATGGTAGTTTGCTCTCGAGCATTGGTGAAATCCTTTTGCTACTAAGCATGCTTTGTACCTAGATTTGTGCTAGGTGAGGCGAGAACAAGCATCCACGTGCCATGCCGAACAAGAGCGTTATACGCTTTAGACATGGCCTGACACCATGTTGGATCTTTGAGGGCTTGGGTAGCTATGGATGGTTTAAAGTTAGTAGAGGGGGTTAAAGTGGTAGTTAGGTTGAGTTTGAAATAGGTTTAAGAATGTTATTTTTAGCTTGGGTGGTCATGATATGGGTGTTTTAGGTTTTTTTGACTTGATTGAGGTTATTTAGGTGTATTTATGTTGTCTAATTGATCTATTGGAGATGTTTGATTAGCTGATTAGGTTGGGGTTGAAGTTCGGTAGATTCTAGTGGTGTCTAGCTGATTGGACAGGGGTGTCCGATCAGTCGGTGCTTGGTGTTGGACTGTGCAATGGTAATGAGTGAACAAATAGTTGTGGGGACATGTGAAGGGTGGGGGTGGGTAGACAATGTATAAGATAGACAGCAATGACAAATGCATAATTCTAATAACTGACTGGAATAGAATGCATGAGTGAAGAGTGAAAGGCTATTGTGTTCAGGTGTATGTGGTGTGGGTGGTAAAATAGGATATACCATTTGTGGAGAGTAATTGTATTGAGAGCTTGATATTCTACTCCATTGTTAGAGTAAAGGGTGACAATGGATTGTTTAAACCATTTTGCCACAAGAGATTTGAAGCGAACAAAAACATCATATACATGAGATTTTTGTTGTAAATGATAATACCAGATGTATTTGGTGAATTGATCAAACAAAAATAACATAGTATTTAAAACCATCAATACATGAAGAAAGTGTAGCTAATGAACTTGACTATGGAAGTGAAAAATTAGAAATAATAAATTTAAAGGCACTTGATGTGGGATACGTTAATCTAGAGTGCCACTCGGATAGAGTGGTCTTGACACTTGGAAAAGAAACTAATTGAGATGATGCTTTGGAGGAAGACACCGACCACTCGTACACATGATATGTAGTTGGTCCTTTCAATAGCGGTGTTATTAGTGCAATAAAATTGATAAATGGATATAAGATTTTTTTTCATGCTAGATACACAAAGAACATTGGATAATTTAAAAGATTGAGAGATAGTGGAGTATGGAGAGATAGGTTGCTCAGATCGGTGGTACGTGGTGATACTGTCTAGGAGCCATGTGGGAGTGTTGGTGGTGTTGACACTCGTATAGTGCACTCGGGATTGCCACGGGGCAGGAGAATATGGTGTTAAGGGACGAGGAGCCGAGGGGCGATGATTCTGAGATGTTGGGGATGTGACAAGGCTGAAGATAGGACACCTTTTGGCAGTATGGCCTTGAACACCACGCGGTTGACAATAGCTGCTATAACTTTAAGTTTGCAAATTCAAGTGCAGGTTGTATTAAATAATAAATTTCTCGTGAGTTCGAGGTCGATCCACAGGGAAGTTGTTTGAAGAATTCAATTTATATTGCTAAAAAAATTAAATTTATGTGAATCAAAATATATGAACAATTAATGTATGCTGTAACTAAAGAAGAATCAAAGTAATAAAATTATTGAGGATTAGGTATAGATACTCTTGAGTTTTTTGAGAAAGGAACAATTATTTATTCTGTTTACCTTTATTAATTAACACAATTGAAATCCATACATAATAAAGGTTTCAATGAGAAGATATTATCAAATAACTCATGCAATAAGGTAATCATGGTATTGTTTTATTATTGCAAATTATCTCTTAATGCCAACACTTATTTTTAGCAAACTTGTTTGTTTTCTCATGTGTATAACATATCCGAATTTCAACCCAAAATAGATATGGACTTAAAAAATATGACTTAATTGGTCATATAAGTCAATATTGGGCTGAACTTTGATCCGAATATTCCTTAACACAAAATATTAATAAAATAATAATATTAACAATAATAAAACAAAAAAAGTATAAAGGAGTTGATACAAAAATATATCAAAATATGCACTTATCAATATCCAAGATACGAACGCGGTGGAGGATGATCTCTAGGAGGGGCATGGGTTTGCAGCCCAGCGTTTGGAAATGCAGGATGACATGGATGCTGCTGTTACTTCGGGCGTGTGGCAGTGATGGTGGCAAGGTGGAGGAGGAGCGCAGAGATGCCTCTTTGTTGATGAGTTTCTCATAAAGCTTATCAAATGATATCGATGTTTTCTAAGCGTTGACTACTTCTACCATTAATTGATATTTTGGACTTAGAACATCAATAACTTGTCTATTAAATCCTCATACCGAGTAGAGCAAGTTCGTCAGCATGAGACTTGATGAATTCCATGTACTCTGCAATGCTTTTCGAACCCTTGACATGATGCTTAAGCCTCTCTTTGATCTGTGTGATGTGACCGTGAGTGGGTTTTGTATAGGTATTAGCAAGGGTGGTCCAGATTTAGCATGATGTGGTGGTGGTGGAAAGAAGGGGTCATATGGATGGAGAGACACCGCCTAGAAGAGCACTAAAGATGAGTCTATCTTGGCATGGGCATTTCCATGTATTGTAAGCGGGATTTGGTGAGGTGGTAGTACCGATGGTGATAGTAGTAGTGGGACATGGATGAGTGCCGTCAACAAACCTTCTACTTCATACCCTTCAAGAAGAGCATGAATTTGAAGCTTCCAAGTGATGTAATTGGTGGTGGTGAGTTTGGATATTAGTTAAATTGATGGCAACAAGAGGTTGATTGGGTTCTTGTGTGATTTGGATGATATTATGTGGTGTTTTAAAGGTGGTGGAGTCTTGGGAAGCCATTGTAGGTGTACTGGGCGAAGACAAGAAGAAAAAAAAAATGACCTGAGAGAGATGGTGGACTGTGATACCATGCAGAAATTAGAATACTAATGGCTTGATTTTTTCCATCGATGAAATTGATATATATACAAGAGTGCAAGATTCAAATTAGTTATATTTCTAATCCTAATTCAAATCAAGCAAAAGATTTTAAATCTGGATTGATTCCTATAATCAACCTATACAATCAATCAAATAATTACAAAATCAAAGAAATAAGAAACTAACTAAATATATTCAATATTTCCTCCAATATCTTGGACTTATAAATTTGAATATGTTTTTTTTATTTTATTTAATTATTTCTTTTATTTTGATTTGTTAATTGTGTTATTTTGATATTCATATTTAGTTTTGATATGCATATATATATATATATATACATATATATATATATATATATATATAAATTTATTTATACAGATCAATCAAATTTTTACGTGATCAGTTGATTTAATATCCGATTTGGGTTTAAAAACATTGATGTTAACACGTTGTCCACTCTAACTCCACCAATTATGAAAATATACACTCGACTCATGTTAATGAAATGAATAACCTTGGTTTGAATTTAGCAATTATATAATATTCATCACTGCATGCAAAATAGTTAATAAAGTTAAAACAAAATGTAAATATTGGCTTGTCATTAAAATGATGGATAATTAATATAGTTAGTTTCATTAGAATTTTTTTTTCAATACTGAAACTCTTCAATCAAAAATAATTCTAAAACTAATAAAGTCAAATTCCCAGTTTTTTAATATTTGTTGTTTGCTGCAGGACTTCGAATTTTACCTTGAACTCAACAGCCAAGGGGTTTTGGTTGAGGGGGCCGTGTTGTTAGCAGTAAAACTTAATATCAGAGGTTGATGTAATTTAATATAGTGCGGGTTCTAAGATTATATTAACTTTATTATATTTTTAATTTAATTTCTCAATATTTTAATCAATTTTTAAGTACTAATTATTATTTAATAAAAATAGTATTTGTATTGTTGATGTTTAAGTAATATAGAATATAAAATACTTCGAAAACGAGATTCGGTAATTTCTTTAGACCTAGTAAATTCATTTCTCAATTTTAAACGTATTTATTGTTTTTCGCCTCTCCCTTTACTTGGTCGATGCCGCCTCATTGAATCCCAATTTGTTTAGGGATTGGTAAATTTTAATTTTTTTTTCTTAATTTTTTTTCCTTGTTTAAAAAAATGGTTTGATTACAACTAATATTAATTACTAACATAATTTGATAAATGACCAAAATAAAAATAAAAAAAATCATCATATTTTTAATTAATCAAAAATTTGATTTGATTTAATTGAAACTTAAAAATTCCTAATGCAAAAATATATTTAATTTATTTTTCTTTGTAATTTTTAGATATGGTAAGATTTTTTCATTTATTTATTTTTTGTTTCCCTCATTTTTATGGAACCAAATGACGTTTAAATGGTGCATTTTTAATCTAAACATCTATATATGTATAAGAGGAGTTTGTACATATTGTTCATTCTTTTTAAAATGTTTCGTTTATATGGATTCAAGGACCAATAAATAATTTATTGAAGTTTTGGTCTTTCAAGATCATGAGTGATCATCACCGTGGACATTATCTCTTAATTTGATGAATTTCATACTACATAAAAATATATATTTAATCATTATACGAATAGTTTTCCTAGCAAAAAATAAAAATAAAAATCTAACTATCGGAATTAATTCAATTATTGACTATACTAATCTTTGTATTTAATATAATAAGAAATATTAAGTACTTAAACTGAAAATATTATATACGCACCACTTCTACTATTTAAAACTAAAATAAATACCCCTTCCGTTATGCACATATTACAATTAAAGTGGGGGGCGAAAGTATCATTTCAACGATTTCGTTAACTTTTTTTAGACTTTCCTTTATAGTTTACAATAAATTTTTAAAAAACTAAAATCTATTGCAAAAATCAAAGGAATAGCGAATATATTATAAAGTGTTGATTCAATCAATATCTTCTACTTTGTTTTTTTTTTTTCTTTCTCATTTATTTTTTTTAAAGAGAATTATGGTGATGTTGTATGTAGGGGTGATCATAATTTTTAAAAAACCGCCCGAACCGTCCCGTATCGCATCGTTAATATTGATTTATCACAAAAATCATAATTTAAAATACGAAACAAAAACCGCACCGTCTTAGCGGTGCGGTGGCGGTTTGGGAGTTAAAAAAATCGTAAAAAACCAAACCACCTATTTATACCTCAAAAGAGTAATTTTGTAATTAACCTATTATACAAAACCTTAATAATTAATTTGATTATTCTTTCTTACAACTCACATCTCTCAATTTCAAGACTTAAGTGATAATTGCATATTTTTATATTTATTTGTATCAATTCTTCTATGTCTTCCTTACTTTGTTTTTGTTAATAATGGGTTTTTAGTAATGTTTTGTGTGTGATAGGAGTTTAGGAACCAAAAGATTGAAAATGAGCCAAAACGAAGTTGAAAGAAGCATTTTTGGGCCAAATTAACATAGTTCTACTGCGGCAGTGTTTGTATTTTTGGCATAAATGTCTGATCCAAAGTTCTATTGACCTTATTCTTGGCTTATTGGAAAGATAAAAGATATATCTACAACTTTTATGTTGGCAATTGTTCCCAATTCAATTGATTTCAAAGAGCAAAATTCAGTTAAAGAGTCAAACATGAACTGAAACTTTCAGATATAACAGTTTTCGTATTTTTGGCATAAATCTATCTACAAATGTGATATTGATTTGATTAAAGTTGCTACAGAAAGATGATCAATGGGGCTACAATTGTTATGAAGATACCAAAATCCAATTCATCCTAGAAATAAGTCAACAATCAGTTGAAATGGGATAAACAGTGTCAGACTGCAGTTTTGGAGAAGAAGAAAATAGTAGCAACGGTGTTTAGGCGCCTAAGCACCGTGCTTACTGTCCTCTTCGAGAAATATGGCGCCTAGGTGCTATCGATGTAGGAAAATAGATTCATTTGCTTGAAATGACAACTCTTTACACCTTTTGGTACATGTTTATGATATGTATACACTAAATACATTTAATACATCACACAACACACCTCATACACTTTACACTAAACACACAACATACCTTAAACACTTTACACCAAGTACACAATACACCTTAGATATTTTATAACAAATCACAACACCATCTCATACTTTATAAATACATACTATCCTCTCAACACACACATCAATTTTCAGATTCACTCACTCTCTACATTCATTCACATTCACATTCATTCAGATTCACTCACTTTCTACACAACACACCTCGTGGGATCGACTCTTATTTTCACTATACTCATTAAAAATTTATTGAAGAGTAATGTTTAAATTTGATAGGCCTACGACAACCGACCATTAAGATAAAAAACAAGAACAACAACCATCCCACCTAAATGAAATTAATTAAATAAGTAGAATATATGAAATGAATTGAAATTTATGTACAACAATATAACTATTTGTTAGTACATGAAAGATTATACTATTATTTTTAGGATAAAGATCATGATTTTATTTTCATGTTCAAATGATTTTTGTATTAATATCTTAATTTTATGGAGTTTAATAATTTCTCTTATTAGTAAAAGACTGTCAAACCATCCGTATCCGCCCACAACCGCTTAAAATCGCACTTTTATTTTATTTGATAAAATCGCAAAATCACACCATGATCACCCCTAGTTGTATGCATTAGGTGATGTCTTATGGTAATACGAGGATTCTTTGGAAGTTGTTATGTGCATAAATAAATTATACAGCATGTAACAATAAAAATATTTGGACTTATAAAGTTTGACAAGTTAAGTTTAACCAATAAAGTTGTAGATTGATTCTACATTTCATTTTCAAAAAATACTTTTAAACTACTTATTTTTTTCCATTACAAAATAAAGATTATTTTCTAAAAATAGAGTGCATATATTTAAAAATATATGATGTAAATTTAGGATATACACTTGAAAATTAAGGCGAAAGATTTGAAAATAAAATTATTTTATTTAAAAATAAGCAAAACAACTACTATATTTTATATTGAAAATACAAATATTTTAAGAAGATAAAATTAAATATTATGCAAAGTACATAAATAATATTTTCGTCTTCCAAATATATTCTCACTCTATTTTTAAAAAGTAATCTTTACTGTTTATTGAAAAAAAAATAAGTAATTCAAAAATATGTTTCTCAACATGAAATGCCGAATTAACCTAACAACTTAATTGGCCACACTTGTCAAACTTTATTGGTCCACGTATCTATAGTATTGCATGCTGCATAGTTTATTTATACACATAATCAACCTTCTAAAAACCTCCACATCATAATAACAAATCATCATAGTCTCACTTAAAAAATAAAATAATTGAAACAAGAAACCAAAAATTAAAAAAATAAAGGTTTATTATATTTTGTATTTTACTAAAATAATAGGTCTCTAAAAATACAAAAAATTCTAAACTTGGGAAAAAATGTGTTTAAACATTTTCAATCCTTAAGGTTAATACTAACACTGAATTTTAGCATAAAGTTGTCACAAAAACATAATTGACTCATTCTTGATATTTGTTGTCATTGAATCAATGTGTGGCCAATCGAATGTCCGAAATGTGTCGGTAGTCCAAATTTTTAAATAAACAAATAAATAAATAAATCACGCCTTCATGTTTTTAACACACACACAAAAAAAAACTAAAAGTCGTGGTTTTAATCCATGCTATCTATGATAATAAGTTGATTTTTGATTTGGGCAAAAGTAGGGACTGATCGTAATTTGTTTTATTCGAGGATTCCTAGTAGATTTTGAATTGGTTGGTGATGAGTTGGACTTGTTGAAAAAGTGAGGTTCAAACCCAGGTGGGTTTGGTGGTTTGTCATGAAATGAGGGGCAAAGGGATTAGGTTGTACTGGTATGTGGTTTGATTATGGTTCATCATTGGAATTAGGAGTTTGGGAGTGTGCTTAAGAGTTCACTGGGATTTGAATGATAGAGACTATTTCACATGCAACTATAGGTACTGTAGTCTGACATTAACGGGTATAACCTCATGCAAGGGTCTCTATATGACTACCCGAGTTTGTTCTATAGCCTAAGATATTTTAGAACTGTCATCATGCTTACCGATTGAGTGGTTGAAGGGTGACGGGGGCAAGGTGGGAGATGGCCGAGAGATTGTGGAATGTCAGGTATTATTGGGGGAAAAAAAGTTGATAATGGTATTTATGGCAGATGAAAGGAGGGTGGAGCATTTTTGTTATAGAGAATTAGTCATCCTTTCAATCATTTTTAATTTTTCTTAGTGTACTACATTAGCTTTGATTGATGACGAAGATGTTATATATATATTATATATATTATATGTGTGTTATATTGAGTGTCTTCATAAATTTGTATTTGTTCATTGATTGGTCACTAGAGTATTGGTGTTTCTTTTTTTTCTACAAATAAATGAAGATTTGGTGAGTTTAAAATATAAGTTATTTTGAAATTCACCATTATAATAAAGAAAATCAAGAAAACTTTATATTGTAAGGAAAGAAAGAGATAAAAATCAATAAATCAAAAAGAGAAAGTAGATAACATGCCTTTTTTAAAAGTTTGTGCAAATGCCACAAAGATGATCTCTCTACCATGAAATGCGCAAGGCTTAATATTTTAGATAAAGCATGGATTCAATCCACACTTTTAATTTATTTTTTTTAAAATTAAAGGTGTGGATTTTATTTTTTTAATAACAAATCCATATCCACACTTCTATGGAATAATATATTCACTTGATGTGAAGCTGCAACAAATGGTGGCAACCCTCAATGAAAGTGAGGGTTGTTAGCGTTGAATTATTTTAAAAAAAAAAAAAAAATGCTGAAGGAGTGAATTCAATCCACACTTTCAATATATATATATATATATATTCAAATTTTCCTGAAAAGTGTGGTATTTAGCCATACTTTTTAGGCAAAAAACCAAAAAAAAAGAAAAAGAAAAAAAGCTACACTTCCAATGAAATCCTAAATCCTAATTTTTTTGCTTTGAACTAGAGTTTTTTGTGATTTTTTGGATGTTTTTATAAAATTTTAATAATTTGAAGGCATAAAATAGTTTTTTTTTTTTTTACATATTTTTGATAATCTGAAAGCGTGAAACTAGTTTCCTTTTTTTTTTTATTATTTCAAACACATGGGCAAAGTCACACTTTCTCAAATATATACTTTTTGTAAAAAATAAAGGTGTTATTATAATATAAATTTTTAGGATTAGAATACGAGTAAATTAATTTGAAGTATGGACGAAGTACTCTCCTTCAATTTTTTTGTATGGTGAAATCATAGTCTAATTTCTATAATTTTGGTAAAATGATATAATTGCATTGTTCTTGTACATATGTATTACATATTTTATGTGTGAATATATAAACATACATGATCACACCCATGTATCTATGATTGTTTGTTTATAATAACTTTAATGCATAATATATGTGTTTTACAATGGATGATATTTTTTTATAGCATTTTAAAAGAAAATATTGTGGACTTTGTCGATCCTTGTGAAAGAAAGAGATTTTTTTTATTTATTTTTACTTCAATGCTTATTTTTTTGTATTTATTAACAAAATGTATATACAACGAAAGTTAAATATTTTATTAGACAAACTAGTTACAATATTGAACAAAATGAATATTTGGAATACAAAACTTTTGAAACATACATGGGAAGTAAGAAACTCTTAAAAATGCTAACAAAATGCACGTCGATGCCAATGTCATCGACCTATTTGTCCCCCAAGCAGCAAGAGTATTGTGTGATTGATGTTGCATCAAATCAACTTTTGCTTGATATTTATCATTATAAGTATTATAATTAAAATTAAAATTCGGCTGACCTAATGAAGTTATGGAGCTCGACTTTTCATGATCACGCTATCCTATGCCTATTTGTGGAAATGCAAAGGGCTAGAAATCAAACTCTTACAATTGTTGTATATCTTGGAAACTGTTGTTCAACTAGTGTGAATCCCAGACCAAGTTCTGTATCAAGTAGTGTAGAGTATGATTGCATGAATGGCGACATATATGATTACAAAGTGAATGATGCTTGGTCTTTCGGTTGTGCCTACTGAGTCACTTAGTAGTCGATAGTATTGTCTATACTGTAAGATATAGGATGTGTTAATGTAGATAGACCTACCACATCAGCTACACTTGACATAAACCGAGGGATGTCATGAGACTAGGGATGCTCATGGTGTGATTTTATAATTTTTTTCAGTAATTTTAAATTGAATTGCCATGTGTGATTTTGCTAGAAAATATTTTAAATTGTGGTTTTGTTAAATAAAATAAAAAGTGCAGTTTTAAGTAGTTTTTGATTGTTGCGGGCAATTTAGCAATTTTTTACCAATAAAGAGAAATGATTAAGCCAAAAAAAAAAGATATTACAGAAAAAATCACTTCAATATGAAGATAACACCGTAGTTTTTATCCTGAAAATAATAACATAATCTTTCTAGTACTAACAAATAATTACATCGTTGTGCATAAATTTCAACTAATTTCATATATTCTACTTTCATTTGTATTATATTAACTATAATAGGTACAGTAGAGAAAATAAAACAAAAATTCTCAATATTTCAAAATGTAAACAGAAAAAAATATTTGAATATACAAATATTATTAACACAAAAATTCTTGAGTATGTATATAAAAAAAATACTTATTTTCTTCATCTTCTAATTCTTGAAAACAAAAATTGACTCATTTATATGCCATAAAACTACAAAGAAAAAGTAAACAATTGGAAAGTAAGTAAAAAAAAACAAAATCTTGAAAAAGTTAAATAAACCAAACTTTTAAAAGAAAATAAAAATGCTAAGATTTTTAATATTGAAATTAAACATACATGTTCCTTGCATCACAACTTGAGATAAATAAAAAATAAAAACAACTTTATGAGAAGTTGATAAGCACATAAAAAGTTAATTTCGTGAAATTTAAATAAATATTACAATTATAAATTAATTGCCAAAACTAAAACTAGTATTAATTATTAATAAATTTAATATATATATATATAGGCGGTACGGCTCGATTTATTCAAACTTTAAATTGTCACCAAACCATATAAGGCGTTGCAGTTTTAATTGAATTTTTAAACCGTAGTTTATGTAATAATTTAGTAAAAACAGTTTGGTGTGGTGTGGTGCGATCGATTCGGATAATTTTTGCTTCCTGTGTTAAGCCACTAGACCTCATCCTATGTCTTCGCTTCCTTATGGCTCTGTTAGCATGCTGATTTTCTTGCAGTGACAGTGGTTGTTGCTCAGTCATAGATAATGAGGATCGTCGTCTATGGTATATGCGAATGAGGTCTTGAGTGACTTCCAAAGTCTGATTTCTCAAGTGCATAAGTTCATCGTGATCATCCTCATCCATATATTAATAACTAAGCCTAAGGCTTTGTAACTGATCACTTTGAAATGCATGCAAATGAGCATAATATTTTAAAAAAATCATTAACTGAAAACACATCTTAAAAAATATATGTAATCTTGTCCAACACGTCATTTGTTGTCTATATTCTGCAATTTCGTATCACGTTCTGCTCGCTGCAAAGACTTATCATATGCCAAACTGCCGTAGAACCCACTCTGGATGATGCATCTCTATAATAGCGTAGTTGATCAATGGACATTCTGATGCCCACAATGATGTATGATATTATGTGGCAACAACATAATCTTAGGGGAACTCATATTAAACTGCTCCCATATAAACTGCAAGAAAAAAAAAGTGTTAAATTTGGTGTACATTGGGGCTATTTATTTAGAAAATACAACATTTATCTCGCTCACCTGGTTTGCAGTCAATAGTATGTCTCCAATGATCCCTATAGAATATCTCTTTCATATACATGAAATAATAATCTCGTATCCACATACTCAATACCAATTACACCATTTTATTTATATAAGCTAATTTATTTAACAAACTAGAATTCGTTAGAACTTAATATTAAATGTTATTGACTGATACATTGCATTATACGGAGGAACTAGAAGCTAATGATCTTCATCGACTCTGATTAGACCCGCATTAATTGTAGAACATAATTATTTAGGCATCAAAATTTCTATTCGTGACCATGTCCATATTTGTAAAGTATTATAAAAATATTGTGCGTAATTAATACAAGGTATGACGCAACAATATAATTTATTAGATGGTGAGCACCAAGATGCTTGATTTATACATTAGTTTTCCCATTATTTTAATTAAGTTCTAGCTTGAAGCTATATGTCCAAGAAAGAGTGCTTATTGTGAAGAGGGAATATTGGTGGGGTGTGGAACCATTGATCCTTAAACTCTATGGTTTCATTTATCTTTGTGATCTATATTTATTTATTACTTACTATATGGTTGCCTATCTTACACTTTGTTGCCCTAAATATTTTAAGAATGTGGCTCATTTTTCACATGGCTTGTTTATTCTATTTGAGGTGTTTTATCTTATTGTACATGCGTGCCTGTCTAAACCTAGTTATGAGTTCTCTCTATATTTTCGATCAGTATCTCATTGGGTGCTCATCATTCACCTTATGCTTCTTGAATATGGTATAAGGTATATGGATGTAGGCACCTTATGCTTAATTATATCTATGTTTAGAAAACTTATGAATTGATGCTTATGTTTGTATGAGCATTTTTATATAGAAAATTGAAGGGTATTTAACTTATGAATTGATGCTTGTGTTTGTATGAGCATTTTTATATAGAAAATTGAAGGGCAACTATGTATTTGCTTTGATATTTTTAAGAAATCTCATGGTATAGGTAGTATAGAGCCCTTAATTCTTTATAGAAATTATTGTAATTCAGAGATAATTTTTATTGGGAATGTTTTTTTTAAGGTACTCATCATTTTTTTTAACTAATAATAAGATCTACTGACTAATAAAAGCAACCACTTTCCCACTTCTAGATATGTCAGGCTCCATGTAGATTACAAAAATTAGTGTTTTTATAATTGAATCAATGATCAAATCGACCTTGCTGTTGGTCATCGGTTCAATTAGTCGAACCAGTTTAATTATTGGTTCAATCCATCTAATAAAAATTGATTATATTTTTTTGGTTATATTGTATAAAATTGTAACTTAATAGATTAATTGTTATGTAATATATTTTAAATATAAAAAAAGATGAATAATCAATTAAAAAATATCTAACATGCCACAAAGTCTAAATAAACACATATGTATAATAGAAATAAAATAAATATCAAGAGATTTTTATAATTTATAAACTTAAATATTTTTTCTTATAAATAATCCAAATTTCAAGAGTAGTTTTTATAATTTACCTTGAGGTTTGTTATGGCATTTGAGATTGTCACTATAATGCACACCCCTTTCCCACTTCCAGACATCTCTGCCACCAATAGCTTTGAGATTTCTTCTTCGTCAACTCTAGCTTGGTATTATTCTTTAAACGTTCCATAATTTAGCTTACTCATATGATTACATTAGTCATATAGTTAAAACAAATAAAAAACTAAATCTTGATGCATGATGTACAAAAATTTTCAATAAAATTTCAAGTGATTCACATTTGTTATATAAAAAAACCACAGCCAAAAAAAAATAAAATAAATTTCGACACGAGAATTGCTGTACAAAATTCTCACCTAATGTTTCAACACAAAAAATAGGGGAAATCTAGAAACTTATATGATGGTTTTTTCTTGAAGAAATACGGGTTCTTGAAAATTATATGATGTTTTTTCTTATAGAAATATGGGTTCTGCAAATAGGTTCAATAAGGTGGTAGTAATAATGACGACAAAAATAACACAAATTAAGAACCATAAGACTAGGTCTCACCAATTATATTAATGTGTAATTTCCTCCTCTTCTTCTTTTTTAAGTTTGGTAGCATTGATGAATTATAAGAAATTTGGAATTGTTTGTTTCTTGTTATTATATGTGCTGATTAAAGTGATTATTAATTTTATAATTTCTTTTTGGGTAATTACTAGTTTGATATGAATTCATGTCAAAAGAATAGCATAGGTTAAGCTTTTCTTGACTCAAGTTATTTCACATAATGCGATAAGTTTTTATTTTATTTGCTTTCAATTATAGGAGTTTTATCGAGAGGAGTTGCCCGTGCTTTCATATCCCCCAAATTAGAATTATTTAATTGCCTTGTCCTTTTGCTGCATGAATGTATGTTATGATGTTTCACAACTGAAATTGGCAAGGTAAGCATAGAAAAAAGTCATCTAATGAAATTGGCACGACAAGCATAGGAAAAAGTCATCTAATGGATGGAATTTTTCACTAATATAGTAATTTATTCTACCAATTAAAAAAGGTTGTTGTCTGAAGAAAAAAGAACAAATATATTTGGAAATTCAACCAACTATCCACAAACTTATCATTTGCTCGCCTTCAAGCAAAGTTGTAAATAAAACTAAATATAAGCTAAAAATTTGATCATGAATAATTCAACATGATCAATCAACATGGTGCCTCAACAATATTTACTGCACACAAGTCCAAAGGTTAGTCACAAAGCTAGTCAAGTAACACTACAAAACTTGTGTTTCATCAATCTAGTCATGAATTCAAAGCATATGTGTGTGAAGTGTCAAGTTCAAGTTTCATGCACGCATTTTCGCTATAAATTTCACAACCAGTGGCCCCTTTGGTCAAGGCAAGGAATTACTTTGGTGATCTATAGGCTTGATTTTCATACAACTTCTCCACTAATATAGACACCACACAAACTTAGATCAATAGGACTTTAATAAACTTATAATGCAAAGCCTAGGTTTTAGTTGCCGAGAAAGGGTAAGGATAACATAAAACAAAAAATGGATTTAGGTTATGTAACACCCCCATTACTACACAACTATATATATAGTATAATTTGACATGATAGAACCTGTGTTCATGTATGAGATATTTTTTTTTTGTAACACTTTAAGAAAAGATAAATCACTTCTTACATGTACAACCCTGTTTAACATACTTTCTCACACGTCATGTATATAGCAAGATTAGTATTTATATAAAAGCACAACACCCACAACGACCCAATATTTACATACTTATTTACAGTAAAGTTTTAAAAGCGAAATATAGTACCAGTCTAAAAATATAATACAACAGACTCAAAATATAACAAGCCAACAACAGGTCGTCATCCATGTACACACTCTCTCAGACACCTGCAGGAGCTCCAACCGCCACCCAACCAGTAAAAGATGCTTCAAGCATCGTCGTACTCACCTACAATGCATAAACTATATGAGTTAATACTCAGCAAGTAAAGATTATGCATGTCAAAGAATAATTCACAATATCAAGTCATGCATCTCAAAATGCTATGCCCACAATGCAATTTTATACATCAAATATTTCTCTCAAAATCATTTCTTTCTTGGACCCCTGACCAACGCTACTATCCCATACACCGGAAAAGAGCTCTGTACACTGCCATAGTCCAATGGCCAATAATCATATAAGCATGCAAATCCATGCATACTCATACGCATGTAAATCCATGCACGCGAACCTGCAAATCCATGCATGCTTCGGTGTACTAGTAGTGGTTAGCAAAATATTTTTCTTTCTCAGAATCATGCCGTGCAATACAAGATTTATCACAATGCTCGTATATGATGCATGTACGTGCTAATGCCCATGTATGTATGCTCAATGGACATGAATGATAGTAATGTGTGTCCTCTGCTTTGCACATATGATCTATGGTATTACATATAAATCACACATTTACTATGTCTATGCATTGTAGTTGCAAATGAATCTTTACTTACCTTCACTTGGTTGGTGGCTTAGTCTAGATTTGTTTATTGTTCCCCTTCAATATTAGATGTAAAATAGCCTGTAATATTACCAACATCAAGCACCATTCCCAATTTGACAAGTTGAAAGCATAAAATATCATACTAAGACCTTAAACACCAAGCAATCTAGGTTTTATAAACTAGAACCCAATCTAGTCCTCCAATACCTTAATTTCTCATCTTAGATACATTTAAACATCATATAATTGAAGTATTATAACTCTAATATCATGTACCTAATTGTTAACACTCAATAGCAACATGTCTAGGTTGAAATATGTTAAATTATCAATTGGACAATTCACATTTTCATATTTACTTGCTGTCCAATTTAGTTGCATGATAATTTTGACATCCCTAAACATATCCAATCACTCCCAAATTTTTACCACACTTAGATAACATGTATATAAATATAACCATATCATAGAATTGCTAAAACTCATGGATATAGCTTCCCAAGTTCAGCTCTCTTCACAACATACTGAAATAGATTGTTTTCCTATCGTGACAATTTTGCACACTTCACGACATTAATGGTTTTGGCACCCTTACGCATATCCAATCTCTTCCAAATTTTTACCACACTTATGTAACATATACACAGATACAACTAGGTTATATTCTTTCCTAAACTAATGGATTTAGCTCCCCTAATTCAGTCTCCTTCACAGCACACCAAAACAGATTTAACTACTTTAGCAGTTTGAGTATTTCTCCAATATCATTCTCTATTTCAATTTCTAACCGATAAAAATTCATTCTAATACTATTAACTTATATATAAATATTTTTATGATGATAATTATAGGTTTTATTCAACATACCATACAATTTTGAAGTCTAAAACACATAAATACATCAAGGTGATAGTTTCTAGCACAAGTGTTTTCTATCAAATATTTCCAATCACAAACCCTTTCTTTATGCATCAAAGTCTATCTAATAACATCCTAACACATTTATAAATAATATTCAAAGCTTAATAATCCAATAAACCTCAAAATAAATCTGAAAGTCATACCAAACCCGTAGGTTAAGCTCACCTTGCACAATTTTCTACTTGTACTTGGTTATTTCTCCTTTCCTTTGCTTGTTTTGCCTCCTTTTTTTGGTTGGAATCACTTAGGACCTATTTAGAGATCTTTTTCCATGAATTTAGAAGCTGAAATGGTTCATAAGAAGGTTCGATTCGTGGCTGTTAGCTTAAAAGTGAAGAATAGGTTGAGGTGCTAGCTTGATAAGTCTAAGCATGAGGTGACATAAGCTTGAGGTGGCATGTAATGGTATTATCTGATTTTCTCCCTTATCTTGCAGCCCTAATATTGTGTGTCTCACATATTCTTATTTGGTTGCAACCTATCTTCATCACATTCATTCCCGTAGCTAGTTCCTATGTCCGTTCATTAGGTTCTTCATCCGAAAAATCATCGATTTTTGCCCGATTGATAAGTTTGTGCACCGATAGTGTTACAAGCCTATGAACCTAGTTATATAATATTTAAATTATAGTATTGTATGTCTAGTTATCCCAAGTGTATGATTTAAATATACATATAATATTAAAATTCATGATTGAACCGACTCCCTTTCTATAAACTTTTCGGTGACACCTTTCGAACTCCTAAGGTTACCACGTGTAACATAGTACTATTCACTATATTGATACCTAAATTTCTTCTTATCTCAATACAAAATCAACCATTTAGGCTAGGGGATTCGATAATCAATACCGGCGATAGTTTCAAAATTAATTTTAATAATTAAGAACACCGTATAAAATAAAATGAATTATATGATGTCATATCAATGCAAATAGCACGCAATTAATATGTAATGCATGAATCATATCTGGCCATGTGAGTAGTAAGAGGCTCGGGTATCACATCATCCCCTCCTTATAAAAATTTCGTCCCTGAAATTTCACTTACCGAAAAAGTTCAGGATACTTAGTTCTCATTTCGTCCTCCCTTTCCCAAGTGTCCTCTTCTACTAATTGGTTTCTCCATAACACTTTAACCAATGGAATCTATTTATTTCTTAGCTGCTTCACTTCTCGTAACAAAATCTGTACAAACTTTTTTTCGTAGCTCAAATCTGTCGTTAACTAGTTCATGAGAGGGATTAGCAATATATTTTCTCAACATAGACACATGAAATACATTGTAAAACATAAGTTTTTTAATCCTAGGAAAGTTCTCTTGAAGCCCAAGAGCAAAAGGATGCTTAATTAGCGACATAAAATAATAAACAACGTTAAATTCTTAAAATGACATAATTACTTAAATTATTTTCCAATGTTGCTGTACATATGGGTTGTTGGTAAATTTTGTTCTTGGTTAAATTAGTCACTGGAGTTCAGGGTATGTTCTCAGTCATCAGCCTAGGTGCTGCAGAAATGTTCAGGATCTGCTATCAAGAGAAACGAGACCTACGGCTCAGCAGACTGTTCAACATCTTTGTTGAATTCATTTACCTATTTCATGTTGGAAGTTATACGATTCAACATTGAATTCCAACTTTTAAGTGCAGGCAACTTACGGGAAAATTGCGAAATTGAACTGGTAAGTTGGCCTACACAAATATTTTTAGGCAATTACCAATTTTAGAAAAATATGCTTTTAAAAATTGATAATTTTGGTTCTTTTTGTCACCCAGTAATTATTGACATGATGATGAATAGGTTTTATATCCATAAATTGAATATCATTTGCTTGGAATTTAGTTAATTTTTGAGATGTTTTACAGTTATATTGTGTGCTTTTGTGTTTATTTTGAAGATATGAACTCAATAAGCAAGAAAATCCGAATTTGGAATAAGAAAGAGATTTTCGATGCCATATTGATATAGTCCTACAATCACTTCTGTATTTTGGACATACTTTTATGCTTAGAAGTCCTGTAGACTTGCTTCTTGATTCATTAGAAAGCTAAAACAAAGAACTACAACTTTCATGTTGACCAATAAGTTCAACTCAATTGACTTCAAATGAGGAAAATTATATTAAAAAGTCAACAATGAAATGAAAATTTCAAGTGTGTTGTACTTTAGGTATAACTCTTTGTACAAGTTTGATATAAGTTGATTCGAGTGGCATTACAAAATCCATTGATAAGGTTTAAATTCTTATGCAGACGGCAAAAATCAGAAAAAAAGCTGTGTTAATTGAATTGGAAATTTTTTTATTTGATTTTTTCTTTTTAAGAATTAAGTGACATAATTAATTATAATTGTGTTTCAGAGAGAATGACACATGTCAATCACACATTGATATGTCAACAATATATGTAGAAATCCAAATACTGGTGATTAAGATCCAATTAAAATGAATGGTATTAGAAGATTCCTGGTACTCATCTGTGCCTTCTATTCATTCTATGGTATTGTTCTTTTCAGTGCAATTGGTTATGTTGTCTTGTTAAAGTCATCATCAGTTATTAATTTTAACTGGACTTTTGGAAAAACCCAAAAAAAAAAAAGGGAGTAGGGTGAAATAATTAGAAACACGAAAGAAAAAGGATTAATTGTATCATTTATTACATCAAGATCATTTACTAATAAAATTCTTAATCATTCACTCACAACCAAAAAGACGAAAACTCTACTTCATTGTTCAATAATTACAACCGTTGTGGTTGGAATGAAAGCCCACTTGTCCAGGGTACTGATTTGCAGTGGAATTTGCATGTCTCTTAATGCCTATAGACAGGATGGATTATGCATGTTTAAGGTACAGTATCCTGGTTGCAATAGGATTCAGCATTCGTGTTATATGGTTCAACTTTAAGCAACTTTCTCCATCAAAGAATCCAACCACAAATGTACAGTTCAACGTTTGACTTAAAAAATACATTATTAAAAATCTGCCCACGTGCTCCAACCTGAGAAGTAACAAAAGGTAGAATAATCAAAACCAGGCTGAAAAAGTAACAGATCGACTGACACTCGAAACTTATCCCATGGGTTCCAGGTTCAATATGCCGGAAATCAATCTGAAATCAGGCACTGGAAAAATGCCTGTTCTGGGATTTGGAACATCATCCAACCCCCCTGCGGATTCAGAAACCACTAAAAGGGTTGTGTTAGAAGCAATTCAAGTCGGTTACCGGTATTTCGACACAGCTGCTTTGTATAGTTCAGAGCAGCCTCTAGGCGAAGCCATAGCCGAAGCAATAAATAGCGGTATGATTAAGTCCCGGGATGAGTTATTTGTCACTTCCAAGCTCTGGTGCAGTGATGCTCATGGCCCCATGTTCTTTCAGCCTTGAAGAGAACCCTAAGTAATTTTTTCTCGAAACTGATCAGTTCTTGATTAGGAAAGGAGTATTTGTCCTTTGTTTTTTTTTTTTAATTTTCAGTTATCTTTGTTGGATTTAAACTTCAATGAAATGCTTATGGTTTTGTTACAATTGTGCAGAAATATTGATACTGCTTATATTGATTTGTATCTGATACATTGGCCACTGAGTTCTAAGCATGGAAAAGTTGAGTACCCCATTAAGGCAGAGGACTTTCTTCCTATGAATTTTGAGTCAGTTTGGGCAGCCATGGAAGAGTGCCAGAGAATTGGACTCACAAAAGCAATTGGAGTCAGCAACTTTTCTTGCACTAGTTACTCGAAACTGAAATAGGTTTACTCGCTATTTTACCTAAGATTAGTTTGCCATGATTACTTTGTAGGTGTTTTTATAAATAGTGAGATTTTTGGAATTAAGAAGTTGATTCCAAGCTTATTAATTAATTGGAATAATTGTTATTTATAAGTTACAAATGTTGCAAACTCACTACTAGTTTAGTAGTGAACTTAAAAGGGTCACACATCTTTATGGAAAGTAACATTTCTAATTTTAGATTTTATCCAATGATTGGAAATTAATTAATTAATACTGATGAATTAATTAATTAAGGGTTCTATTTAATTTAATGGTTAAATTAAATTATTCAATTAAGTAATTAGATTATTTAATTAGACCTAATTTGATTAGGAAGCCCAAATGGAGTAAATTAAATTAATCAATTGGATTGATTAAATTGGGATTGAATCAATTGAATTGATTTGGGGATTTTTGAGTCCAAACTCAAATTAATGTGGATTACTTAAAAAGCACACTAAAATATGAAGAGAATAAATTAAATAAATATGATTTATTTAATTAACATATTTATAGATAAATAAATATAGTGACCAATTTTATGGGATAAAATCGGCTACTAAGATTTAATTTATGTATAAATATAATTATAGTATATATATATGATATATATCTATCTTGATATTTTTTGAAGAGTTCAAATTAATATCAACAATGTATGTAGACAATTTTGATGATTAATGTAGTCTCAAATTAGTCCACATACAATAAGAGAGAGAAAAGAGAAGAGTTCTTGGAAGTTTTGAAATCCTTCCAAGATAAGGTTTTGAAGTAGTTCAAACTAGAAAAACTTTCGAAAGAGGTGGAGAGATTTTAAAAATTTTCAACCTTATATATATGAGGGATGAAAATTACATAATCAATTCAAAAAAAATTGAGCAAAATTTATTTTGTTTAAAGTCTTCTATTTTTACTCTCCAAGAAAAGAAAAGAAAGAAAAAAAAATCAGTTTCTTGTTATTCTCTTCATATTATTGTTTTAAGAACTTAAACAATTTATCTTTATTGTTCTTAAAAATTTACTCCGATTCTATATTAGTAAACAATTAAAAGGATACTAGCGAATCCTTTTGATTGGTGTTGCTCTTCCATATTGTGGTCCTGATAGAGGGGAGACATAGAAATTCATAATGTCCATACCTTGTTTGGAATGCAGTCTTTGGTATGTCTTCTTCCTTGATCTTCAATTGATGATACCCAGAACGCAAATCAATCTTAGAAAATACAGATGCTCCCTGCAATTGATCAAACAAATCATCTATTCTTGGGAGTGGATACTTATTCTTGATTGTTATCTTATTCAACTCTCTATAATCAACGCACAACTGCAATGTACCGTCCTTCTTTTTCACGAACAACACAGGTGCTCCTAAGGAGAATAACTAGGGCGAATAAAACCCTTATCAAGCAATTCTTGCAATTGAACTTTTAACTCTTTCAATTCTGTTGGTGCCATTCGGTATGGTGCTTTAGAAATAGAAGTAGTTCCTGGCATAACATCAATCACAAATTCGATCTCTCGATTCGGTGGTAGTCTTGGTAAATCATCTGGAAAAACCTTAACAAATTCTTGAACCACATCTACATTTTCTGGCTTTAATTGTGCTTCAACTGAGGTGTCCAGAACACTTACCAAATACCCAACACAACCTTTATTCAACATCTTTTATGCTTTCAAAACAGATATAATTGGTAAGGACCGTGAAAATGAGATACCATTAAACATAAACTATTCTTCCCCAGGTGGCTGAAAAATCACAATCTTCTTATTACAATCAATTGTTGCATGATATTTGGTAAGCCAATCCATACCTAGAATAACCTCAAAATTTAGCATCGGTAAAACAACAAGATCTGCATAGAGAGTCCTATCACTAATCTGAATAGAACAAGCCCTTAACATTTGGTTGGAATCCATTTCTTCCCCAGATGGAACAGTCACACTGTACCTTACTTTTAATAAATCTAGTGTAATGCCCAATTTTCTCACAAATGCACATGATGCAAATGAATGCGTAGATCCAGAATCTATCAATGCAATTACAGGTATCCCAGAAATTAGAATAGTACCTGTGACTACAGAAGCATCTGCATCAGCTTGTTCTTGTGTCATTGCATACACTCTCCCCTGAACTTTCCCCTGTACTGTTGGGCAATCCTTTGCTATATGTCCAGACTTTTTACACTTAAAGCAACGATTAGTACCACTATAGCATTCCCCAAAATGATTCTTCCCACACTTAGTACATTTAGGCCTTTCAATTGTAGAAGAAGTCTGTCCAACTCTAGGATGCTTTTCATTCCCTTGGCTTGATTTTTGCTCTCCTTTCTTCCACTGGTTTAGATTTCTTGGAGTGAATACTTGCTTCTTTTGTTGTTGGAATTTCTCAATCTCTTTCTCATCTAAATCAACCATCAAAGCCTTGTCCACCAGTTCTCTAAACTCTGTTACTGAAGACATTCTCACATCTCTTCTAATTTCAGGATTAAGGCCACTCAAGAAATGATCCATCTTCTCATTGTTGTCTCTGGCGATGTATGGTACATACTTGCAACCCTGTTTAAATTTTCTCACATAATCACATACATACATCCCTCCTTGTTTTAACTCCAAGAATTCCTTTACTCTGAGTGACCTAACATCCCTGGTGAAATACTTATCATAAAATATTGTTTTAAACCTCTCCCAAGTTAGTTCTTCCATATTCACTACAAGTTTAGCTCCTTCCCACCAAGTTCTAGCATCCTTCTTCAACAAGAAAATTGCACAGAGTACCTTCTCAGCATCATCAATTCGCATGTAGTCAAAGATAGTGTCCAAAGATTTCACCAATTCCTCTGCAACCATGGGATCAGACCCACCATTAAAATCAACTGGTTCTATCTTTCTAAACTTCTCATATACAGCCTGTGAAGGATCCTGTCGAGCTTGTGGTGGAGGAAGGCGCTGATTCCGTTCTTGGGATCTTTGTTGCATATCTAGTAATTGTTGTATCTGTTCACCATGCATTCTAGTTTGTTGTTGAATGAGATCAGTCAAATTGTCCACCACACTATGATTACCCTCATGATCATCCATTGTCTTCCTTTTTGGTGCCATAACCTGATATGCATTGCCCAGTCTCATTCCATTCTAGCCAATAATAAATGCATAATCATGACAGTAACATGAAATGAAATATAATCAAATAAATATAAAAGCAAATAAACAAGTAGTTGACCGAGTTTCCCAGCCAGGATGTGTTCATATGCCTTTTTCTGTCTACAGGAACGACTAAACCTCCGCTCTGATACCACAAACTGTAACACCCCTTAAGATAACTGCAGAGCCTAAACAAGCTGATACAGTTAAGTCAAGAAATATTAATTTTTCATCTTTACTAGAGTTATGGTTTTTAATAAAAGTTCCCATTCTTAGCTATAAGAGAAAGAACTTGAATCATTTTAAACACACCATATACATATATCAAAACTGAGTACATCTGTTTACAAAACCATAACAGAGCGGCTTATTTAAAAATAAAATAGAGTTTTCAAAATAAACTACAAAACAGGTCGAAGCATGGCATATGAACAAATTTCTATCCGGCCGCTCTAGAGACTCAGTCAACCTCTAAACCTGTACATTTCCACCTGCATCACATGAATCTAATGAGCTAAAGATTCAGTAAGATGAAACTGATGCAATAACAAATAACATATATGAACATCTCATAAATCATTAAATGCAATATTCTATTTAATAACTTTCATTTATAAATCATTCTTTAGGGCCCTTGAAGTGTGGTACCTAACTAATAGCGATAGACCATAGTTTTCAGAACCTGTTCATAATGATTGGCCAATAAGAGAACTAATACGGGGTTTCCATACTTGGTCTTTCAACCTCAGGTATTAGCTGTATTCTATCTCATTCATTGTGGCTTTCCTATATCGGTTTTTCAACCTCAAGTATTTGCCACCATTTGTTGGGTCCGCCAGTCCCTCCCGCGTCCCTTGTCTACCCGACCATCAATCAAGTACCATACTTCCTTTTCAAAAACTTCATTATATTCTTAATAATGTCATGCTTCATAAACCATAAATGCATCAAACATTACATCATTTGACAAGCAACAACAATCTCATTAAAACATGAACAAACATTATATGATTCTTTTGATACACCAAATGAAAGCTTCAACTTACCTCAAGTCCACTTTGTGCTAGGTGAAAAGGCCAATCTCTTTGGAAGATAGGATGTGTTAAAGGCCTAACATAATCAAATCATGTACCATTTAATATCCTTTTTATAAATCATTTAGTCTATTCTAGTTAAAGTTTATATACACTTTTCAATCTTTTGTAAAGAATTACATAACCTTAAAAACAATGCATACTCCACATTTTACTACTAATTCAAGACATTAAACATTAAGGCAGCCATTAAATAACTAATAATTCAAATATAATTATTAGGGCAGCCCCTAAAATATGAACACAATCCGAATTAAAATGACGTAAACTTGATTCTAACTTAAATTGATTCTAACCTTCAATTAAGCAAACTAATTGCTATTATTTTCAATCATTCAAAGAAACTTCCAAACACAATATAAGCATTACAAAATTAATAGAAACAAGTAAATTAAACAATTTCACAAGACTATCAATTTTGCTAAAAATTAGCTTAACTAGCTTGGTTTTGGCTTCAAGTGTAACTTACTTAAGTTTTCAATCATAAAAAAGCATACTAAAACATGTAACCATCCAAGATACTACAAATTCATCATAAGAAACATTGAAAAAGAATATACCTTGATTAAGTTGGATTTAAGCTTCAAAATCAACGGTTTTCAAGCTTAAAAGGATGGAAACTTGTTCTAGCTTGTGTTCTATGGATTCTTATGGATTGAATTCAACTTTTGTGAGTATGAGAGTGTAGAAATTTGGGAGAAACTTAGGAGAATAAGGGCTGGTCGTTTTTGAGGTGCTTCCACAAGAAATATGGATGAAAATGATTTCTTTGACCTTTCAAAGAGAGGTAAGTGGAGGGTGATGATTGGTTGCATCATGCTTGGTGTTTTCTCATGCCAAAAGCCACGTTCATGGGCTAAGGAGATGACAAAAATTGATGCTTTGGTGTTATAATCAAGTGTAATGCGGTTTAGAATGGTTTTATGCAACCTAGTCAACCAACTAATCAAATTGCACCATTGTGCATACTTTTAGTTCTTAGCCAATGTAACATATTTCAAGTTAATATTTAGGCAATTAATCACTTTAGCATATAAGTAGTATGGAGCAATACAAATAATTCATTTCATGGTCATTCAACACATCAATCTTCCTTAACCGAGATACCGAGCTTTTCACTGCAAAAAGGGCACTTAAGGAATATGTTAAATCAAGAAATGAAAGTTTGATTTCATATTTCATGTACTAATGCATGTTAAATCATAACTGAAGCATATAATAACAATTATTCATGTTCGTGCAATCATGCTATTTGTAAGCCATAATTCAATAATGCACATTGATTAGATGCATATTCATGCAAAATGCTTATTATTGGCTATGTAGGAGAGAATTGAGAATTGGGCATTACAACGACACCCCTATTTAGCATCGTGGCATGGAGGAAATGGTACAGTGTTTAAAAAAATATATGCGGAACTGTGAGGGACAAGTGGCAATCTAATCCATGGCATGAAATCTTTCTTGTTATACAACACACACCATGTGACACTTTATTAGATACATTATATACACACAATTACATCATACAAATGAGAGATACACACATGCTTACATATAATTTCTTGAACAACATATTAGATAAACAATATTCAACACACAATTCATCAACCACACACACTCTACACTTAAATTCTCACACAGTTTTCCTCTCCACTCAAAAACATCCATTTTTCCATAGTTCTCCACTCACTACACCAAACACACACACCCATTATCAAGGAATTGGGGATTCAAGACAAAGGGTAGAAGGAACTACTTTGGCCAAGGAGAATCTAAAGCTAAAAGTGAAGACTCTCCAAAGGGGTTGTAACTTTTACTTTTGTTTTCTTTTGATTTGGTTTAATTCTAAAAAATATTGTAAAGGCATGATGTTGACAAATAAGTGTTGTTTGCTCTATTTCATTATGAAATAAACTCAACTTTGCCAAGGCTTGGGAAGTCATTTCTATGAAGTTGTGATTTGTTAATTTATATGTGATGTGGATAACTATTGATTTGTGAGGAGCATGCATTGTGTTTAATGCTTCTTGAAATTTGGCCAATTTTGAGATGATCCTTGGTGTTGTGATTGAGATCGGGAGGTAATGTCACAATAAGTGCTTGTGTAGTGTATACCGTGGGTCATATCACTATAAAAATATAGGAGTTGGCATATGCAGTAGTCATAGACTTGATTGTCAAAAGTTAGAGAAAACCACAAAGCCTAATTTATTATTTGATAGCTTAAATTATATAGGAATGTACCGGTTGCTCTCTAGTAATAGGTGTGATACATCTTGGAAAACTGTATCATATAAAATTAGAGTTCTCGCTGTCACACAATTTGTTGTCAGTCCTAATCACTAGCTTATAAGAATTCACAATGCAATAGAACGACAATCCAACATCATGACACTTCTCCACCTAAGTCTAAATCCCCTATTTTCCTTGATTATTTTTATTGCTTGTTAATTTCTAGTTTTAAGTTTTCAAATCAATCTACCAAACTTTTGATAAGTTAAATTTAGTTGAATTATCTATACTTTAGTAGTTGCTCACATACTCTCTAGGGACACGACATCCGTATACTCATACACTTTATTACTTGTTGGCCTATACACTTGCGGAATTAGATTGCAATTAAGTGTAAGCCACACCAAGTTTTTGGTGCCATTGTTAGGGATTATGTTTTTGCAATATTGAGGTCGATTTATAGCTATAGTTTGACCATTGTATTTGCTTTATTTTTATATCATTGTTTTATTTTTGTCTTTCTTAGTTTACTATTTATGAAAGCTACTTTGAGAGTGTTTATTCTTTATTATAGGTGTTGGTGGTGCATAACTCGGTCATATACATGGAATGTTGAGCCATACGACCCACAAATAGAGATAACTCTTTATTTTTGATAATGGAATCAAAAGAGAAAAGTATAGCCGATAATGAGAGAGATGTGAAGAATAGATCATTGTTGGGCTATACTAATCCTTCAGTCAAAGGGACCAATTCGAGTATTAGGAGGCCGAAAATAAAAGCAAACTCTTTTGAGATTGAACTAGCATCATTCAAATGATTCAAACTTCGATGTAATATAGTGGTTTGCCTAGTGATGACCCCAATGCCCACATTGCAAACTTATTGGAGAATTGTGATACTTTTAAGCATAATGGAGTGATAGACGATGCTTTTAGGTGAGACTGTTTGCATTTTCCTTGAGGGACAAAGCTAAGAGTTGACTTAATTTATTGCCCACCAGATCAATCACCACATGGGAGGCCATGGCATAAACATTTCTTGCAAAATATTTTCCACCTTCCAAAATCGCCAAAATGAGGATCGACAATACTACATTTGTGCAATTTGAGTTGAAGTCCTTGTATGAAGGTTTGGAGAGGTGCAAGGATTTGTTGAGGAGGTACGCACACCATAGTTTGCCTACATGGCTTCAAGTACAAACATTCTACAATAGTTTGTCACTTGCCAACCAAGCTATGATTGATGCAGCGTTGATAGGCACAATCATGAGGAAAATTCTGGATGAGGCATATGAGTTGTTAGAGAAAATGGTGTCTAATAGTTACCAATGGAAAATGGATAGAAGTTTGGGAAAGAAAGTAGCGGGAGTGCACACCATCAACACATACTCCACCATTTTCAGCTCAAATCAAAGCATTGAACAAGAAGATTAATAACATATGTGCTTCGGCGATGATGGTGCAAACCATCACATGTGATTTATGTGGAGATGGATACTATAGCACTGAGTGTCATGTGGGGAACCCATTTTCATCCTCATTCGAGCAAGCCAATTATGTTGGAAATTTCAATAGGCAAGCAAACAATCCTTATTCCCAAACATATAACCCTAGTTGGAGGAATCACCTAAATTTTGCATAGGGAGATAGCCAAGGTACCTCTCAATCCAATGAAAACTTGGCTAAACCTCTGGCACCTATTTACCCACCCCAAGAGAATAAATTGAATTTGGAAGAGCTTGTGGCCAAGTTCACTGCTAATACCGAAGTACTTCAAAATTATAAAGCGGTGAAAATGATGGACGATGGCTTTGGCAGCATAAGTTGATGAGTGATGAAGGAGGCAATATCAAGCTGAGGATATTAAACTAAGCGCTTGATAGGAGGCAACCCAACGAATAAAATAGAAGACTATGAGAACCAATAATCATAGATTTGCTTTCTCTAACTCTCTTTCTCTTTTCTTTTTATCCATTTATTTTTTTTTACTTTTTTCTATTTTATTTTGTCCTAATCGAAAATGCGTGTTGACAATGTGATAGGTAGTATTTTATTTTTAAATGTTGTCATGCAAGAGCACATGGTAGTCCCTTTTTGATAAAGAAAACTGCTGCAAAGACACTCTTGCAATGTGGATTTTATGGACCCACTCTTTTCAAAGACACTTACACTTTCTGCAAAAGTCATGAAAATTATCAAAACTTGGGATCTTTCCTAATTAAGTGATGGATAATGGAACTTTGTATCTATTGAAAGCAAACTTATCAATTTTTCAAACAACTGAAATCTCTGTACAAAGTTTCTCTCTTTTTCCCATTCTCTTTTCCAGTTCTTTTCAAAATGGATGGCATTCTTCTAACTCTCAAGAAATAATTTCTTTTCTACCTAAAAATATAATTTTAAAATTTTATAAAATCAGGATTAAAAGATTAAGGATGTTTATGCACAACGGCATTGTAGGGGACATACGATAGATAATTGAAGCAAAGGTAAGAGTAGCAAGTGAGTTTTCATATGAGTTTTCGAACTTTCTTACTAGATACATGCCTGGGTAAAAACACATATTCAAAAAAATAAAGGGCAAAAGTTTGTCACAAATGTGCTCGATGGACTTGCAACACAAAGTGTAGTTTCTTTGGAATGGTTTCTAAAAATTGAGAAGATAAAATTTAATTCATTATGGATTGAATGAGTAAAGAGTATTTAGATGACATTATATTGACTCTCGAGATGCATTCATGTGGATTAGTGCATTATGCAATTCTTGATTTATAGAATTACTTTTGGGATGAATATGAGCATTATAGTTTTGGGAGTCTGATATTAAAAGACCCTATTTGCCAATTTATAAGAAAACTAGATGAAAAGCATATCCTCGACCCATAGAGGGCGTTTAAGCCATTATTGGACATAAAACCAGAGGAAGATGTAAGACACAGTATAACTACATGTACATTCACGTGTAGTGGTTAATTTCTTTTCAAACATTGTGTCCTTATTTTCAACCTTTCTGATAAAAGAAAAAGATGTGCAATAAATTCATTCCCTATTCAAACCTCAATAAATAGCACTGTTCTCACTCCATTTTTGCACAATTCACTTTAAAAAAAAAGTAAAGAAAGAAAATGGAATGGTCTTCCACTTGCAAGTTCAACTGTATTTGTATCTTTTGTAGAACCAATCCAAGAAAAATTGGTGAGTATATAGGGGCAGCCAATAACCTTGGTAGAATTTTAACAGAAAGAAAAATTTATTTAGTGTATGGGGAGGCAGTCTGGGGTTAATGGGGAGTGTTGCTACTTCTACTTATATAGGAGGAGTCAAAATTTTAGGAGTTATCCCAAAATCTTTAACAGTAAAGAATATCACAAGTATGACCATCGAAGATGAGCTAAAAATGTTACATACTCGGGATAGAATATCTAACATGTTAAATAATTTGGATGCATTCATCACTCTACCTGGTGGTTCTGGTATATTGGAGAAGTTATTCCAAGTTATCTCTTGGACACAACTCAATATTCACCAGAAACCTGTAGGTATTTTTAATGTTAATGGTTTGTTATCTTTTGTAGATCATGCTGTGGAAAAAGGTTTTGTTTTACTGTCTGTGAGATGAATCCTCGTTTTTGATGCAGTACCTGAACAACTGATTGATCAATTTCTAACATATGTGCCAGAACCTGATCCAACCTTGGCCTATGTGGATTGGTCCAACAGGGACAGTGGTCGAAAATACAAAATGAATTTGACTCTCAGCCTGTGAAATTTATCCTTAATGGTTTCAACTAATAGTGTATATGTTGTGTTGTTTTAATTTTATTTTCAATAAGTCATAATTCATGTAATATCTTCTAAACTCTACTTTCTTATCTTTCGACATTGGAGACAATGTCTCGATTAGGTCGGGGGAAGGGATAGTTGATATCATGTCTTGTGTGTTCAATGTGTGTTTTTCTAATTTTTTTTAAAAAAAAGAAAAAAAAATTCAAATGTGTTTTCTTTTAGTCCGTTTGAAACTATGAGAAAGGGTGATAGAGTAAAAAGTAACTCTAACACTCTTGAGATGTACCCCTATATTTTTTTTCTCATAACACGGCAAGTTTGTGAAGTTTTTAACAAAAGTTTGTGAATTATCAATTTTTGTTGAGTCGTAGATGTTCTTCCAACTTCAAGGATTAAAATTAAGCATGAATGATGTGGTTTGATTGATGATGGGTGTTGTTTTGGACTTTGATGTTGTTCTTTGCTTAATATTATTTTCTGATAAATATATTCAAATCTTTTTGCACAAAAAGTTATGTTATTCGGTGTGGAGACAAGCATGTCAAAATAGATAATTCTTATGCCCTCAATTTAATCATCACTTAGATTTTTGACATAGAGGGGTTGAGTGTTAAAACTTTTCCTTTTAGTCTGTCAAGGTGGACGACTAATTAAGCACCACTTGAAAATTGATTAAAGCATTAGGCTTTCTAGCATTATGGCTAAATCAACTTGTTCCCTATGTGATGTTCTAAGAGAACATCCCCTAAAGTGAGCCACTTTGAGCCTTTCAATAAATAAGTCTTTTTTTATGTTAACCATATATTCTTACCTAGGTTAAATACACTATTATTCTACCCTTGTTCTAAAAATAATTTGGAGCTTAAAAGACATTCTATTGACAATGTGATCTTGCAAAAGAAATTTGAGTTAAAATATAAGATAAGTGTGGGGAAGTTTTTCTTCTAAAAATTTTGCAAAGTATTAAAAATATTATGAGTTGCAACTAAAAATGGGATGTTGCCAAATCAGTAAGAATGATGAAGAGGGGTCCAATTTAATAACAATAGACCCTAGTGTTGAAATTCATAGAGTATGAGAATTCTTCTTTGGGAAATTCTATGTCTCTAGTCCCATGAAGTTTTTAGAACATTTATTGCATTCTATTCTTTAATTTCTTAGCCACATCACTACCCTTTGGCCCCATCACAACCTTTGTTCAAGACCTTTTGATTTCGTGTGGTGCCTTCAATGTATTGCAGATTTATACCAAAGGAAGAGCCTATAATGTTTAACTCTTCCATTAAAGATTGGGTGATAGTTTTTGTGAGATTCTATGGAAATTCACTTGTTTGAAGAATGCATGGTTTCATCACTGTTGACATTAACTATTCACCTACACATTTGAGTATGCTTATTGTGAAAATGTATTGATTTTTGAATGACTAAGGGTTAGATTCAACATTTGTTTGATTTCATTTTCATATTATTTTGTTGTTTTCTGAGAATAATGGTTGGAAGTTAGTTATCATAGGTGTTTGTGGATATCATAGCTAGAAACCCTCACGAGACTATAACTCGTCCTCTATAGGCCACCTAGGGGTTTAAAGGCTTGTTTCATATGCTAAATACAATCGTGATTGTAATGCCCAATTCTCAATTCTCTCCTACATAGCCAATAATAAGCATTTTGTATGAATATGCATCTAATCAATGTGCATTATTGAATTATGGCATACAAATAGCATGATTGCACGAACATGAATAATTGTTATTATATGCTTCAGTTATGATTTAACATGCATTAGTACATGAAATATGAGATCAAACTTTCATTTCTTGATTTAACATATTCCTTAAGTGCCCTTTTTACAGTGAAAAGCTCGGTATCTCGGTTAAGAAAGATTGATGTGTTGAATGATCATGAAATAAATTATTTGTATTGCTCCATACTAGTTATATGCTAAAGTGATTAATTGCCTAAATATTTACTTGAAATATGTTACATTGGCTAAGAACTAAAAGTATGCACAATGGTACAATTTGATTGGTTGGTTGACTAGGTTGCATAAAACCATTCTAAACCGCGTTGCACTTGATTATAATACCAAAGCATCAATTTTTGTCATCTCCTTAGCCCATGAACGTGGCTTTTGGCATGAGAAGACACCAAGCATGATGCAACCAATCATCACCCTCCACTTACCTCTCTTTGAAAGGTCAAAGAAATCATTTTCATCCATATTTCTTGTGGAAGCACCTCAAAAACGACCAGCCCTTATTCTCCTAAGTTTCTCCCAAATTTCTACACTCTCATACTCACAAAAGTTGAATTCAATCCATAGGAATCCATAGAACACAAGCTAGAACAAGTTTCCATCCTTTTAAGCTTGAAAACCGTTGATTTTGAAGCTTAAATCCAACTTAATCAAGGTATATTCTTTTTCAATGTTTCTTATGATGAATTTGTAGTATCTTGGATGGTTACATGTTTTAGTATACTTTTGTATGATTGAAAACTTAAGTAAGTTACACTTGAAGCCAAAACCAAGCTAGTTAAGCTAATTTTTAGCAAAATTGATAGTCTTGTGAAATTGTTTAATTTACTTGTTTCTATTGATTTTGTAATGCTTATATTGTGTTTGGAAGTTTCTTTAAATGATTGAAAACAATAGCAATTAGTTTGCTTAATTGAAGGTTAGAATCAATTTAAGTTAGAATCAAGTTTACGTCATTTTAATTCGGATTGTGTTCATGTTTTAGGGGCTGCCCTAATAATTATGTTTGAATTATTAGTTATTCAATGACTGCCCTAATGTTTAATGTCTTGAATTAGTAGTAAAATATGGAGTATGCATTATTTTTAAGGTTATATAATTGATATGTAATTCTTTACAAAAGATTGAAAAGTGTATATAAACTTTAACTAGAATAGACTAAATGATTTATAAAAAGGATATTAAATGGTACATGATTTGATTATATTAGGCCTTTAACACATCCTATCTTCCAAAGAGATTGGCCTTTTCACCTAGCACAAAGTGGACTTGAGGTAAGTTGAAGCTTTCATTTGGTGTATCACAAGAATCATATAATGTTTGTTCATGTTTTAATGTGATTGTTGTTGTTTGTCAAATGATGTAATGTTTGATGCATTTATGGTTTATGAAGCATGACACTATTAAGAATATAATGAGGTTTTGAAAAGGAAGTATGGTACTTGATTGATGGTCGGGTAGACAAGGGACGCGGGAGGGACCGGCGGACCCAACAAATGGTGGCAAATACTTGAGGTTGAAAAACCGGTATAGGAAAGCCACAATGAATGAGATAGAATACGGCTAATACCTAAGGTTGAAAGACCAAGTATGAAAACCCCGTATTAGTTCTCTTATTGGCTAATCATTATGAACAGGTTCCGAAAACTATGGTCTATTGCTATTAGTTAGGTACCACACTTCAAGGGCCCTAAAGAATGATTTATGAATGAAAGTTATTAAATAAAATATTGCATTTAATGATTTATGAGATGTGCATATATGTTATTTGTTATTGCATCAGTTTCATCTTACTGAGGCTTTAGCTCATTAGATTCATGTGATGCAGGTGGAAATGTACAGGTTTAGAGGTTGACTGAGTCTCTAGAGCGGCTGGACAGAGATTTGTTCATATGCCATGCTTCAACCTGTTTTGTAGTTTATTTTGAAAACTCTGTTTTGTTTTTAAATAAGCCGCTCTGTTAAGATTTTGTAAACAGATGTACTCAGTTTTGATATATATATATGGTGTGTTTAAAATGATTCAAGTTTCTTCTCTTATAGCTAAAAATGGGAACTTTTATAAAAAAAACCATAACTCTAGTACAGATGAAAAATTAACATTTCTTGACTTAACTGTATCAACTTGTTTAGGCTCTGCAGTTAGGTTAAGGGGTGTTACAGTGATTTTCTACGAAAGTGGATTAGTTTAGGTCTGTTATAGGCTTGCTTGAGGACGAGCAAGGGTTAAGTGTGGGGGAATTTGATATGTGTATATTTTGACATATTTTTGTATCAAATCCTTTATACTTTCCTTACTTTATTTTTGTTAATATTATAGTTTTATTAATATTTTGTGTTAGGAAATCAATGAACAAAAAGAGATAAACAAGAGTCAAAATAAAACCAGAGAAGACAACACGTTTTGTGAGCAAGTTGGGAGATAATATTTCATTAGATCAAAGAAAAAATACAATTAGAAGAAAAGGGTCATTTGTGCCTAAGTCCATCATGTGTAGATCAAAATATATGCAAGAAATCACTTGAACTTTGCAAGTAATTATCGGGCTTGTATTAAATTTAAAATAAGCATGTTTTCAAAGTTGTGCAGTTTTTTTATTTTGGGTATAACGCCATGCTCAAAATTGCTATGGACCTAAATATTACTTCATTTGAAAGATAAGAGATAAAACTACATTGTTGCTATTGGAAGCTCAGCCAATTCATTCTTGATTATAGCAGAAAATTCGTCCAAGTGTGTGCATTTGAAATGAACTATCTATGCAGACATTTCTTTAAACCAAGCATAACTTTCTCCCTAATATTTGGAATTAGGTAATTCAAGTTGAAAAATGAAGATAATAGAAAATCTACAGCTTTCATGTTGATCACTTTTCCAAAATCATTCTTGATTATAGCAGAAAATTCGTCCAAGTGTGTGCATTTGAAATGAACTATCTATGCTGACACATTTCTTTAAACCAAGCATAACTTTCTCCCTAATATTTGGAATTAGGTAATTCAAGTTGAAAAATGAAGATAATAGAAAATCTACAGCTTTCATGTTGATCACTTTTCCAAAATCATCTGATTTCATTGAGAAAATTAAGTGACAAAAATTGGATCTAAAAAGGACATGTGAATTTGGAGAGCATTTAGAGTGAATTTAGAGATGCCAATTTAGGTACTCTTCTACTATAAATAGGAGCTCTTGCATGTCATACAATACACACAAATAGAGGAGGAAAGAAAGATTTATTGGTGTCTTTCTTTAGGCTAAGTTTTCTTATAATAATGTAAGTTTTCTAGTAGTAATAGAAATATATTCTCTAATTTCTCTTCTATTTTTTATCTTTTCTACTTTCATTATGTCTTTCTAAATTTCATTTAGTTGGGGAGATATGGTGAATCTCTTGATGGAGGAAGAAGAATGATTATAAAAGTGTATAATGTTTAGGTGTATTGTATTATTGTTTTAATTTTTTATTGAAACCTTCCTTATTTTGTGGTGATTCTTGATTTATGCATCACCAATGGCACAACAAATACTTAGGTTCATTTAGCTTATTATACTATTTTACTCCACCAACTGTTAACGTGAAACCTTGATTTATTGTAGACAAAGGAGTACAAAAATAACTAATTCCATAAATAAGTGTTGGCGTTATAAAACTTCTTGTTTAGTGGTGATTCTTGATTTTTGTATCGCCAATGACACAAAAAATATTTAGGTTCATTTAGCTTTTTGTACTGTTCTACTCCACCGACTGCTAATGTGAAACCTTGATCTCATAAACAAGTATTTATGTTAAAAAATAATTTACAAATAGGAAGATAATATCAAGATTACCTTAATGCATGAGGTATTTGATAACATCTTCCCATTGGAGCCTTCATTATGTATGGATTCCAATAGTAACATTTAAAAGAGGTAAAAAGAATAAATAATCGTTCCTTTATCCAAAAACTCAAGAGTAGATCCCTAATCCTCAGTACTTTTATTACTTTGATTTCTTAATTATAGCATAGATTTCTCATTATAATCTAAACCACATTCAGTCCATCTTTTAAGAAATATGAACCTGAAAACTTCAAACATATTCCCTCTGGATCGACCTTGGACTCTCGAGAAATTTATTACTTGACACAACCTGCACTTGAGTTTGTAATCTTAAAGATGTAGCATGAATATTTCTAATCTAGGAATTAATCCAAGTAGTTGCAGTTATTTAATTAGTGAAGATTAATTTAGAGCTCAAATTAATTCAATGGGTTGAATTAATTATTTAATTAAATAAAAAGATTATTTAATTTAACCTAATAAGATTAGAAAGCCCAATTGGAGTGTAGCAATTAATTGATTGGATCAATTAATTGGAATTGGGTGAATTTGATTAATTGGATTTTGTAAAATCCAAGCTCAAAATTAATGTGGCTTTTTATTTAAAGACCCACTTGAATTATTGGAAGAAATTAAAAAATAAGATAATATGATTTTCTTTTTAATTATCTTATGAAGATAATTATAGATATTAGATATCTATCTTGATTGCATTGGAAAAGTCCAACGCAATCAAGAAGAGGGAGAAGGGGGCTGATTTTGTGTTTTGAAGAGGTCCATAAAATCGACCACATTCATTCCATGGGGATAGGTTCATTGAATTGGTTATTTGTTGGAGGGTTTGACTCTTCCAAAATAATTAATTTCAAAACATAGAAATATAGGGAAAGGATGGAAATTAATGGATAATTTTAAGCCATCTATTTTCTTGATAAGGCCGAAAATTGGAGGATGTATCTATCCCAATTTTTGGCCACTTCAAAGTATTAAAGGAAAAAAAAATATTTTTCATCCTTAACACTTTTTCTCCTTTCCAAAAACCTCTCCTAAGATAATAAAAAATTCTCTTTGATTATTTTATTATTGAATTCTTATTTTCCCAAGTTGGATTAAGAATTAATACACACAAAGGCATTCTAAACTAGATTAGCAAAAATAATTCAAAATCACTAGTGAGATTTTTAATTCCATGTTCTAGTCCAAATGTGTGGATTATCTTTAGAGATGAGACATTCAGATTCCTAGTGAACCTCTTCGAGAGTGATTGATAGCAGTTGATTGCAACAAACCCTACAACAATCAGAGTGCATCAAAGGTAAAAATTCAAGACTTTATTTACTATTTTGTAAAACTATAAAAAACACACGATTGTTAGAATCACTTCGAATAAAGGGTGATGCAATAATTATTGTTGCATGTGTTATTTTTTAATTAATTTTTAAATTCTGTTGTGCATACCTCATAGTTATAGCAAACCCAACATATAATACATAAAGGGGCCTACTTTTACACTCTTGGAAATGCAAAATTTTAGACCCCACTTTGTTTTCTTCTTTAGTAGGAAAAATCCTTTTCAACAAGTTGGTTCCATTCTTTCTTGATTTAATTTTGTTCTTTGAATACAAGCTGAAAAGTAAAATTGCACTCCCAAAATATTATATTAGAAAAAGAATATTAATTCACTGGCAAGAATAAAATCATTCATGTAGTTGTCTGGAATTAACCAGAATAGCACTTGGCGCCGGGGCTCCATATTCTTGCACCGTGGTGCTAGAAACAGATAAGAAAGTGTCAAGGCGCTATACAAGGGGAAGGCCACAATTCAACTATAGAAACTACTTCGTACTTCGAGCCTATGAGCGATTTCATCGTGTTGGGAGGGCATTGATCGGATTTTTACGTGAATTTGGTCTTTTAAGTGTGTTTTTGGAAGAAAAGTATAAATAAAAGATGTAGAATTCATTCAAGGGACTTTTCGACTTTGCGAACAAAAGAAGAAGGCAAGAGAGCAAGAAGAAAGCTTCAAGAATGTGATTGAAGACATCAAATTTCTAGACACAGAGAAGATTTTCTTCCTTTTATTCTTCAACTCCTTTTGTTCGTTTCTTCTTTGAACTATGAGCAAGAACTTGTCTATGAGTTTTTTCGTTGTAGTTATGAACTAATTTTACTTTCTATGGCATGATGTAACCAATGTTGAATCTTATGTTTTTGAAATTCAATTCATGCTATTTCAAGTTTCTTAATTCATTTTTGTTATGTTGTTTGATTGCTTTTCTAGATTGTTTGGTGTATGAAATTTGACAATCGAGAGAAAATCTTATGCATAACTATAGGATAACACAACCAAAGTATTCATAGAGTTGAAAGTCTTATAAACCCTTTGAAGTTAAATCAATTGAGCTTTGATAGAATTTTATTTTTGTGTTTTTAAAGAGATATTGAAATCCAAATTTGAATTCATAATTACTCAACACTCGAGAGATGAGTTGATTACTTTATGAACTCTTGACTTATAATTTCTTGTCTTGAAATTGCCAAATTAGATGGTGAACATAAGTAAAACTAGGTGAATGATTCCTTTAGAGTTAATTGCCTATAAATTGTTTGACAATTTGCTCAACTGAACTTTTCTAGTTTAATTATAGGATTTTTAGTTTGATTATTTCCAATTCTTGTTTGATTCATCTTAATAAAGTTAGGATTAATCTAATTAGAGTACTTAGTGTTAATTAGATTTCAATTCCTATAGGTACAATAACCCTTCTCATCATACTATACTAAAACTTGACACTATACACTTTCAATTAGGATTTGAGCGAATAGATAGGCTTAAAGAGAAGACATTTGGATCCTTGCTAACCAGTTTCTGATCTGGGCTTAGCAATTTGAATTGCTTTAATCCCTACTACAACATTAATGCTTTCATGTATTGATTCGCAAAACTTAGTTGTTTATTTATTTAAGCAAGTAAATTAGAACAGAAACTAATCAATCATATCGATTCCCAAGATTGCATGTTTATGTTAAGAATATGCATGTTAATTTTTTAAAATTTTTGCTATGGACCTATCCCAGGATATACCCCAACATAATACTCATCATGCCTTGGCCAAAGTTTTTGGGATTAAGGACTATGAAAATACAAAAGATTTACCCATGCTACTAGATAGGTGAGAATCATACACCCAACATAAACCCCTTGTGTTTGTCATGTAATCAGAAAATACTAGTAACCCTAAAATAAGTGGTACAAACCGCAAGTACATGGTGTTAACAAGTAATATAGAATGAGTAGAGTATCGTATCCCTAGGGAATGCATGTGTAAGTACCAAATATAGATTATATATGTTATATTTAACCTAATGATTATGGTGGTAGTTAAATTAAAACGTAACAACTACTAAATTTAACAAAGGCAACTAAAACCCGAGGAGATTTGGTGATTGGGGGATGGAATTCAATACTAAAGAGAGTCAAGACATTGGTTAGTCATCCTATGTTGTTATGAACCTAGTTTAATTATGATTAGAAATGTTGTGGGTTATATGATGGAGGGTCTTCCTAATGTAATTGGTGCTCTCTCTCGAGTCGGACCAAATCTACCCTAGTAGGTTATCAACACCATCTCTAGCTACGGGCTATCCTACTAAGAGTGCCTGAGCTTTGTGAATTCCACTAGCTTTTGATTTTCACACCTATGACTATCATACGTACTTATGCCCATATCTCTATAGGGGTCGGTCTGTGGCATATACTACCCATTCCATTATTACAACCTCACCTCTTGGTCTTAATTGAAATAATTAAAATCAACTTGAAATTAGCCAAGTCTCAAGAAGCATTAAAAACATAGCATATCCTCATCATAATAAAAATAACATTTCAGTCGCAATATAAACATCAACTCATAACTCCATATAAATGGATTTCCAAGCTTCGACAAAAGTAGTTTAGTTCATATTAAAATTAAGCAAGCACCAAGTGTTTCCCAACATCATGGTTATTACAAATTTCTCAAACTAAACAAAATAAAAAAAGAAATTACAGTTGTAGAAGTGATTTTTCACTTCTTCTTCAATACCCCATGAAGCTCCTCATCTTTTTGTCTTCAAATCCCAAGCTCCTTGGTAATGGGTGCGTGTGATCTTGTTGTAATGTGTAAAAGAATATAGAGAAATGCATGTTTTTGGTGGAGAGGAAATTTGTGTGAAAATTTAGGTGTAGAGTGTGCGTGGGTGATGAATTGTGTGTTGAATGTTGTGTGCTTTGTGTGTTGTTCAAGAAAATATATGTAAGCATGTCTGTATCTTTCATTTGTGTGATGTAATTGTACGCGTATAGTGTATCTAATCGAGTGATGCATGTACTATATCCAAGGTGTGGGAAATAAGAAAGATGCCAAAATGAGCCTTTTTTGCCACTTGTCATCAAAATCCCATTGGAAAATATTTTCTATTGTGCATAGTGGAGCCGTGATTGGAAAACTTCTACTTTCTAATTTTTGCATTGGGCCACGCCGTGGAAATTCTGTGTCGCAGCTCGAACCCCTTTTTCTATTTTTTTTTGTATTATTCATATTTCAACCCCAATTTTTCCAACTTTGTACCTACACAAGATATATCATAAGATAAGGCATAATTCCATCAAATATGAGATAAAACATCCAAATTTGTGCTTTCGAGCGTGTTGGAAATATGCCAAATTATGAGCTTATCAACTACCCCCAAACTTTTCTTTTGCTCATCCTCGAGCAAAGTTATAAATCAAACTAAGCATAAGCTCATAATTGATCATGAATAACTCAACTTGATAAACCAATATAGTGCCTTAACAATCTTTATTACACATAAGTCCAAAGGTTAGCCACAAAGTTAGTCGAATGACACTACAAAACTTGTGCTTCATCAATTTAGTCATGAATTCAAAATGTGTATATGTAAAGTGTCAACCTCAAGGTTCATGCATGCATTTTAGGTATGAATTTCATAATCAATGACTCTAATAATCTAAGCAAAGAAATTCTAGGTGTTACATAGGCTTGCTTTTCATACAACTTCTCCACTAATGTAGACATTTGCAAACTTAGATCAAAAGGACTTCAATAAGCTTGTAACATAAGGCCTAGGTATTGGCTTACAAAGAAAGGATAGGGATAAAAAAAGTAAAAGAGTATAAAGTGTTGAATATAGAATCTCACTCTCGTCCTTTCTTTTCTCTTTTCCAATTCTCTTTCTTTTTCCATTGGGATTCATGCTCTTCTTTTCTTTTCTTTTTCAACAACCTTTTTTTTTTACTTCTTTTCTTTTTTGTAATTTTTTTTTCTTTTCCCCAATTTTATTTTATTTTATTTACTTCTTTTTTTTTCATGGATCCCAAGGCTTTATTTCTTGTTCTTTTGCTTTTTCAACCCCCAAACTTTTTTCATTTCATCAACATGAGTTGTGATGGTTTTCTTTCATATTTTCCTTGCTCATACCCCTAGATGCATTCATCCATGCCCTCAACATGCCTCCATATGACCCCTTGATAGGATTGTGTACAAAATTTCACACCTTAAGCTCTCTTAGGGACAATCATTGGTTTTTCGGGCTATAATGGGTAGGTATAATGAGCTTCTAAAAAAGAATTCGAATGGTGGTCATTCATATACATTGTACATGCCAATATAGTTAACGCGTCTGGCACTACTCTAACAATCTTCCACTTGCCCTTCAAATCTCAATTTTTCAATTCAACATGACGAGGATGTCCAACACCACCCCACGTTGGGTGTGTATGCAGTGCCCGGGCTGCAGCACTTGCAGTAGAACGCACACAATGCACTGTTGCACGTAGTTGTGCCATGTGTTTTCATCTTTCGATTGAATCGAATTTAATCATAAATGTTCTGTTTAAAAATTAAATTGATTACAAAATTATTTTATCCCAATCAAAAATACAAAAAATCAATCAAAATTTAACAATTAAATTCGTAGGCATAAATCGAATCCAATTAGAACTGTGCAAACTGTAGCTCTAATACCATTATTAGGTTCACATGATCTCAGGGTATATACAGTGAAAAAATAAAATTTTAAAATAAAGCATGCTATAACAGAAATTGTAGTACCTCGAACCTATGCAATTTTTAACGATCTCACAATTTCTAATAGTTTAATAAAAATTAAAACAATTTTAATTTATTACTTTCAATGCACTTCGGTTGTCATAGGGATTGAAGCAATTGATTGTTAGACCCTTTTTGAATTTTGGTTCACAGGGATCCAACTGTCCCCCCTCTAAAGTAGCCCACACTTTAAGTTGGAACATGAAATCATAATTCCGCTAGCAATTCTGATTCCTTTACTAACCTAGTTTATAGAGTGAATATAGTTAATATTAATTCTTGTTATCAAATTGTGATAAAAGAATTAATACTTAAACAAAAAGATGGAATTTTGGTAGAAGAAATGATGGAAGAATTCTCCTTTATTTTTCTCTTATGGTCAAAAATTAAAAGGTTGCAATTAACCTAAAATTTTCGGCCCATAACTCTTGGTATTTTTGGTCTCCTTTTAATTGGTTGGAAGATTTTTAGTTGTCCACAAACAATCCTCCAACTCTTTCTCTTCATATCTTCTAAAGATTTTTATAGTCTCCCAAAAATTTCAAACTCTTGAGTTTGCATCCTTTTTCAATAACCCATGTGCGCCTCTGCTAACGGGCTTCATTGAATTTGACTTGGACTTAAAATAAATCCCACAATTAATTCAATTAAATATTTTAGTCTAAATTCAATTAATCAATTCCATATAGTCCATCTAATCGAATTAGGCCTAATAAACAATCTAATTATTTAATAAAGTAAAATAATTTAATAATTAAATTAATTTATGGACTACACAACTAATTTGATCCAATCAAATAATTATTTCACTCCAATTGGGCTTCATAATCTTATTAGGTCTAATTAAAAAATTCATTATTTAATTAAATAATTAATTTAACTCACTGAATTAATTTAAACCTCAATTAATTAATCTCCATTAATTATTTAGATTCAACTCCTTAGATCAATTCCTAAGTTAGAAATATTCCATCTCAAATTGTGTGTGACCCTTTTGGTTCAATTAAGCTAGCAGTAGGCTTGCAACATTTACAACTTATGAATAATAATTATTTTGATTAATTAATCTAATTAATTAATCCATTTAAAATTAACTCCTTAATTTCAAGAATCACATAAGTCATGGGAAATACCTAACAAGTGTATCATGACTACCTAGACTCAGGTGACATAGCGAGTGAACCTATTTCAATTACGAGTATCATACACGCAAGGTCCTTCCATCGACTAATCTCCTAATTAAGTTTAGGGCATAGATTAATAGTTGAAACCCAAATTGCTCAATAACAATGATTCAATTTCAAGCTTTAATGACTCATGATGAATCATTAGAAACCCCCGTCTAATATTCATCCCGCCTTGGCCAAGGACTTTTGAGTTATGAACTATGAAAACATAGGAGATTCATTTGTTATGCTAGACAGGTGACGGATCCTTTGTTGGCCATTCATTAACCTTTATACATATCTTTGCAACATCCAATGTACCCCCTTTATGATTGTTAGGCAATCAAAAGATACATCAAAATGGAACATGATATGTACAAGGCTACCATGGTACCTCAAATCTAAAGACTAATCGTGTACTATCGTAACATGCAAATTCTTATTTCGACAAACAACATTTCCAACTAAAAATTTCCAATGGGCCTGTTCAATGTACTTGTTCTCTAACAAGCACCCGCATATATGCATTAGTGTCACTATGCCAATGTCCATGGAATGAGGCATCCTCCTCATGCATCGCATGCGTGATTCTATTGGGCGATTCGATGTCCCATCTCAAAAAGTCCTCGACTCGGAACTAATTTAAGACCAAAGCGATAGATGCACATTCTGTGATTACCATCAAATGCGTGACCATGCCCAATAACTAAGTTTGGTCTAAGGATTTTATCTAATTACTATATGCAATTAAAGATAAAGAAATTTGCCTATTTTATTAATATGATTTGAAAAAGGTTATTTTTTCAAATAGAAGAGTATAAAAAATATCCAATCTTATTAGCACACCGGATACTACTCCAATAATTCATTAAGCCTAAATTAACTTAATTTGATCAAATCAATTAATTCCCTCAAGTCCAATTAAATAATCTAATTATCTATTTGGCTAGATTAATTTAAAAATTAAATTAAATTAGTCTTTAATTAATTAATTGATCCTATCAATTAATTATTTCACTCTGTTAGGCTTCCTAATCAAATTGCGTTCAATTAATAATTTAATAACTTAACTGAATATTTAATTCAATAATTAAATTAAGGCTATAATTACTTAACCCCTAATAATTAATTGGATCCAATCAATTGGATTATTTCACAATTCAAGAAATGGTGTCTTCTATTATAGTGTGTGATCCTTTAGATTCACAACTAAACTAGTAGTGGGGTTGCAATATTTGCAACTTATGAATAACAATTATTCTAATTAATTAATTCACTTGGAATTAACTCCTTAATTCCAGAATCTCACTATCCATGAAAGCATCTAGAAGTAATCATGGCAAACTAGTCTAGGTGAAATAGCGATTAAACCTAGTTCTATTGTGAGTGCCATACACGTACAGTCCTTCTATCATCTAATCTCTCGATTGAATCTAGGGTGTAGATTATGAGTTGCAACCCTAATTAATTCCATAACTATGATTCCATTTCAAGTTCCAATGACTCTTGATGAATCAATATTCATCCTGCCTTGGCCAAGGTTTTCGAGTCATGAACTATGAAAATATAGGTGTTCGTGAAATATTTTGCAAACCGCAAGTACACGGTGTCAAGTTTTAATAAATGGTGAGTTAAGTATCATATCCACAAGGATTGTAACCAAAAATTGCAGCAAGTATTGTAGTTCAAATAGTCCTAATTTTATCTAGAAAATTAAGTGATGATTGGTAAACAAAGTAGAATAAGATAAAAATTGCAAAGATAAAACTAGAGTTCTTAGAAGTAATACAACAAACACTTTATGAATAAGAAATTCTAGAGGAATGACTCACCTAATTATCACCTATGTTCTTCCTTCCAAAACATACTAATTCAAGTCAACAATACATGTAAGTCAAGAATTCCTAAGCTCATCAATTCCCTCTCTCAAGTGCCGAATTGATTATGAGTTCTAATATGAATTTTAATATCTCTATAAAAACTCAAGAATAAAAATCTACAAAGGTTCAATGAATTCTTCTTCAAAACATCAAAGGTTTCATAGGCTTCTCAACTTTATGATATGTTATCTTTATGATCATGTACAATATTTCCTCTCTCGAGTATCGAATCTCATACATCAAACACTCTCAATTAATGGCTAAATAATCAAGATGCAATACTAAACAAGATAACACAAACAAGATGAATAACTTAAACTAGTAATATTTGAAATTCAAAACATAGGATCAAATAAGGTCACATCATCCTCTAGAAAGAAATGTTTAGTTCATCATGTATGAATATGACATCAAGAAACACATAAGAAAGAGCATGGAAATTGTTAACCAATTTGAGAAATGGAAGAAATGGTTGAAGCTCTCCTTGTCTCCAAGAATAGTTCACTTTTCTCTCCAAGAATAGCTCTCTGCCCAGTAGCAAGCTCTTACTGTCCAACAGTCTTCTTATGTCCAAGAACAACTCCTCACATCCAGAATACCTTTGGAGGATCTTTGGAGTCCTTAAAATCATATGGGAGAAGCCCTAAAGAGAGCTAAAAACCCATTTTGCCCCTTTTAACCGTGTGGCAACATGTAGGCGCTGACTGGACAGCCTGGCGCAGCTAGACACTGTCTCCAGCATCTTTAGCTTCTTTAAACCCATTTTGGATCACCTTCTATTCCGAACCGGTTTTTTGTGTCTTCATAAGAATTGTAGCTCTATGTCTTGTATTTCCACATGCACTTGAATCAACTAATTATGACATTTCTGGAGATAGTTATGCCTGAAACACCAAGATATGTCATAGCAGAAAATTGTAGCCCCAGTGTTGACTCTTTGAACTCGGATTTTCTTATTAAGATCGATAGAATTGGATTTTATGGTAAACATAGAAGTTATATATATATATATATATATATATATCTTATCTTTCTATTGGTTCAAGAATCAAGTCAAAATCATATTTGAGCAAAGATTTATGATTGAAATACGAAAGCTATCATCAATTGCACTAAAATTCAGATTCTTCAACATTTCAACCAAGTTTTTGGTTTCTTTCCATTTTCTTCTTCTTTTGATATTACCTATAAAATTTCAAACTAAATGCACAAAAAGTAGCAAAAACACTTGAAAATAAACTAAATGATAATAAAAAAGTATATGAATTGTTGGTATAAAATCAACTTATCAAATACCCCCAGGCTTGAAGATTTGCTTGTCCTCAAGCATCAAACATGAAATTTTTAATAACAACTCCTCTGTTAATATGGTGACCAAAGTTGAGAAAGAATATTTTTTTTTTAAAATTACATCTCATCTCAAAAGAATAGAAAAAAATACCAAGTTTACATATTAACATGTATATTGGTTTCACTTAACTTCATGATCTTGTGTGAGTGTGAAAGTAGTAGTTTATCAAATTTTATTTATCATTCGGATAGGTTTATAAAGCTAACTACTCATATTTGATCCACTTTTGAAGTGCTTACCAAACTCCATAGGCTTATTTTTCACACTAGTCTCCACTAATGTAGATAGATCATAGCATCAAATATCAAAAGGACTTCCAAAACCTGTAATGTGAGGCTTGGGTAATAGTGGGAATATATGAAAAATTGTAGCTAAAATTTACTCATTTTACACAATCATACTAGAACCATTATGAATGAACACCAACTTCTTCATCAATCCCTTCATTTTTTGTTTATTGGACATCCCATTCTTCTTCTTTTTGATCTTGGATTACCCACAAATTTATTTCTTTTGTTGTATGAAACAGGGGTCTATTTATTTTAGAGAATTCAAATCATACACCTCAATTCATAATCTCTTCATTTTCATCCTTTTTCAATCTTTTCTTCTCTTTGATTTTGCTTCTTTCTTTCTTTCTCTTTTTTTTTGTTTTTTTTAATACAACAATTCATTTAAGAATGATTGTGTAAATGAGATGAAAAAGGGTAGAATATTAGATTTTATTTTATTTTTTTTAAAGCTCGATAATGTGTATAGGGTGTCCAAAGAATTGTTTCAATAGGCTCAAGAGGGGAGACTAAGGAATAATGCAAGTATAGGTTGGCTTGAAAGGCTCAAATGGTCCAAAAATGACCTAAATCATTTCTTTAATGCAATGCCACCTAGGATTTCACCTCGACTAGTGATCAAGCAAGTTCTAGAGGTTGGTGGGATCATTTAGGAAATAATTAGACCTTATAAACTATTTCTAAATAATTAAATATAATTCAACAAACTACTTAGTGCATCAAGATTCACAAAACCTCATAAAGTAAATAAAACCATTTTTTTATGTTTAGACATGTAAACAAAAGCATATATTCTAATATTCACTTCTTCTTTTTTAACATGCACATTGTTGATCACTAAACTTGACAATCAATAAACTAAACAAATTAATAAACCAAAACAAGCTACAAATAAGCATTAAATGTCTCAAACAACAAGGCAATTATCCTAAACTTTTCCCCAAACTTAATATAAGCATTGTCCTTAATGATTGAGAGAATTGTAAAGTTAGAGGACTTTCCTAAAAATGGGTGATGTTCTTTCGGAATTAAAACCCTATTTTTTTTTTTTTTGTCAGCATTTAGCTTGCAAAAATGAGTAAAATATCAAGAAACAATCACCATGATATGAAACAACACACTAATAACAAGAACAAAACATCACACATGAAAACAAGAAAAGAGAGCTTGGGTTGCCTCCCAAGAAGCGCTTTGTTTAAAGTCTCTAGCTAGACTGAAACCGAATACCTTATGTTGCTTCCCTAAGTGAAAGATTAGACATCTTCCAAATTTTGTTTCCATAATAATGTTTCAACCTTTGACCATTGACATGAAATAATGTGTCATTCTTACCTTTGAGCTCAACTGCCCTAAATGGAAATGTCTTGTTGACAATGAAGGGACCCGACCATCTAGATTTCAATTTTCCTGGAAAAAGTTTTAATCTAGAATTGAAAAGTAACACAAATTATCCGGGTTGAAATTCCCTTCTCAAGATCATTTTGTCATGCCATTGTTTTGTTTTTTCTTTATAGATTTTTGCATTTTCATAGGCATCAAGTCTAAATTCCTCCATTTCATTGAGTTGCAACAATCTTTTTTCTCCAATTGCTTTTGTATCAAAATTTAATTATTGTACAGCCCAATATGCTCTATGTTCTAGCTCAACAAGGAGATGACAAGCTTTTCCATAAACTAATCGATAAGGAGACATACCTATAGGAGTTTTATATGTTGTGCGGTATGCCCATAATACATCATCAAGCTTATATGCCCAATCCTTTCGATTAACGCTTACTGTTTTCTTAAGGAATTGTTTCACTTCTGGATTTGAGATTTCAGCTTGTCCATTTGATTGAGGATGGTATCCAAGAGCTACCTTGTGTCTTACACCATACTTAGCCAAAAGGTTATTAAATATTTTATTACAAAAATGAGAACCTTCATCACTTACAATTGCTCTAGGTGTGCCAAAACGAGTGAAAATTATTGGGTTCGCTATAATCGTAGGGGTATACGCAGCGAAAAATTAAATTTTTTATCAAACATAAATTTGACCCCTTTGATTCGAAAACAATTTTAACGATCGCACTATTCAAGTGAATATATAAATAAATATAAAATCAAATTATACCTTTCGTGCACTCTAGTTGTTCTAGGGAATAAAGCAATCAATTCCTTATCCTGGATTATCAGAACTCGCAGGGATCCAAATATCTCCCCTCTATCAGGTCCACAATACGGAAGAGCAACACCAATCAAAAGGATTCGCTAGTATCCTTTTAATTGTTTACTAATCTAGAACCGGAGTAAATTTTCAAGAACAATAAAGATTGATTCTTTAAGTTCTTGAAACAATAATATGAAGAGAATAACAAGAAACTGATTTTTTTTATTTTTTTTTATTTTCTTGGAGACTAAAAATAGAAGACTTTAAACCAAATAATTTTTGCTCAAATCTTTTTGAATTGATCATGTAATTTTCATCCCTCATATATATAGGGCTGAAAAATTTTAATCCTTTCCAACTCTTTCGAAAGTTTTTCTATTTTGAACTAGTTCAAAACCTTATCTTGGAAGGATTCCAAATCTTCTAAGAACTCTTCTATTTTCTCTCTCTTAAAGTCAAACATTTTGATCGTTTCATCAAACTGGATGTTCCAACTCCTCGAAGCTTGTTTGAGTCCATAAATGGATCTCTGGAGCTTGCAAACCTTTTGCTCGCTCCCGCTGGATATGAAGCCTTCTGGATGCTTCATATAGATCTCTTCCTTAATGTTTCCATTAAGGAAAGTGGTCTTCACATCCATTTGCCATATCTCATAGTCATAATATGCAGATATGGCCAACAGTATCCGTATGGATTTAAGCATCGCTACCGGTGAAAAAGTTTCCTCATAATCAATTCCTTGCTTCTGAGTATAACCTTTTGCTACCAATCGAGCCTTATAGGTCACTACCTCTCCATCTACTCCAAGCTTCCGCTTGAAGACCCATTTACAGCCAATGGGAACAATTCCCTATGGTGGGTCCACCAAAGTTCATACCTTGTTGGAGTACATAGAGTCCATTTCAGACTGCATAGCTTCTTGACACTTCTCCGAGTTGATGTCAGACATCGCCTCTCCATAGCTTCTTAGATCATTATCCAAGGGAAGTCCCTCTTCTTTGTTCTCTAACAACAAACTGTGCCTCTTAGGTACCCTTGAGACCCTTTCGGATCTTCGAATAGGTTGTGCCTTATAGGGTCCAGCATCAGCTGGTGTACCATTTACTGCATCAGTTGGGGTGTTCTGTGGTTCTTGATCCTCTTCAAGTTCTACGACATTGCCACTTCCATCTGAAAGAAATTCTTCTTCAAGGAAGGTAGCATTCCTCGAAACAAACACCATTTGTTCTGTGGCATCATAGAAATAGTATCCAATAGACTCCTTTGGATACCCCACAAACTTGCATAAGCTGGATCTCATATCCAACTTATCTCCCACTAGCTGCTTCACATAAGCAGCACACCCGCATACCCTAAGGTATTTATATGAAGGTGTCTTTCCACACCACATCTCATATGGTATTTTGGGCACGGCTTTAGATGGCACCCTATTTAATAGGTATGCTACCGTTTCTAAGGCATAGCCCCAAAATGAAAGAGGTAATGAAGTGAAGCTCATCATAGATCGAACCATGTCCAACAAGGTTCGATTCCTGCATTCCACAACTCCGTTGAGTTGGGGAGTAGCAGGAGGAGTCCACTGTGAGAGAATCTCATACTCTTTTAGATAATCTAAAAATTATGTGCTTAAGTATTCACCTCCTCGATCAGATCGAAGAGTTTTTATACTTAATCCAATTTGTTTCTCTACTTCAGTTCTGAATTCTTTGAACTTTTCAAATACTTCAAACTTGTTCCTTA
>CM033105.1:7566229-7599062 GCA_019321725.1 Paulownia fortunei | reverse complement strand
ATTAGATTAGACTATACCCAATAAGAGTTGCTGGAAAACAATCTAAAGGACCACTAACTCTAATTGGAATGTCATTCTACCTCAATGTAGTGGGAGCTCTGTAAGACCACCAACATACTATAGAGAGGTCGGAGAGGCACAAGTTATCTTCTCCGATAACAATGAAGATGATCCATTGACATTCAAGCATGTAATGGAAGATTCTGGTTAGAGAGAAATGTCAAGAGGCTATGAACTTAGACATGGAGTTTATATACTCCAATTTTATATGGGAGCTTATTGATCCTCCTGAGGATGTCAGGCCCACAGCGTGTAAATGGATCTTCAAGATGAAGAGAGGTGTGAATGGGAAAATAGAGTCTTTCAAAGCAAGGTTAGTGGTAAAAGGTTATACTCAGAATGAGGGACTTGATTATGAGAAAATCTTCTTGCCTGTTGTGGCTATGCTTAAATCCATCCGCATACTGTTCTCCATTGTTGCCAACCTAGATTATGAGATATGACAAATGGATGTTAAGACAACCTTTCTGAATAACTATCTTGGGGAAGACATCTATAAGCAGCAACCAGAGGGTTTCATAGCACAAGGTCAAGAGCAAAAAGTCTGCAAGTTGCTGAGGTCCATTTATGGACTAAAGCAAGCCTCTAGATCATGGAACCTATGATTTGATGAGACGATTAAGTCTTATGGTTTTGATTAGAATGATGATGAACCTTGAGTATACAAGTATATCAAAGACAAGAAGGTGGTCTTCTTGGTACTTTATGTAGATGATATTCTACTTATTGGGAATGATGTAGAAATATTATCTAATATTAGGAACAGGCTAGCCAAGCAATTCTAAATGAAGGATTTGGGAGAAGCAAATTATGTTCTTAGAATTCAGATTATTCGGGATTGTTAGAATAAAATGTTGGAATTGTGCGTTATTCAATACAAAATTCCCAAAAGGGTTACTTGCTAACCCGATATGGAATTGTCCTCTCCAAGGAGCAGTATCCCAAGACACTAAAGAAATATGAGAATATGAGACGAGTTCTCTATACTTTCATTGTAGGTAGTATAATGTACGCCATGTTGTGTGCAATGCTCGATATTTGCTATGCGGTAGAGATAGTCAGCCATTTCCAGTCAAATCTATAATTAGATCATTCGACATCAATGAAGAATATTCTCAAATATAATAGCAGAACAAGAAACTATATGTTGTTTACGTAGGTAGAGACCTTAATCCTATTGGATACACTAATTCAAATTTCTAATAAGATAGGGATAGTTGAAAGTCGACTTCCAAATCATGTTAGGTTTGCTTGATCTAGGGTGTGCGCAATGGAAAAATTAAAATTTTAAAACATTCATGCCATAACAATTATAGTATCCCCTTAGGTTTGATGCGATTTTATCGGTTTTGCAATTTCAAATGGTTTTACACAAAAATAAAATAGTTTCAATTTATACCTTTTGACGCACTTCAGTTGTCGTAGGATTTGAAGCAATTGATTGCTAGACCCTTTCTAAATTCCAGTTCACAGGGATCCAAGTATCTCCCCTCTAAAGCAATCCACACTTTGAGCAAGAACACGAAATCAGAACTCCGCTAGCAATTTTGCTTCTTTTACTAACTTAGTTTTGGGAGTGTGTATGGGGAGTATGATTCTTAATATCAACTGTAATACCCAAGCCTCACACTACTCACTTACCCAATATGATTCATGTACTACATGCTACTTATATGCTAATTTGCATTAATATCTACATCGCATCTTTTATAGCATTCTTAATCATTATGCCTCCAATGCTATCACTTGATGTTAATGGTTGAGATCCTACAACCTAATTAAGTAATTCTATATTTAAATAAGATAAAGAATAGATTTATCAATATAGCGGATATTCATAGGTTTTATGTTATAATTTTAGAAGTGTTAAAGGTCTCACTAGTAAGCTTATATGATTCAATTTAAATTGATCGGGGTGTTTTAAAGGTATACCTCCATAGATTAACATACTTGGGATATTAGACATGATATAATATGATTTAAGTATCATATTACAAGGTTTATATGTGCATGTGATTTTAGAAAATGAAAACTAGACAATCATTTAAGAATTGGGTGTCAATCGGTTTAGAAACTGAATGAACGATTAAGAAATTAGGGCAAACATTTATTATCTGATCATATGAAAATTAAAATAGGTTGTAAATAAATAAATAAGTAATGAGAAACACTAGATTAGGGCTGCATAAGGTGTGAAAAATATCAGATTTGAACCACAACTTGGCACCTCAACCTTGCCACTTCAAGCTTTGCCACCTCAAGCTTCCACCTCAACCTTTCTTCATTTCTATCCTTGAGCCACGACCAAAAACCGTTTTCTGAGCTATTTCACTTCCAAAACCTTCATATTGAATGTTAGAAATTGCTTTCAAGTAATTCCAAGTAAAGAAAAAAAGTGAAGGAAGCAAAGGGAAGTAAGGAGGAGCAAGTTGAATCTAAAATATGTGCATGGGTGAGCTTTAATTCATGTTTTTGATTTAAGTTCTTAAATTTTTTGAGGGTTTATGATTTTTAAAGATTCTATTATTGATTAAAATCATGTTAGGATGTTATTTGTGGTCTTATAATTCACAAAAGAAGGATTTTTAGTTGCAAAATCACAATAAAAATCACTAGGGACAGAAATTGTATACTTGCTGATTTTTTATATTTATGCTTTATATAGGTATAATAAATTGATTAAAACCTGTGTATTTCACCATATATGTGTTTATATATGATTCTAGGTGATGTATGTAAGTTTAGAGAGGTTATAAATTGTAATATAGTGTGATAATTAAAGAGGTGCTCAATACTGTCTTCTTTGAAATTCAGATTCTGTCCTATGTGAATGGTGCTGGTTTTACATCAATAAATCCATTAGTTTTGGTAGTTATTTGACCTGGTTGTCTCTTTATATGTGTTATATAAGTATTTTGAAAATTTGGGAGTGATTGAATGTACTTAAGGGTGCCAAAACCATTAATGTCATGAAGTGTGCAAAACTGTCACGGTAGAAAAACAATCTGTTTCAGTATATTGTGAAGAGAGCTGAACTTGGGAAGCTATATCCATGAGTTTTAGAAATTCTATGATATGGTTACGTTTATATACATGTTATCTGAGTGTGGTAAAAATTTGGGAGTGATTGGATATGTTTAGGGATGTCAAAATTATCATGCAACTAAATTAGACAACAAGTAAATATGTAAATATGAATCTGTCCCATTTGATAACTTATCATATTTCAACCTAGACATGTTGGTATTGAGTGTTAACAATTAGGCACATGATATTAGAGTTATAATACTTCAATTATATGATGTTTACATGTATCTAAGATGAGAAATTAAGGTATTGGAGGGACTAGATTGGGTTCTAGTTTGTAAAACCTAGATAGCTTGGTGTTTAAGGTCTTAGTATGATATTTTATGCTTTCAACTTGCCAAATTGGGAATGGTGCTTGATGTTGGGTAATATTACAGGCTATTTTACATCTAAGATTGGAGGGGAACAATAAACAAATCTAGACTAAGCCACCAACCAAGTGAAAGGTAAGTAAAGATCTATTTGCAGCTACAATGCATGAACATAGTATGTCTTGAAGCATTTATACCTAATGTGTTGATGATATTAAATTTGACTGAGGGTCTTATGATTCTTGAAAAATGTTGAGAGCAAGATGACTTGCATTTCATATTGAAAGCCCAATTAGTGTGGAGCAATTATTTGATTGGATCAATTAATTATGTATATCATAAATTAATTTAATATTTAAATTAATTTAATTAATTAAATAACTAAATTATTTAATTGAGCTTAATTTGATTAGGTGGCCTAGATGAAATTAATTAATTAAACTTGTTCCTAATTAACTAATTAGATTAATTGATGGATTTAATTAAGAGTCCAAGCCCAATTCAAATGACCCATTTGAGAGGCCCACAAGAGTTTCAAGAATCTGATATTCTTGGAAATATCTAGTTAGATTAGATAAAATATCTTCATGTATCTTTGGAAAATACAAGAGATAGAGTTGGAGATTTTTGAAAGATTTGATATCAACCAAAAAGTCCTCCAAAAAATAAAAGAGAAGGCCAAAAATACCAATAGTTGAACTCTTGGAATTAAACCAAAGGGGCCAAAAATTTGAGGGCAATTAATCCTTCAAATTTTCGACCATCTCACATAAAAGAGAGAAATCTTTTCCTCTAACAAAAGAATTCTATCTTTTAATTAAAATTATTCAATTTTTTTATCACAAGTTGATGTCACAACCTCCCAACAATATGTATAAATATATATATAAACAACATGTGCAACATAATTTGTGCACGTATGCATGTGTATAACTTTTTTTTCTACTCAATTCAACAAAATATTGATAAAAGTAAAGTGCTTTCATATCATGTCACACTGTATATACATAGGTACCAAGTCTATCAAAACCATCACAAACTTAAACTCTCTATCAAAAAGGAGTTTTGAAAGTGATATACAAGATAGAGTCGCTAATATAATACAATAACTGTAAAATCAAAAACACAATCCACAAAATAGCCCAACAGGTCATCATCCAAGTATATTGATATTTGAAAGCCTGCAGGAGCTCCACTGCCAGCCAGTAAACCAGAGGTCTCAAGTCTTACCATGTTCACCTACAATGCATGAACTACATGAGCTAACGCTCAATAAGTAAAAATCATGCATGACAAGAGTATGATATAAAATCACATGCAAGAACCTCCACTATATTCATATGCCGTGCATGCACATGTAAATGCTCATGAATGGTATGTTCAAATTTTATTAAGTCTAATTAAATAATCTAATTATTTAATTGAATAATTAATTAAACTCCTTGAATTAATTTAAGCTTCATTTAATCAATCTCCATTAATTAATTGGATCCAACCCCTTGGATGAATTCCTAAGTTAGAAATATTCCATCCCAAATTATGTGTGACCCATTAGGTTCACAACTAAGCTAGCACTAGGCTTGCAATATTTGCAACTTATCAATAAAAATTATTCCGATTGATTAATTTAATTAATTAATCCTCTAGGAATGAACTCTTTAATTCCACAAACCTCACAAATTTTGGGAAACACATAGCAAGTGTATTATGACTACCTAGTCTTGGGTAAATTAGCGAGTAAACCTATTTCAATTACTAGTGTTACACACATAAGATCCTTCCATCAACTAATCTCCCAATTCCATTTCAAGTTGCAACTCATGATGAATCATTAGAAAACCCCATCTACCATTCATCTCACATTGGCCAAAGACTTCTGAATCATGAACTATTAAAACATAGATGATTCACTTGTTCTGCTAGACAAGAAATGGATCCTTTGTTGGCTACTCCAACGTATCCCCTTTGTAATTGTCAGGAATTCAAAAAATACATCAAGATGAAAATGATGTGCAAAAGGCTACTATGGTGCCTCAAGTCTAAGGTCTAATCGTGTACTATCGTAAAATGAAAATTCTCATTTTGACAAACAATATCTCCAACTAAAAGTTTCCAGCGGGCCAGTTCAGTGTATTGTTCTCTAACAAGCACCTGTATACATGCACTAGCATCACTACGCCAATGTCCATGGAGCAAGACATCATTCCCATGCGAGCATGCATTGTATGTGCGAGTCTATTTAGCTATTCAATGTCCTATCTCAAAAATCCATCAGCTCAGAACTAATTTAAGACCAAGTTTTAAAGACATGTTCCATGATCGCCATCAAATATGCGACCTTGTCCTATGGCTAAATTCAATCTAAGACTTTGTCTAATTAATATAAGTAATTAAAGATAATAAAATTTACCTATTTTATTAATATGATTTGAAAAAGATTATTTTACCAATACAAGAGTATAATAGACGTCCAATCTAATAGGCACGTCGCGCACTACTTTAATATTATCCCAATTGTTGTAGTCCCAATTGCTCATATTCTTTAGGCTTATCTTCTCATGACGTCCATTGAATACCTTTTGTGCTAGGGGTTTTAATCAATGGGTGTGCTATATTTTCTGCCGAGGTAAGTCTCTCCACAATAATGTCACCTCTACCAATGATTTCTCAAATTAGGTGGTATTGCCTCATGATTTGCTTAGAATTTTGATGAGATCTTTGTTCTTTTGCTTGTGTAATAGCTTAATTGTTATCACAGTATATCGATACTAGATCAATAATTGATGGAACTACACCCAACTCTTGGATAAACTTCCTAATCCAAATAGTTTCCTTTGTTGCATTGCTGTAACAATGTACTTAGCCTTGGTGGTGGAATCCACGATCGTCTCTTACTTGGAAGTCTTCCAACTGGCCGTATGGTGAATATATATCCAGACATCAACTTTGAGTCATCTATATCAAACTGAAAACTAGAATCAGTATAACCTTCAAGTTTCAATTCTCTAGAGCCATATACAAGAAACATATCCTTAGTTTTTCTCAAGTACTTGAGGATCATCTTTATAACCTTCCAATGTTCCTCACCTAGATTGGATTGATATCTATTGGTGACACTCAGAGCATATGTAACATTCCTACTACATAGAATACCATATATTATGCTTCCAATGGTAGATGCATAAGGTATGCAAGTCATCATTTCTCTCTCATTAGGAGTCTTCATGGACATAACCCTTGAGAGAGAAATGCATTGACTCATTAGCAAGAATCCTATTTTAGATTCCTCCATGCTAAATGTAATGCCCAATTCTCAATTCTCTCCTACATAGCCAATAATAAGCATTTTGCATGAATATGCATCTAATCAATGTGCATTATTGAATTATGGCATACAAATAGTATGATTGCACGAACATGAATAATTGTTACTATATGCTTCAGTTATGATTTAACATGCATTAGTACCTGAAATATGAGATCAAACTTTCATTTCTTGATTTAACATATTCCTTAAGTGCCTTTTTGCAGTGAAAAGCTCAGTATCTCGGTTAAGGAAGATTGATGTGTTGAATGGCCATGAAATGAATTATTTATATTGCTCCATACTAGTTATATGCTAAAGTGATTAATTGCCTAAATATTTACTTGAAATATGTTACATTTAACTAAGAACTAAAAGTATGCACAATGGTGCAATTTGATTGGTTGGTTGACTAGGTGGCATAAAACCATTCTAAACCACATTGCACTTGATTATAACACCAAAGCATCAATTTTTGTCATCTCCTTAGCCCATGAACGTGGCTTTTGGCATGAGAAGACACCAAACATGATGCAACCAATCATCACCCTCCACTTACCTCTCTTTGAAAGGTCAAAGAAATCATTTTCATCCATATTTCTTGTGGAAGCACCTAAAAAACGACCAGCCCTTATTCTCCTAAGTTTCTCCCAAATTTCTACACTCTCATACTCACACAAATTGAATTCAATCCATAGGAATCCATAGAACACAAGTTAGAACAAGTTTCTATCCTTTTGAGCTTGAAAATCGTTAATTTTGAAACTTAATTCCAACTTAATCAAGGTATATACTCTTTTTCAATGTTTCTTATGATGAATTTGTAGTATCTTGGATGGTTACTTGTTTTAGTATGCTTTTGTATGATTGAAAACTTAAGTAAGTTACACTTGAAGCCAAAATCAAGCTAGTTAAGCTAATTTTTAGCAAAATTGATAGTCTTGTGAAATTGTTTAATTTACTTGTTTCTATTGATTTTATAATGCTTATATTGTGTTTGGAAGTTTCTTTGAATGATCGAAAACAATAGCAATTAGTTTGCTTAATTGAAGGTTAGAATCAATTTAAGTTAAAATCAAGTTTACGTCATTTTAATTCTATTGTGTTCATGTTTTAGGGGATGCCCTAATAATTATGTTTGAATTATTAGTTATTTAATGGCTTCCCTAATGTTTAATGACTTGAATTAGTAGTAAAATATGGAGTATGCATTGTTTTTAAGGTTATGTAATTGATATGTAATTCTTTACAAAAGATTGAAAAGTGTATATAAACTTTAACTAGAATAGACTAAATGATTTATAAAAAGGATATTAAATGGTACATGATTTGATTATGTTAGGCCTTTAACACATCCTATCTTCCAAAGAGATTAACCTTTTCACTTAGCACAAAGTGGACTTGAGGTAAGTTGAAGCTTTCATTTGCTGTATCACAAGAATCATATAATGTTGTTCATGTTTTAATGTGATTGTTATTATTTGTGAAATGATGTAATGTTTGATGCATGTATGGTTTATGAAGCATGATACTATTAAGGATATAATGATGTTTTTGAAAAAAAGTATGGTACTTGATTGATGGTCGGGTAGACAAGGGATGCGGGAGGGACCGGCGGACCCAATAAATGGTGGCAAATACTTGAGGTTGAAAAACCAGTATAGGAAAGCCACAATGAATGAGATAGATTACGGCTAATACCTGAGGTTGAAAGATCAAGTATGGAAACCCCATATTATTTCTCTTATTGGCCAATTATTATGAATAGGTTCCAAAAATCACGGTCTATCACTATTTAATTAGGTACCACACTTCAAGGGCCCTAAACAATGATTTATGAAAGAAAATTATTAAATTGAATATTGCATTTAATTATTTATGTGATTTGTATGTACGCTATTTGTTATTGCATCAGTTTCACCTTATTGAGCCTTTAGCTCATTAGATTCATGTGATGCAGGTGGAAATGTACAGGTTTAGAGGTTGACTAAGTCTCTAGAGCGTCCGGACAGAGATTTATTTATATGCCATTCTTTGACCTGTTTTGTAGTTCATTTTGAAAACTCTATTTTGTTTTTAAATACGCCGCTCTGTTATGGTTTTGTAAACAGATGTACTCAGTTTTGATATATGTATATAGTGTGTTTAAAATGATTCAAGCTCTCTCTTATAGCTAAAAATAGGAACTTTTATTAAAACCATAACTCTAGTAATGATGAAAAATTAACATTTCTTGACTTAACTGTATCAGCTTGTTTAGGCTCTGCAGTTAGGTTAAGGGGTGTTACACTAAACCTCTTTAGCATTTTATCTGCATACGTGGATCTTCCTTTGGGATCTATCTCTATATATATTTATTCCCAGAATAAAGGATGCTTATCCAAAATCCTGATGCATAACTAGTTAGACAACCAAGTCTTAGTTGATTGCAGTATCCCAACATCATTTCTAAAGAGTAGGATGTCATCAACATACTGCACAATAAATTTCACAAAGCTCATACTAGCCTTCTTGTATTCACAAGGTTTATCCGGGTTTTTTGTGAAAATTAAATAATTTGATTGCCTCATTAACCTGGATGTTCTAGCTTCGGGAAGCCTACTTAAGTTCATAGATAAATCTGAAGCTTGCAAACCTTTTGCTCGCTCCCTCTAGATATGAAGCCTTCTAGCTGGCTTCTATAGATCTCTCCCATAATATTTCCATTAAGCAAAGAAGTCTACACATCCATCTGTCATATCTCATAGTCATAATACGCTGATATCGCTAGTAGTATTCGGATGGATTTAACATCGCTACTGGCAAAAAAGTTTCCTCATAATCAATTCTTGCTTCTGAGTATAACCTTACATGACTAGTTATACATTATAGGTTACTACCTCTCCATTTACTCTAAGATTTTGCTAGTAGACCCATTTGAAGCCAATGGGAACTATTCCCTACGGTGTGTCTACCAAGGTCCATACCTTATTGGAGTACATGGAGTCCATCTCGAATTGCATCGTATCTTGCCAACTTGTCGAGGTGATGTCAAATATTACCTCTCCATAACTCCTCGTATCAGTATCTAAGGAGAGATTCTCTTTGTTGTTCTCTAACAAAAAGTCATACCTCTAAGATGGATTTGAGATCCTTTCAGATCTCTTAGAATGTTGTGTGTCAGAAGGCCCAGCCTCAGCTGGTTGGTTCGCTACTGTGTCCATTCGGATGTTCTGTGGTTCTTGAACTTCTTCAAGTTTCGCGAGTTCACCATTTCTATCCAATTCCTCTAAGAAGGTGTGTTCCTCAAAACAAACACCCTTTGTTCTCAGGAGTCTAGAAATAGTCTCCAATGGAGCTCTTTGGATACCCCACAAACTTTTATAAACTAGATCTCATATCCAATTTATCTCTCACTTTTTGCTTCACATAAGCAACATACCCCTATACCCTAAGGTATTAGTAAGAGGGTGGTTTCCCACACCACATCTCATATAATGTTTTGGGCACTGACTTTCATGGAACTCTATTTAATAGATATGCCATCGTTTCTAGAGCGTAACCTTAGAATGAAATAAAAAGTCCAGTAAAATTCATCATCGATTAAACCATATCTAACAATGTCAGCTTCCTACGCTTCTCAACTCCATTGAGTTGAGGAATAGAAGTCCATTGGGAGAGAATTTCATTCTCTTTTAGATAATTAAGAAACTATGTGCTAAAGTATTCACCTCCTCAATCTGATCGAATAGCCTTGATACTTAGCCTAATATGTTTCTCCACTTCACATTTGAATTCCTTGTACTTTTTAAAGGCTTTAAATTTGTACCTCAAAAGGTAGACATAACCATACCTAGAATAATCATCGATAAAGGTTATGAAGTAGTGATAGTTCCCACAAGCACTAATATTTAGTGGCCCACAAACATCTGTATGGATCAAATCTAATATATCTTTGACTCGCTCCACTTGTCCAACAAATGGTGATTTGGTGATCATCTTTCCTTTAAGATATGATCAGACATTGGCATTATTTGCTCTTTTGGATGATCGACAATTGGGCCAACTTGTGAGTTCTCTTCTCAAAGATATGACCTAATGTAGCATGCCACAAGAATTGGTAACTATGATTATCTAATTTCTTTTTATTTTGCTGAACCTGGAGAAAGGATTTATGGAGAGGTACAGAATATAAACCATTCATCAATATGCCAGAGGTAATCAAAACTGAATCTCTAAAAATGAAACAGTTTCTATGTTTTATTGAAAAAGTAAAACTTTTTCCATCCAAAACAGGAATGGAGATAATGTTCTTGACAATGTCTAGTACATAAAGACAATATTTAAAACTAAAATAACTTTTTTTCCTACAGCTAAGTTGACAGTTCCTATGGCTAAAGCAACAACCTTTGCTCCATTCTCCTCCCGTAGGATTATCTCTCTACTTAGCTTTCTGTTTCTTGCTATCACCTACATATTATTGCAAAGATGAGACCCATAACAGATATCTATGACCCAAGAAGCATCATTAACTGATAAGTTAACTTCAATAAAATAAATACTTAAACTCTTCCAGCTCGCAAGGTACTCCTTGCAGTTTCTCTTCCAATGCCCAGGTTTGCCCTAATAATGGCATTTGTCATCAGATTTGTTGGAACCCTTCGAGACCCCACCAATTTCCTTTATGCTTTTAGCCTTTGAGGAACCCTTCCCCCCTTCTTCTTCTTCTTGGGCTTTTGCAGTCTTTGAGTTGGAAGAGGATCCAACAAGCATAACCAACTTGTCCTTTCTCATAGTAGACTTAGCCATTTTCAACATGTTAACTAGCTCTACAAGGCTATTTCCATCCTATGCATGTTGAAGTTGACAATGGAGGTGTAGAGACTGCAGGATGAAATCTATATAGAGGTCATTATCTATAATGACTCCAAGGGACTCGAGCCTTTCTATTGGCCTATCATCTTTAATCCATGATCATGGACTGAAGAGCCCTCCATCATATGAGTCCTAAAAAGCTTTTTAGAGATTTGATATCTCATCTGCCTAGTGTGTTCACCGTATAACTTTTGTAGATGAACATAGATATCATGCGCATGCACCTCGTGTTGCCTCTGCAACTTGTTTGACATTGATGCCATCATATAGCATCGCACCTGCAGATCATCATCAACTTGTTATCGATATTCTACAAGCTCCTCCTCGATCCCATCTACCAACAGACCTACTGGCGGAAGAACATCGAGGATGTAGGACCTCTTCTTAGATTATAAAATAATCTTGAGAATCCGAATCCAATCAACAAAGTTGGGTCCAGTTAATTTATTAGTATCTAGAATTGATATAAGTATATTTTTGGCAATTCTTACAGACAATGTACAAAAATCAATAACAAGGTAAAAAATTAAGCATTCCTTCAAAACATATTCATTTATAACAAGTTCTTTAGTAATAAATATCTCCTATTGTTTCATTCGAATTCCATCACCCGTAATGGCAATTTGAGAATTCATATTTCCTAGTGGGCTTGCGGTCCAATCATTATATCACTTGCCCCAATTTTATGAGCCCATAAAACATATTGAAGAGTAGTTAACTTTTAAAGATTGTATCTCCATACAACCCTCAAGATGTTTTATCTCACTTTCTCTCATATACCCTAAATTTATAAACCTATATGGTACTAAGTGTCAAGCAAGACCCATCAAACATCCATGTAAATGGAGCATCAAAACTTTCCACGACTCATGGCCTACGTAGAGATGAGTCCATCCCATGGGCATCACCATGCTTAGTAGAGATCATAACTTTTCATCACATTCCACGACTCATGACTAATGACTAAGTGAGGTAGCATTATCATGTCATCTACTTTTGATGGTAGGCATAGATTATTGGGTCCAACCCAATTTGATCTATATCTGCTTCAAATTGGAATTTTAAAAAATTCCCTAACTTGATTTTATTTCAAGTGGGGTTATTTATTTTAACCAAAACCTCATCAATTTTAATCTTAGTTTATTAATATGTTTGTATCAATTGATGGCAAGCATGTCATATGAAAACATTAAACGAACCCTATGCATGCATCTAATACATATATAACTTGGATGATCATGGGTCAATCCTATGCGATCTATTTGATCCAAAAATTGATCAAGGTCAATCTAAGGATAATAAAATAAAATAGAAACTAATTTCTATTATATGAATATATCCCCTACATTCATGGGCCATCTCTTGATTCTCAGTCTTGGTCTTTCTTCTTGTCCATAAAAAATAAAAAGAAAAATCTCACTCTATCCTACTCTCATTTCAAAAATGTAAAGTAAAAAAAAAAGAAAATAATAAGCGACTCGCATGCCCCATTCTAAAAAACCAAAAGTTAATTAAATCCAATCACATTGGTCATAAAGGCTCCATGATCATCTCATTCATGTATATAAACGCATCTCATGAATTTATAAAAGTATGTGAATTTACCATCCATTTAAAATTATAATTTCATAACTTGGGATAAAATCTTGAGCTTTCAAGAAAACCCATTTCTCATAAATTTAAAATCAACTCTTTAATTAAAAATAAAAAAATTAAATTTTATGAATTGATATGACGGGGTTGTCCAATAGCCCAGCACACAGCAGCGTGCTGCCCACTGTCTATGGGCAATACGTGCCCAGCGGCGTAGCCATAGGCGCGCACATGTTCCTAAATTGCGTGCAGCGTGCATTGCACACACGAGATTGGCCCCTCATCGTGTTCAACTAAGCAGCCATTGCACACTCACAGTCGGCGGCAACCTATGCCCTTGGCTATCAATAGCTATTTTAAACACAACATTTGTCATTTTTAGCATCGTATCAACAATTTAACAAATGAATTAAACTACAAAATCATATTATCCCAATAAGAAATATAAAATTTTTAATCATAATTTAAAAATTAAATTCACAGGCATAAATCGAATCTAATTATAATTGTGTAACTAGTGGCTCTGATACCATTATTAGGTTCCCATGATCGTGGGGTGTGCGTAGCGAAAAAATTAAATTTTAAAACATTCATGTCATAACAATTATAGCATCACCCAGGTCCAATACAATTTTATCGATTTTGCAATTTTCAATGGTTCTACACATAAATAAAATAGTTAGAGGAACTAGCATCTAATAGTTACTAATGGAAAATGGATAGAAGTTTGAGAAAGAAGGTAGTAGAAGTGCACACCATCGACACAGACTCCGCCCTTTCGGCTAAAATCGAAGCATTGAACAAGAAGATTGATAACATGAGTGTTTTGGTAATGAAGGTACAAACTATCGCATTTGAGTTATGTGGAGGTAGACACTATAGCACTGAGTGTCAAGTAGGGAATCCATTTCATCCTCATTCGAGCAAGCTAATTATGTTGGGAATTTCATTAGGCAAGCAAACAATCCTTATTCCTAAACATACAATCCTAGATGGAGGAATCATCCAGATTTTGCATGGGGAGGTCAAAGTAGCCATGACACTTTTCAGACTAATCAAAACATGGTAAGACCTCCACCACCCAGTTACCCACCCCAAGCGAAGAAACCAAATTTTGAAGAACTTTTGGCCAAGTTTATGGCCAATATCGTAGTGAAAGTCCAAAACATTGAGGCAACCTTAAGGAATTTGGAAACTCAATTTGGTCAAATTATAATTATGGTCTTGGGGCATGCTTAATGTAATATTATCAAGTGACACGGAGAAAAACGCCAAGGCACAAGTAAATCCAATCATGTTGAGAAGTGGGAAGAAGATAGATACCAAAGTGCAAGAAGTGGAACCTCAACAAGAAAAGAAAGACAAGCCAATATCAAAACCTAGCACTTCAGCCAAATTGGTCATCCTTAATGAGGTGATAAGTGTTTTTCGATCTTATCCTATGGCATTGAAAAAACAAAAATTAGATGTGTAATTTTCTAAATTTCTTGAAGTTTTTAAAAAGTTGCATATTAATATTCCATTTTCCAATGTTTTACTTCAAATGCCTAGTTATGCTAAATTCTTGAAAGTAATTTTGTCCAACAAAAGAAAATTGGAGGAACATGAGGTGGTGAACTTAACCGAGGAGTGCTTGGTGATGGTGCAAAATAAGTTTTCTCTTAAGCTTAAGGACCCCAAGAGTGTCTCTATCCCTTGCACTATTGGTTCAATCACGTTTCCTAAAGCTTTATGTGATTTGGGAGCAAATATTAATCTTCTACCTTTGTCGGTTTATAGGAAGCTTGGATAGAAGAGCCAAAGCCAACAACGGTGTTACTTCAACTAGCCAACTAGTCCATCAAGTATCCAAGAGGTATTCTTTAGGAAGTACCCGTAAAGGTAGACAAGTTTATTTTTCCGATTGATTTCATTACGTTAGACATGAAGAAAGATGCTAATGTGCCCCTTATTCTAGGCAGACCTTTCCTTGCGACGAGTAGAGCTTTGATTGATGTGCAATAAGGAAATTTTATACTTAGAATAAAGAATGACCAAGTGACCTTTTATGTTTCAAAAGCTTTCAATTGTCTGGTAGAAATAAACTTATGTGGAAAAATTGATGCCTTTAACCCATTGGCAAATGATCTCTTACAACAAACTAATTATGAGGAGAAAATTGTTGTCTGCATTGTGAGCTTAAAAGAAAATGTAAAAGGTGAAATGCATGTTGATGTGAATGAAGTTAAGGGCTTGAATTGTTGGGTAGAAAAGCCTAAGTGTAATCAATTAGAATCTTTTGATCTTTTTATTAGTAAGCATGTGTAGAAAAATAAGTTAAAGGATGCATTTAAAGAACTATTGGAAAATTCAAAAGGATGAGAGATGGAGGATGAAAGCTTGGTGGCTGTCCTTGTACTCTTTGATGCCAAATTACCCTTTAAGAAGTGTTTTCAAGTGAAATCAAAATTTATAGTCAAGTCAGACAAAGATTACGATCAACCATGCATGGTGAGGCCCATGTGGAGAAATTCAAACCCCTTGATACTAATGCTGATCCAAGCAGTACTTGGGAGAAGGTAACAAGTGTAAGATGTATAAATTTCATCTTATCTTTTCTCAAAGAGAGGTAATAAAGTTAGACCAATGACTATAAACCAAGCACTTCTTGGGAGGCAACCCAACTCCTTTGTTTCCTTTGCTTTTAAATAATTTCTTAGCTAGTTTTAGAAGCATGTTCCATTTCTAGATTTAGGCATGTCGAGCTTTCTTTTGTTTAGCTATTACATTGCTTAGTTTTTGTTTTCCCTTTTTGTGAATAGCCCATGTGCTTTCATGTCTCATTTTTCTTGTGTAGATGGACATCTCCTTGGGGATATATGTGGATCTCCCATGGACTCCAATGGCATCATCTATTTGAAGGGGAGTTTCCTATTCCCCCCTTCTTATATGATTTATTTTTTAAAACATTGAGGACAATGTTAATTTTAAAGTTAGGGGTGTGATTCGTATTTTGTGTGTTTGAACTTTATGTTTTCTATAACCTACGGGGTAAATGCAACAAAAATTAATTTTTTTAAAATAAAAGATGCAATAACGTTTATTGTATTACCCCCAGTTTCACAATAATTCTAACAGTCGGGGATATTAACAATTCAATAAATAGAATATAAATTTAATGACAATGTAATTCATTACCCTTTTCTGATTCTCCTATTCAGTGCAAGGCTTAAGGCAATGAATTGCCGTATTGTATTAAATTTCTCACTAAGGAATCCATGCGTCCTCCCTCTAAAGAAGTCCACACCTTGGGCTTGAATAACCAAAAGCAAAGAACTTGCTAGTGTTATTTGTTTTCCTTTTCAAGCCTAAAGGGGAGTGAACACTAATCTTTAATCCAACTAGTGGAATCAAAGATTAAATATTTTTGTTAATTGCTCTTATTCCAACTAGTGGAGGAAGAACAATACACTAGGATATTTTGAAGAATAAGAAGATGGAGAAGAGAGAAGAAGAAAACTTTTTTTTCTTTTTTCTTGCATGGGGCTAATTTTTAGGAGTAGTAGAAGAATAGGGTTTTTGTCTTCAATTTTAATTTATATGGTGGCTACAAAAATTAGGTCAAACCTAAAATTAGCCCCACATATTAATTTAGTTGTTTGGAAAGTCTAACTTTCCTGACAAACCAAAGCACATCATACCAAAATCCCCTCTTCCTTCTATCTTTAATGGCCGAATATATGGCCTCTAAATGGCCATCAATTTTTGGCCCCTCTATCTTCTATATACATTGAACCTATCCCATAAATTAAATCTTGATATCTTATATCAATTTAAATAAAAAAAACTATTTTTCCTATTTAATTTAATTCTTCTAATATTTCAAGTAAGCTTCTACTAATGAGCTATTTTTAAGTTGGGCTTGGACTTCAACAAACACATTAATTAATCCAATTAATTAATTAGCGCAAGTTCATTTAATTAATCTAATCAATTATTTAATTCACTCCAAATTGGATTCTCAATCTTATTGGGTCCAATTAAATAATTATATTATTTAATTGGATAATTAACTCAACTAATTTAAATTAATTTAATCATTAATTAATTAATCTAATTAATTAATTATATCCAATTCTTTGGATTGATTTTAGACTACTAGAGATTATTCATTCCAAATTGTGTGTGACCCTTTAGGTTCACTACTAAGCTAGTAGTGGGCTTGCAATATTTATAACTTATGAATAATAATTATTCTTATTAATTAATCTAATTAATTAATCTGCTTGGAATTAACTCTTTAAAACCAAGAACCTCACTATCCATGAAAATACCCATCAAGTAATCATAGCAAACTAGTCTTACGTGAAATAACAAGTGATCTTATTACAATTACGAATACCATGCAAGTAAGGTCCTTCCATCGACTAATCTCCCAATTGAGTCTAAAGTATGGATAAAAGTCAAAACCCTAATTGACTTAATAACTATGATTCTATTTCAAATTAGACGAATCGTCAGAAACCATTTTTGACATTCATCATACCTTGGCTAAGGATTTTAGAGTTACGAACTATGAAAACATAGAAGATTCAGTTGTTCTACTGGACAAGTGATAGATTCTTTGTTGGTCACTCGTTAACCTCCATACGTGAAGATGCAATACCCAATGTAATCCCTTTGTGATTGTCATGCAATCAAAGAATACATCAAAGTAAGACATGACACCCAAAAGATTACTATAGTGCCTCAAGTCAAAGGAATCATGCTCTATCGTAACATAAAGATTCTTAATTTGATAAATGAATTTTCTAATTAAGAATTTATGGCAGGCCAGTTCAGTGTATTTGTTCTCAAACAAACACCCGCATACATGCACTTGCTCCACTACGTTAATGCCTATGGAATGAGATATTCTCCTCATGCGAGCATGCATCGCATGTGCAATTCTATTGAGCTATTTGAAGTCCCATCTCAAAAAGCCATTGACTCGAAACTTATTTTAGACCAAAGCCTTAAAGGCATGTTCTATGATTGCCATCATATGCACGACCAAGCCCCATAGCTATATTTGGTCTAAGGACTTTATCTAATGTGCAGAAAGAAAATTCAAGACATAAGATAAAGAAATTGCCTTTTATATTAATATGATTTCCAATAAGATCGTTTACAAAAGAAATGAGTACATACACCCAATCTAATTGGGACATTGGGCATCCTACTCTAACATGCAATTAGGGGTATGAACAAGAAAAATGTGGAAAAAAACCATCACAACTCATGTTGATAAAAAGAAGCAAGTTTGGGGGTTGTGAAAGCAAAAGAACAAGAAATGAAGCCCTAGGATTCATAAAAAAAATAAAAGAAAAGAAAAAAAATTGCAGAAAAGAAAGAAGTAAAAGAAAAAAAAATGTTGAAAAAGAAAACAAAAGAAGAGCATGAATCTAAAAGGAAAGAGGAAGAGAATTGTTAAAGAGAAAAGAAAGGAGGAGAGTTAGATTTTATGGCAAAGATTATTCTCTTATATTATTTATTCTTACCCTTTCTTTGTAAGCCAATATCTAGGCCTTACATTTGAAGCTTATTGAAGTCCTTTTAATCTAACTTTGCAAGTATCTACATTAGTGAAGAAGTAATAAGAAAAGCAAACCTATAGAACACCTAGAACTCCTTTGCTTAGTTCATGAGAGTCATTGGTTGTGAAATTTATACCTAATATATATGCATGAAATTTGAGCTAGACACATCACACACACACGTTTTGAATTCATGACTACATTGATAAAGCATAAATTTTGTAGTGTCATTCAATTAGCTTTGAGACAAACTTTTAGATTTATGTGCAATAAAGATTGATGAGGCATTTGAATTGGTTGATCAAGCTTAGTAATTCAAGATCAAAGTATGAGCCTATGACTGTTTGATTTTGAGTTTTGCTCGAGGAAAAGGTAAGTTTGGGGGTAGTTGATAGGCTCATAAAGTTTGATATTTCCAACAGCATAATTGCATATGTTTTGATGTTACAATTGATACAATATATACCTTATTTTATGATAATTGTGTGTAGGAACTAAGAATTGAAGAAATAGATTGAAATATGGAAAATCGATTAAAAAGTCAGCAGAAACTTTCAGATGCCCAGTCTTCATATTTTTAGCATAACTCTTTCCATAAAAGTGATATTGAGCTAATTCATGAAATATAGAACGCTACGAGATAGAGTTACAATTCTTATGAAGACACCAAAAACCAGTTTGACCTAGAAGGTGGTGAAAAATTAGTTGAAAGAGATTGAATAGTGCTAAAGCAAAAAGAGGCGATGGCACTGCAGCATCAAAGAAAACAGAGATGATGGTGTTGTAGCTCCATCCTTGGGCTAGAACTCGCGCCGCAATGCCAATCTAGGCACTGCAGCATAAACTGTTCAATAGAAAAAAATTCCCAACCCTCTTTTTATGACAAGTGGCGATCAAAGGAAAATTTTGGCATCTTTTGTGATATATACTGTAATACTCCTTAACCTAACTGTAGAACCTAAACAAGCTGATACAGTTAAGTCAAGAAATGTTAACTTTTTATCAATACTAGAATTATGGTTTTAATAAAAGTTCCTCTTTTTGGCTATAAAAGAAAAGAACTTAAATTCATTTGTTGTTTCGTTTCATTTTAAACACACAATTTTCATAAATCAAAATAAAGTACATGATGCTATTATCCCATATATAGTTTAACACATCTATTATAAAATCATAACAGAGCGGCTTATTTAAAAATAAAAATTGAGTTTTCAGAATAGTCCATAAAAACAGCTCAAAGCATGGCATATGAACAAATCTTTGTCCTACCACTCTAGAGACTTAATCAACCTCTAAACCTGTATATTTTTACCTACATCATAAGAATCTAATGAGTAAAGGCTCAGTAAGGTGAAACTCATACAATAACAAATATAGAACATGCAAATCTCATAAATCAATAAATGCATTATTCGAACTTTCTTTCATAAATCATTCTTTCGGACCCTTAAAGTGTGGTACTTAACTGATAGTGATAGACCATAATTTTTGGAACCTGTTCATAATATTAGCCAATAAGAGAAATAATACGGGGTTTCCATACCTGGTTTTTCAACCTTAGATATTAATCGTATTCTGTCTCATTCATTATGGTTTTACTATCTTGGTTTTTCAATCTTAAATATTTACCACTTTTTGTTGGGTCTGGCCGGTCCCTCCGGTGTCCCTTGCCTACCCAACCATCAATCAAATTCCATACTTTCTTTTCAAAAATTTCATTATATTCTTGATAGTATAATGCTTCATGAATCATGAATGTATCAAACATTACATCATTTGATAAGTCATGATAATCACATTAAAATGTGAACAACATAATATTATTCTTGTGATACAGCAAATGAAAGTTTCAACTTATCTCAAGTCCGCTTTGTGCTAAGTTAAAAAGTCAGTCTCTTTGGAAGGTATGATGTGCTAAAGGCCTAACATAAAAAAATCATGTACCTTCAATATCCTTTTAATAAATCACATAACCTATTCTAATTAAAATCATATACACTTTTCAATATTTTGTAAACAATTCCATATCAATTTCTTGACTTCAAAAATAATACATACTCTATATTTACTACTAATTCAAGATATTAAACATTAGGGTAACCACTAAATCACTAATAATTCAAACATAAAATATTAGGGCAGCTCCCAAACCTTGAGTACAATCTAAAATATCCAAATTAACATGGTGTAAACTTGATTCTAACTTAAATTAATTCTAATCATCATTTAAGCAAACTAATTACTATTATTCACAATCATTCATAAGCACTTCCAAACATAATATAACATTACAAGATCAATAGAAACAAGTAAATTAAGAATATTTCATAAGGCTATCAATTTGGCTAGAAACTAGCTTGGTTTTTGTTTCAAGTCTGTCCCACTTGAGTTTTCAATATACAAAAAAATACTAAAACATGTAACCATCCAAGATACTATAATTTCATCATAAGAAACATTGAAAAGGAATATATCTTGATTAGATCGGAATTAAGCTTCAAAATCAATGGTTTTCAAGCTTAAAAGGGTGGAAACTTGTTCTAGTTTATGTTCTATGGATTCCAATAGATTGAATTCAATTTTGTGAGTATGAGAGTGTAGAAATTTGGGAGAAACTTTGGATAAGAAGGGCTGGTCATTTTTGAGGAGCTTTCACAAGAAAATATGGCTAGAAATGACTTTTTTGACATTTCAAAGAGAGGTAAGTAGAGGGTGATGATTGGTGGCATCATGCTTGGTGTCTTCTCATGCCAAGATCCACGTCTATGGGCTAGGGAGATGACAAAAATTGATGTTTTGGTGTTATAATCAAGTGCAATATAGTTTAGAATGATTTCATGCAACCTAGTCAACCTACCAATCAAATTGCATCATTTTGCATACTTTTAGTTCTTAGCCAAATGTGACATATTTCAAGCAAATATGTAGGAAAAAAATTACTTTAGAATGTAACAAGTATAGACCAATACAAATAATTTATTTCATGGCCATTCAACACATTAATCTTCCTTAACTGAGATACCAAGCTTTTCACTGCAAAAATGATACTTAAGGAATATGTTAAATTAAGAAATAAAAGTTTGATCTCATATTTCATGTACTAATATATGTTAAAGTATAATTGGAGTATATAGTAACAATTATTCATGTTCGTGTAATCATGCTATTTGTATGCCATAATCTGATAATGCATATTGATTATATACATCAAATCAATATCTACTAGCATAGAAATGGTTGTGAATGGACATCTGATGTGCAGATATACTTAGAGGAATAATATTTGGAGTTCTAAGCAAATCAATCCAACTCTTGGAGTTTTCAATTTGTTGTTATGAATTATTCATGGAAATATAACGACTTAAGTCGTTTCTTAGTCATCGTCATCAATTGAAAGCTCCATGTTTAAGTTTTGAACTAATTACTTGTTACTTTTATTTGGATAAAAAAAATACAAAACTGATTAATGGTTTCGAATCGGGGATATGTATTTTATCCATATAATTTTCCAGTGTTTAAAATTATGTTGCATAAAGTATCCCGTGATTTTGCAAATCTAACAAATAATTTCATATGATGGAATTAAGGGGTGAAATAAATAGTACCTCTAGAGACCAGCCAACTAACACGCGTATGATCTCTTATTTCACTGATTTTTAAGTGTCAAATCCTCTCCTAGATCGTTGTCTTGCTTATCCCCAAGCTACCAAAACCCTAATTCCTATACACTTTCTGGAATTGATTCTTTCTTCAAAAGTTGAATTAAGAATTACTCAAGAACACTAACACAATTGTTGTGCTTGTTCCTAAAACCTTCCAACACTTCCTTAGGCTAGAACGATCAAATCCCATACTACTAGCTGATAAGCTCATAACTTTACATAATTTTATACCTTTAATGTCATATGTATTTTATCCCCGATTTGTTCAATACATCACTTAATTTGGGATAAGTACTTTGTAGGAGAGCAAATTTAGGAGAAAATGGTGCATCAGATCAGAGAAGCTTCACAAAAGGAAGAAAATTGAAGCAAGAAAAAGAAATAAAAGCAAACTAAATTTACAAAGGCAAAGTGGCTCCGTGCACCTATATTTGAAGCCATAGCCCTAATTGAAGACAAGAACCAAGAGTTTGGCATCACAACACTTGAAGACCTAAAGGAAAGAAACTATTGCCCAATAGCACCAGAAACCCGAGTTGTGGTGCTATTTTGACAAATTAATTGATTAAATTTTAGTAGCATTGGTGCTGCAACCCCTAGATTTGGCATTGCAACACCCATCAACGAAATCTGCTAGGGTTTAGGGGTTGAAATAGAAAATATGAGCAAGGAATAAACAAAAGACTTCTTGGGGACACTTTTAGAGAGTTTTGAATAGTTAGAGAATTAGAAAAAGGAGGTCCAAGGTGAGAAAAAGTTTTCTAAAGAGAAGGAGAGAAGAGAAAGATGAAGAAACAAAGAAGAGAAAAAAGAAAATAATTTCTAACTTGCACGTACTTTCTCAACTAGAATAGTTTTTTATTTTCATCTTGGTTTTTCTTTTGTTTTATCATTGATTCATTTAGGGAAAATATCGAACAAGAATATTGAATTCCTATTTATTCAGTTTGTGTGTTTCATTGTGAGCTAATTTTCTTAAGTTAAAGCTATGGTTAGGCGATTGATGGAATTGTAGTATTCTTATTTATTTATGGTAAAAGTGATTTGATTTCATGATGAGCATGTATTATGATCTTAATACCAGTAGAAGCACGACCAACTTTAATAGAGCTATTTCTTATAATTAAGACCAAGAGGTTTCATTTGAATGCTTTGGTAATACATGCCATGGATTAATTGAATACGAAGATATAAGAATTTATACATGCAATAGCCAATAGTCATAAGCATAATTCTTTTATGTATTTCATGGATTGTCAATGCACTTTTTTCTAGTTAAATCTACATAAAGATGTAGTAGATTGTTAGATAATAGTAGAATCAGTATATCTTGAGAAATATTATTGATAACATTCGAAATTCCATTGTCACGTGAAGAAATAATTTTTTAACCATAATAATCCGAATGCTACATTGAAATGAATTGGTGAACGTGAAGCCTTAACCTCTACCTTCACTCTCTTCATTACTAAACGATTTGTAACTCTTTTGTAAATATTTCTTTGCTTGTACATGTAATTTTGTTCTATCGTCTAAATAACGTTAGGAGTTCTAATTTAATACTTGTTTACATAATCCCTTGGGTACGATAACCCAGAACATTTACACTTTATTACTTGAGACTAGCACACTTGCTAGTATGTTGGTTTTCACCACCTCATATTTTTTTGGGCCATTGTCGATGATTATGTTTTAGATAACTTTCTCTCTTGGTCATTTATTTCACAAGAAATTATTCCTTTCATCCAAAGATTCCACCCTTTCGATATCAATTTAATTCTTCAATCACTAGTTAATTTAAAAATTGAATTGCACTCCCAAAATTCTTGATAAAAAATAAAAAATCAATATTTTGTACCAAAAAAATTGAATTGTGATCTTGCTCATGGTGTAGATATCTTGAGATGGAAGACACATGGATTTTTCAAGCGAATCAGTTTCTAATGAAGTGTTGAAAGTCGAATTACATTTTGGATTCCTACTAAGAGTTCGTGAGGAGGATAGCAATTCAAAGTCCTTCACCTTAGGTTTTTTGGGCCAATGAAATGCTAAAGTAAAACTAGAAAGAATAAATATCAATAGAGGGGGGGTGGACGAAATTTTTGGCTTTCAAGACCCCAAATTCATGCCCTTCTTGGATATTTGTATACAAGAAGGTTCAATCCTAATCTAATTAGGTTTTCACCCTTTCCAAGCTTATGTCTAACTCTTCCCTTCTTATCTTATCAATTTCCATAAAAAATAGGAGTCTTTGATTTCTTTCAATATAAGACTCTAAGTCTTAATTGGTTTCCATCTAAGACATGGAGTCTTTAGTTCTCCAATTAAAGACTTAATGGGTTTCTCGTACGAGCCCATTAACTTTAGGTTTGGACCTTAATTGATCTCCATCAATTAATTCCAACTTAATTAATTGATCCTATCATTTAATTAATTGGTTCCACATGGCCACCTAAATAAATTAGGCCCAATTTAAATAATCATATTATTTAAATTTATCAAATTAATTTAACTCCTTATATCAATTTAGGCCCATTAATTAACTGATCTAATTAATTAATTAATTCACTCTCGAAGAGACCCCTAATCATAATTAGGTCTAATTAAATAATTTTATTATTTAAATAGATGAATTAATTGAACTCTTGAAATCAATTCTAGCTCCAAGTTAAATAATTTCCATTAATTAACTTGATCCAACTCCTTGGATATTATTCTAGATAGAAGTGATCAAACTCGTTTTGTGTGTAACCCATTAGGCTTAAAACTAAGCTAGTTGTAGGCTTGCAACTTAGTGAATAAATTAATATTTTAATTAATTAATTCCGTCTTGAATTCCTTAATTCCAAGAACCTCATAAGTCAAGTGAAGCACCTAGCATTACATCTTAACTACCTAGTCTTAGGTGAAGCAGCAAGTGAACCTATTTCTATTACAAGTACCAAGCAAGTTGGGTTCTTCCATCAGCTAATCTCTCAATTAAGTCTTGGACTTAGATTATTAGTCAAAACCCTAATTGACTTAATAACTATGATCCCATTCCTAGTCATATTGACTCATGATGAATTATTAGAATACCCTCATCTACTATTTGTCCTATTTTGGCCAAAAAATTCTGAGTCAAGGACCGTGGAATGCTTAGGAAATTCACCTAATCTGCTAGATAGGTGACTAATCATTTGTTGGCCACTCATTAACCTCCATACACAACTATCATAAACACCAAACATAAACTGTTTGTGATTGTCATGTAATCAGAAAATACATCAAAGCTCATGTTGTCATGCATAAGATTACCATGGTGCCTCAAGTCAAAGGACTAATTCTTGCACTATCATAACTAGGAAATTCTCATTCGACGAACAATATTTCCAATTGAGAATTTTCCATGGGCCTATTCGGTGTACTCATTCCCCAACGATCACCCGTACACGTGCACTAGCATCATCACACCAATGCCTATAGAGCGATACATCCTTCTTTCGAGCATGCATCATGTGTGCAAGTTTTACAAGCATATTGATGTCCCATATCAATGAACTCTCGACTCGAAACTAGTTTAATGCCAAAGGCATAGAGGTATATTCCATGATCCTATCATATGCGCGACCATCCCCATAGGGACTTAATCTAATATCTTATATGCAATTAAAGATAATGAATTGCCATGAATTGTCAAATTGTTAATATATTTCTAATAAGATTATATATTCACTAGAGTATAGAACAACTATTAAGTGGCATGCCAGACACTACTCTAACAATCTCCCACTTGCCTTAGAGCTAATTGCCTAATATCTTAGGTCCATCTTTCCAAGATGTCCTTAGAATACTATTTTCCCTGAGGGTCTAATATGTGGATTTGCTATCTTTTTCTGCCGAGGCAACTCATTCTACAATTAAGTCATCTCTACTAATAGTTACTCAAATAAAATGGTATCACCTTATTATGTGCTTGGATATATGATGAGATCTTGGCACTTTTGATTGTGCAATTACCCATTTGTTATCACAACAGATAGATACTGGATCAACAATAACTAGAACTACTCCTAACCCTTTGTTGAAATTCCTCTTCAAAACCCCTTCATTCATAGCATCACATGCAGTGATGTATTCAATCTCGATGGTGCAATCCATGGTGGTCTCAAGATTGGAACTCATTCCAGTTGACCGCCCATTGTTTAGGATAAACACAATTCTAGACATAAACATCAAATTATCTACTTTGGAGTAAAAGCTAGATGTATCATCCCAGCTTCAGTTCTCCGTAACCGTACTCCAAGAAGATATCTTCAGTACTTTGTAAGTACAAGAGATCTTCTGTATGGCTTTCAATATTTTTCGCATGCAATTAACTGACATCTACTCATAACACTCAGAGCATTTATGATATCATGTCTCATACATAGATTTACATACATTATGCTTTCTAGGGGATACATAAAGTACATGAGTCATTCTTTTCTCTTTCCTCCATATGTCTTTAGGGATATAGACTTTGAAAAAGAAAAACTATGACTCACAAGCAGGAATCTCCTCTTGAATTCCTCCATGTTAAACCCTTTAGCATTTATGTATGTGGATTTTGGATAGTTCAAACATCCTTTAAGATCTTTATAGATCTAAATCCCCAATATCTAGGATGTTTTCCCAAATTTCTCAAGAAGAACTTAGTAGATAACAAGTCTTAGTTGACCATAACATTCCTATACCATCACTATGCGTAGAATGTTATCACTATGCCCCCACTAACCTTCTTGTACACACTTGATCGATCTGTATTACTGAGGGAATCAAACCATTTGATTAACTTAGTAACTTGAATGTTCCAACTTTGGGAAATTTATTTTGAGTCCATCAGTGGACTTTTGATACTTGCAAACCTTTTACTTGCATCGATGGGATATGAAGGCCTTAGGCTGCTAGGTCTCCTATCTCAATACCCTTACTGAGGAAGGTAGTCCTCATATCATCTATATCTTAGTAGTCATAATACATAGATGTGGTCAGCAAGATAACAACGAAATTTGGAATTATTTGGTAAAAGGCTTCCTCATTAGTCAACACTTTGACTCTCAACGTAACCCTTTGCTACCAGTCCTGCCTTATAGGTCAACACCTCCCCATGTACTCCAAGCCTTTGCTTGTAGACCCATTTGCAACCTATGGGTATATTACCCTATCGTGGGTCTACTAAAGTTCATTCTTTGTTGGATTACATGGAGTTAATCTTAAATAGTAATTTGTTAATGCACCGTTGCCATTTATGGGACAAATTGTGGTTCTTGAACTTCTTCAAGTTCTATGATCTATCCATTTCTATTCAATAGAAACTCCTTTTTCTCAAGAAGGTAGCATTCCTCAAAACAAACACCTTTGTTTAAAGGAATCATAGAAATTGTATCTATTGAATTCCTTTGGATACCCCACAAATTTGCATAAGTTAGATTTTGCATACCCTTGGTATTTATAAGGGGTTTTTTCCACATCATATACAATATGATATTTTAGGCATCGACTTCAATGAAAATCTTATTTAATAAAAATGTCGTTGATTCCAAGGTGTATCCCCCGAATGAACAAGGATATTCAATGAAACTCATCATGGTTTTACTCTATGAGAATCTAAGTTTTCTTAATATAATCAAGAAACTTTAAGCTCAAGTACTTATCTCCTTGATTGAATTGAAGACTTATACTTCTCTCAATTCTTTTCTCCATCTTATGCCTAAGTTCCTTAAACCATTCAAAGAATATAGACTTGTATCTCTAAAGGTAAACTTACCCATACCTTAACAGATCGTTGGTAAAGGTAATGAAGTGGTAGTAGTTTCCTCGAGCACCAACACTTAGTGGCCTGCATACACCCGTATGGATGAAATCTAAAAGATTTGTGTAATGCTCTATTTATCCAATGAATGATGATTTAGTTATTTTTCCCTTACGACAAGATTTATAGGTTAGCATGTGAAGCTTATCCAAAAGGTTAAGCATTCGTGCAATCTTGTGAACTCTCATCTAATAGATATGACCTAATCTCACATTCCATAAGTATGTGAAACTAAGATTATCTAATTAATTTTTTTTTGTTGAATCATGTAACATGGAATTTTGTGACAGTATGCGTGAACATAAAGAAGCATGGAACATTTTTATTCTTTGATTTTCTGATCAAACCTTTTTATCATTTAACAAAAATCCTGCTCTTTCAAGTCATTTCACATCAAAGGCAAATAATTAGTGCTACCCTAATTCCATGTACAACTAAGTGGACCATTCCTTTAACTAATGAAGCAACATTTACTTCAACTCCAAGCTTAAGGATTGTTCTTTCTCTTACTCTCATTTTTCTTGTCATCTTTTATATCTCTTTGTAAGGATGAGATCATACCCAGTATCTAATACCCAAGAAGAATTGCTAACATTAAATTTGAATTAAAACTCTTTCTAACTCAAAGTATGAATCCAAACCTTTTCTAATCCAAAGTATGAATCAAAACTCTTTCAAATCCAAGGTATGAATCAAAACCCTTTCAAATCCAAGGTTTGAATTAGAACCCCTTCTAATTCATTTAAGCAAGTCTATACTTGAATTTTCTTTTTCAATGCCCCTTCATACTATCTTGTCTGAATTAATCCCCTAGCCTTGCCCAATTTTGTATTCTATTTCGTTTGCAAACTTTTTCTCACTCTTTCTCTTAGACCTTAATTCTTAAAGTAGTAGTGATAGGTTCATAAAGTGTGATATTTCCGACACCTCTATGAACACAATTCCACATATTTTTGCCTTACAATTGATACAATTGTGCCTTATTTTGTGATAATTGTGTGTAGCGAGCAAGAAGGTATAATGGAGTGAAGACATGGTGAAAAATAATAAAAATTAGAGAAAAATAGTCTTGCACTGTGACAACCCCCATTTGGTGTCGCGGTGCGAGTGCCTAAAATTAGATAGTAAGGTCTAGTTTTAGAGGTGCCGTAACACACCCCATTTGGCGCCGCGACGCCTGATGAAAGGAGACCTTGCACCGTGACACGCCCCTGGGTCGTGCTGCGGCGCGAGGGTCAAACTTTTGGTAATGAGCAGCCACTTTCGAAGTGCCACGACTGTAACACCCCTTAAACTAACTGCAGAGCCTAAACAAGCTGATACAGTTAAGTCAAGAAATGTTAATTTTTCATCTTTACTAGAGTTGTGATTTTTAATAAAAGTTCCCATTCTTAGCTATAAGAGAAAGAACTTGAATCATTTTAAACACACCATATACATATATCAAAACTGAGTACATATGTTTACAAAACCATAATAGAGCGGCTTATTTAAAAACAAAACAGAGTTTTCAAAATAAACTACAAAACAGGTCGAAGCATGGCGTGTGAACAAATCTCTGTCCGGCCGCTCTAAAGACTCAGTCAACCTCTAAACCTGTACATTTCCACCTGCATCACATGAATCTAATGAGCTAAAGGCTCAGTAAGATGAAACTGATGTAATAACAAATAACATATATGCACATCTTATAAATCATTAAATGCAATATTCTATTTAATAACTTTCATTTATAAATCATTCTTTAGGGCCCTTAAAGTGTGGTACCTAACTAATAGCGATAGGCCATAGTTTTCGGAACCTGTTCAAATAAGAGAACCAATACGGGGTTTCCTTACTTGGTCTTTCAACCTCAGGTATTAGCCGTATTCTATCTCATTCATTGTGGCTTTCCTATACCGGTTTTTTCAACCTCAACTATTTGCCACCATTTGTTGGGTCCGTCGGTCCCTCCCGCGTCCCTTGTCTACCCGACCATCAATCAAGTACCATACTTCCTTTTCAAAAACCTCATTATATTCTTAATAGTGCCTTGCTTCATAAACCATAAATGCATCAAACATTACATCATTTGACAAGCAACAACAATCACATTAAAACATGAACAAACATTATATGATTCTTGTGATACACCAAATGAAAGCTTCAACTTACCTCAAGTCCACTTTGTGCTAGGTGAAAAGGCCAATCTCTTTGGAAGATATGATGTGTTAAAGGCCTAACATAATCAAATCATGTACCATTTAATATCCTTTTTATAAATCATTTAGTCTATTCTAGTTAAAGTTTATATACACTTTTCAATCTTTTGTAAAGAATTACATAACCTTAAAAACAATGCATACCCCACATTTTACTACTAATTCAAGACATTAAACATTAGGGCAACCATTAAATAACTAATAATTCAAACATAATTATTAGGGCAGCCCCTAAAAATGAACATAATCCGAATTAAAATGACGTAAACTTGATTCTAACCTTCAATTAAGCAACCTAATTGCTATTGTTTTCAACATTCAATGAAACTTCCAAACACAATATAAGCATTACAAAATCAATAGAAACAAGTAAATTAAGCAATTTCACAAGACTATCAATTTTGCTAAAAATTAGCTTAACTAGCTTGGTTTTGGCTTCAAGTGTAACTTACTTAAGTTTTCAATCATACAAAAGCATACTAAAACATGTAACCATCCAAGATAATAAAAATTCATCATAAGAAACATTGAAAAAGAATATACCTTGATTAAGTTAGATTTAAGCTTCAAAATCAACGGTTTTCAAGCTTAAAATGATGGAAACTTGTTCTAGCTTGTGTTCTATGGATTCTTTTGGATTGAATTCAACTTTTGTAAGTATGAGAGTGTAGAAATTTGGGAGAAACTTAGGAGAATAAGGGCTGGTCGTTTTTGAGGTGCTTCCACAAGAAATATGGATGAAAATGATTTATTTGACCTTTCAAAGAGAGGTAAGTGGAGGGTGATGATTGGTTGCATCATGCTTGGTGTCTTCTCATGCCAAAAGCCACGTTCATGGGCTAAGGAGATGACAAAAATTGATGCTTTGGTGTTATAATCAAGTGTAATGCGGTTTAGAATATTTTATGCAACCAAGTCAACCAACCAATCAAATTGCACCATTGTGCATACTTTTAGTTCTTAGCCAATGTCACATATTTCAAGTAAATATTTAGGCAATTAATCACTTTATCATATAACTAGTATGGAGCAATACAAATAATTCATTTCATGGCCATTCAACACATCAATCTTCCTTAATCGAGATACCGAGCTTTTCACTGCATAAAGGGCACTTAAGGAATATGTTAAATCAAGAAATGAAAGTTTGATCTCATATTTCATGTACTAATGCATGTTAAATCATAACTGAAGCATATAATAACAATTATTCATGTTCGTGCAATCATGCTATTTGTAAGCCATAATTAATAATGCACATTGATTAGATGCATATTCATGCAAAATGCTTATTATTGGCTATGTAGGAGAGAATTGAGAATTGGCATTACAATCGTTCCTTCCTTATAAAAATTTCGTCCTCGAAATTTGACGTACCAAATAATTCCGAATACTTGCTCTGCATTTCTTCTTCTCTTTCCCATGTGGCCTCTTCTACAGAATGATTCCTCTATAATACTTTAATAAGTCGAATCTTTTTCGTTCTCAACTCTTTTTTCTTCTGATCTAGAATTTGCACTGGTTTCTCTTCATAGGCTAAATCATGAGTCAATTCCAACGGTTCATAACTCAACACATGAGAAGGGTTTGAAATGTACTTTCTCAACATAGACACATGGAAAACATTGTGAAACAGTAGATAATGATGGAGGTAAGGCCACTCTATAAGCTTTATCACCAACTCTTTCGAGAATCTCGAATGGGCCGACATACCTTGGACTGAGTTTTCCTTTCTTTCCACAATCTCATAACACTTTCATGGGAGCTACTTTTAAGAACACATGACCCAATGGCAAACTCTAGATCTTTTCTCCATTTATCTGCATAACTTTTCTGTCTACTCTGCGCAATCTTCATTTTCTCTTCGTATCTTCTCCACTACCTTAGCGGTATGTTGAACTATTCTGGACCAAGTAGGCTTCGTTCTCCAACTTCATCCCAATGAACTGGAGATCTACATTTCCTCCATACAATGCTTCATAAGGCACCATTCCAATTGTTGATTGGTAGCTATTATTATAAGTAAACTCCACTAATGGAAGCTTTGCATCCCAACTCCCTTGAAAATCTAGCACACAAGCTCTTAACATATCCTCTAATATCTGAATAACCCTTTCTGATTGCCCGTCACTTTGTGGATAAAATGCTGTACTGAATGCAAGTTTTGTTCCCATGGCATTGTGTAAGCTCTTCCAAAATGTAGATGTAAACTTAGGATCTCTGTCAGACACTATTGGAATCTAGCACCCCATGTAACCTGACTATCTATTTAATATATTGTTGAGCATACTGGTCCATATTGTATGTGGATTTCACTGGAAGAAAATGGGCTGATTTAGTTAATCTATCAACAATCACCCATATGGAATTATA
>CM033105.1:7485936-7566129 GCA_019321725.1 Paulownia fortunei | reverse complement strand
AATGCAATCAACATCTTATATAATTTTTAATCTTTTGTAAATAATTCCATATTAATATCATGACTTCCAAAAAAATACATACTCCATATTTAATATTAATTCAAGAAACTAAACATTAGGATAACCACTAAATCACTAATAATTGAAGCATAAAATATTAGGGCAGCCCCCAAATCATGAACATAATCCCAAACATCCAAATTTACATGGCGTAAACTCGGTTCAAACTTAAATTGATTATAACCACTAATTAAGCAAACTAATTGCTATTGTTCACAATCATTCATAATCCCTTCCAAACACAATATATGTATTACAAGATTAATGGAGACATGTAAATTTATCATATTTCATAATGCTATCAATTTTGCAAGAAACCAACTTAACTAGCTTGGTTTTGGCTTCAAGTCTATCCCACTTGAGTTTTCAAACATACAAAAAGATACTAAAACATATAATAAAAAACAATACCATAAATTCATCATAAGAAACATTGAAAAAGAATATACATTGATTATATTGGAATGAAACTTCAAAATCAATGGTTTACAAGCTTATAGGGGTAGAAATTTGTTCTAATTTGTGTACTACTGATTGAATTCAATATTTGTAAGTATGAGAGTGTAGAAATTTGGGAGAAACTATAGAGAAAAAGGGCTGGTTGGTTTTGAGGAGCTTCCACAAGAAAATACAAATAAAAATAATTTCTTTGACTTTTCAAAAAGAGGTAAGCGAAGGGTGGTGATTGGTTGCGTCATATTTGTGTCTTCTCTTGCCAAAACCCTTGATTATGGGCTATGGAGATGACAAGAATTGATGCATAGATGTTAAAATAAAGTGAAATATGGTTTAAAATAATTTCATGCAATCTAGTCAATCGAACAATCAAATTGCACCATTTTACATACTTTTTGTTCTTAGCTAAATGTGACATATTTCAAGCAATATTTAGGCAAACAATCACTTTAGAATATAACTAGTATGGAGCAATACAAATAATTTATTTTATGACCATTCAACACATCAATCTTTCTTAACCAAGATACTGAGTTTACAAAAAGACACTTAAAGAATATGTTAAATCAAGAAATAAAAGTTTGATCTCATAGTTCTTGTAGTAATGCTTGTTAAAGCATAAGTGGGGCAAACTTAACAATTATTCATGTTCGTGCAATCATGCTATTTGTATGTCATAATTCGATAATGCGTATTAATTAGATGCATATTCATTTAAGATGCTTATTATTGACTATAGAGGACATAATTGTACATTACAATCCTTCATTCCTTATAAAAATTTCATCCTCAAAATTTGATGTACCAAATAATTCTAGATACTTGCTTTGCATTTCTTTTTCGCTTTTCTATGTGGCCTCTTCTGCAAAATAATTCCTCCACAATACTTTAACAAGTCGAATCTTTTTCATTCTCAATTCCTTTTCCTTCTAATCAAGAATTTGCATTAATTTGTCTTGATAAGCTAAATCAAAAGTCAATTCCAATTGATCATAACTCAACACATGAGAGAGGTTTGAAATGTACTTCCTCAATATAGACACATGAAAAATATTGTGAATACTATATAATGACGAAGGTAAGGCCACTCTATAAGGTTTATCACCAACTCTTTCGAGAATCTCGAATGGGCCGACATATCTTGGGTTGAGTTTTTCTTTCTTTACAAATCTCGAATTTCTAGCGGGCCTATTTAGTGTACTTGTTCTCTAACAAACAACTTGCATACATGCACCAACATTACTATGCCAATATCCATGGAGCAAGACATCCTCTTTATGCAAGCATGCATTGTATGAGTGAGTCTATTGGTCTATTCGATGTACCATCTCAAGAAGCCCTCAACTCAGAACTAATTTAAGACCAATGCCATAGAAGCATGTTCAATGATCACCATCAAATATGCGACCATACCACATAGCTAAATTTGGTCAATGAACTTTATCTAATTACTATATGTAATTAAAGATAAAAAAATTGCCTATTTTATTAATATAATTTCAAAAAGATTGTTTTACAAATACAAGGCAATAAAAGATGCCTAATCTAGTTGGTGCCCTGGACACTACTCTAACATCTAATTATTAATCACTTTGTGGATGAAATAATGTGCTAAATGCAAGTTTTTTTCCCATGACCTTGTGTTAGCTCTTTTAAAATATAGATGTAAAATTACGATCTCTGTCGAACACTATTAAAACTGGCACTCTGTATAACCTGACTATATCTTTAATATATTGTTGAGCATACTGGTCCATATTATATATGGATTTCATAGAAAGAAATGGGTTGATTTAGTTAATCTATCTACGATCACCCATATGGAATTATAACCCTTTTGACTTCTAGGTAATCAAGCATAAAGTCCATTGTAATGTGCTCCAATTTCCACTCCAAAATCATCAAAGGCTTCAACAACCTTGTTGGTCTTTTATGTTCAACCTTAACTTGCTAAGTTAGACAATCAACCATAAATTTTGCTATATCTCTCTTCATTTTAGGCCACTAATAATGTTGTTGTAAATCTTTATACATTTTTGTACTACCTAGGTGTACCGAGTAAGGATTAGTATGAGCTTCTTCTAAAATATCTCCTTCCATGGCCTTATCAAATGGAACGCATAGTCTCTCTTTATCTCGAATAATTCCATCATCAGTAATAGAGAAGCTACCTTCCTGCATCAATACTTTTTTTTAGTCTGCAAAATGCATATCCACCTTTTGACCTTCTTTAATTATATCTTGAAGTATAGGTTTCATCACTAAGGCTGACAATGAAAACATAATTCCTTTAGCTACAATCTCAAGCTCTAATCTCTACAAATCTAGTAATATTAACTTCTGTATGACAAAAAGAGAAGACATGGATTTTCTACTCAATGCATCTACAACCACATTCATTTTACCAGAATAAGAGTTGATCACACAATCATAGTCCTTCACAAGTTCTAACCATCTCCATTATCTCATATTCAGTTCCTTTTAGGTAAAAAAGTACTTCAAACTTTTGTGATTTGTGTAAATCTCGCACTTCTTACTATACAAATAATGTCTCTAGATTTTCAAAGTAAAAAGCACAACAACAAGTTCTCAATCATGGGTTGGGTAATTATTTTCATACTCTTTTAATTGCTTTGAAGCATAAACAATTACTTTTCCATTTTGCATCAAAATAGCACCCAAACTATTTTTTGAAGCGTCGCTATACACCACAAATCCACCAGTTCTTGTTGGAAATGTAAGAACAAGGGCTGAAGTCAATTTATGTTTCAATTATTGAAAACTTCTTTCACAAGCATCGATCCATAGGAACTTCACATTCTTTCTTGTCAACATTGACAATAGAATTGCTACCTTTGAGAACCCTTGAACAATCATCGATAGTACATTGTTAATCCTAAGAAACTCCTTGCTTCTAATACATTTGTTGGTGTTAGCCACTTAATGACAGCTTCTACCTTACCTAGATCAATGGAAATTCTTGGATACTACATGACTTAGGAATACTACTTGTTCAAGCCAAAATTCGCACTTTTTGAATTTAGCATACAACTATTTTTCCTTAACAACTTGCAGTATAATTTTCAAGTGTTCCTTATGCTCTTCTTTATCCTGTGAATAAATTAGGATGTCATTAGTAAACACAATCATAAATTCATTGAGAAATTGCTTGAATAATCTATTCACTAGATCTATAAAAGATGTAAGAGCATTGGTTAAACTGAAAAGCATTACTAGAAATTTTTAATATATATACCTTGTTCTGAATGTAACCTTTTTTATGTCATCTTCATTGATATTTAATTGATTATACCCAGAGCGCTAATCAATCTTAGAAAATACTGATGCTCATTGTAATAGAGCAGGCCCTTAATATTTAGTTAGAGCCCATTTCTTCCCCGGATACAACTGTCACACTATCCCTTACTTTAATAAATCTAGTATGATACCTATTTTCTCACAAATCCATTTGATGTAAATGAATGTATATACCCTAAATCTATCATTGCAATTATAGGTATCCCAAAAATTAAAATAGTACCTGTGACTATGAAAGCTTTTTCATCAACTTGTTCTTGTGTCATTACATATACTATCCCTTGAACTCTCCCCTACATTGTTGGGCAATCCTTTACTAAATATTCATGATTCTTACACTTAAAGTAGCGATTAGTACCTTAAAGCATTCCCCAAAATAATTCTTTCCACACTTAGCACATTTAGGCCTTTTAGCTGCAATAGAAGTTTGCTCAACTCTAGGACGTTTTTCATTCCCTTGGCCTGAATTTTGCTTTTCTTTCTTCTATTGGTTCAAATTTCTTGGATTAAATACTTACTTCTTTTGTTGATGGAATTTCTCAATCTCTTTCTCATATAGGTCAGCCATCAAAGCATTGTCCATTAATTCCTTGAACTCTATTACTGAAGACATTCTCACATCTCTTCTAATTTCAATATGAAGGCTTCTTAGGAAATGATCTATCTCCTCATTGTTATCTTCGACGATGTATGACACATACTTACAACCCTTTTCAAATTTTTGCACAAATCACATATAGACATCCTCCTTGTTTGAACTCTAGGAGTTCTTTTACTTTGAGTGTCCTAGCATCCCTAGTGAAATACTTATCATAAATAATTTTTTTTAAACCTCTCCTAAGTTAACTCATCTATTTTCATTGCATGCTTAGCTCCTTCCCACTAGGTTCTAGCATCCATCTTTAAGAAGAAAATTGCATATAGTACCTTCTAGGCTTCATCAATAGGCATGTACTCAAAGATAATATCCAACAATTTCACCCATTCCTCTTCAACCAATGGATCAAACCACCATTAAAATCAATAAGTTCCATTTTTCTAAATTTCTCATGCACAGATTGTGAAGTATTATGTGGATCTTGTGGTGGAGGAGGTCATTGATTTTGTTCTTGATTTCTCTTCTGCATATATAGTAACTATTGTATCTATTCACTATGCATTCTAGTCTGTTGTTGAATGAGATTAGTCAAATTATCTACCAAACTATGATTACCCTCATATCTCTCTTATCTTCCTTTTTGGTGCCATAATTTGCTATATATTGCCCAATCTCATTCCATTCATTAGTCAATAATAAATGCGTAATCATGAAAATAACATATAATGAATTTTAATCAAGTAAACATAAAGGCCATAAACAAATAGTTCACCAGCCATGATGTGTTCAAATGCCTTCTTTTATCTTTAGAAATGACTAAACCTCCGCTTTGATACCAAAAACAGTAACACCCCTTAATCTAATTGCAGAGCCCCAAATGAGCTGATATAGTTAAGTCAAGAAATATTAATATTTTACCATTAAAAGAGTTATGGTTTTAATAAAAAGTTTTCTTTTTGGTTAGACTAAGAAAACAACTTGAAAATCATTTATTCTTTCATTTTGTCATACACACATTTTACATAAATCAAAATTAACTACATGATACTATCCTGTCTATAGTTTAACAAACATTTATTTATAAAACCATAATAGAGTAGCTTATTTAATAACAAAACAAAGTTTTCAAAATAGGCTGTAAAAACTGTTCAAAGTATGGCAAAAGAACAAATCTCTATCCAGTCGCTCTGGAAACTCAATCAATCTCTAAACTTGCATATTTTCACTTATATCACAAGAATCTACTCTGGTAAAGGCTTAATAAGGTGAAACTAATGTAATAACAAGTACAGTACAGGTAAATCTCATTAATCATTAAATGCATTGTTTAATTCATTAACTCTCTTTCATAAATCATTCTTTCGGGTACCTTGGAAGTGTGGTATTTAATTAATAGTGATATACGTAGTTTTCAAAACCTATTCATAATAATTGGCCAATAAGAGAAATAATTCAATGTTTCCATAGTTGGTATTTCAACCTCAGGTATTAACCATATTCTATCTCATTCATTGTGGCTTTTCTATCTTGTTTTTTCAACCTCAAGTATTAGCTACCTTTTTTGCGTCTGTGGTCCCACCCATGTCCCTTGCCTCCCTGACCATGAATCAAGTACCCTATTTTCTTTTTAAAATCCTCATTGTTTTTTAATAGTATCATGCTTCATGAACCATGAATGCAACAAACAATATATGATAGACAAATCACTTTAAAACATGAACATCATTATATAATTCTTGTGATATAACAAATGAAAGTTTCAACATACCTCAAGTTCGCTTTGTACTAAAAAGTGAAAAGGTCAGTAGTCTCTTTGGAAGATAAGATGTGTTAAAGGGCCTAGCATAATCAAATCATATACCTTTTAATATCCTTTTAATTAATCACATAATCTAATCTAATCAACATCTTATACACTTTTTAGTCTTTTGTAAACAATTCCATGTTAATCACATGACTTCAAAAATAATACATACTCCAAATTTACTATTAATTCGAGATATTAAACATTAGGGTAGCTAATAATTGAAGCATAAAATAATAGTGTAGCCCCCAATTCATGAACACAATCCAAAATATCCAAATTAACATGATGGGGTAAACTTAGTACAAACTTCAATTGATTATAACCACCAATTAAGCAAACTAATTGCTATTGTTCACAGTCATTCATAAGAACTTCCAAGCAAAATATAAGCATTATAAGATTAATAGAAACAAGTAAATTAATCATATTTCACAAGACTCTCAGTTTTGCTAGAAACAAGCTTGACTAGCTTGGTTTTGGCTTCAAGTATATTCCACTTGAGTTTTCAATCATACAAAAATAACTAAAACATGTAACCATCCAAGTTATGATAAATCAATCATAAGAAATAATGAAAAAGAATATACATTGATTAGATTGAAATTAAACTTCAAAATCAATGGTTTTCAAACTTAAAAGGGTAGAAATTTGTTAATGGATTTCGATAGATTGAATTCAACCTTTATGAGTATGAGAGTATAAATATTTAGGAGAAACTCTAGATAAGAAGGGCTGGTCATTTTTGAGGAGCTTCCACAAGAAAATATGGATAAAAAGGATTTCTTTACCTCTTCAAAAAGAGGTAAGAGGAGGGTGATGATTGGTTACTTCATATTGGTGTCTTCTTATGCCAAAACCTACATTTATGGGTTAGGAAGATAACAAGAATTGACGCTTAGATGTTAAAATCAAGTGCAATGTAGCTTAAAATGATTTTATGCAACCTAGTCAACTAACCAATCAAATTGCACAATTTTGCATACTTTTAGTTCTTATTTAAATATAACATATTTCAAGCAAATATTTAGGAAAACAATCACTTTAGAATATAACTAGTATGGAGTAATAAAAATAATTTATTTCATGACCATTCAACACATTAATTTAATAAACCAAGATACCGAGCTTTTCACTACAAAAAGACACTTAAGAAATATGTTAAATTAAGAAATAAATGTTTAATCTCATATTTTTTGTAGTAATGCATGTTAAAGAAAAAGTAAAAACTATTTATGTTCATGCAATCATACTATTTGCATGCCGTAATCGGATATGCATACTGATTATATGCATATTCATGTAAGATGCTTATTATTGGCTATGTAGGAGCTAATTAGGCATTACATGAACCATTTGTAGATATAATAATCTCATTATTATAAATAGAAATATCAAATAATTGTTCATGCAATTTCGTAACAGAAATCAAATTTCTATGAAAACTAAGAAAGAAAGAAATATTGTTCAAAACTAAATATTTATTCCTAAATACTAGATGAATGTCTCCCACTACTTTAGGCAAAACCAAGACTCCATTGCCAACTCTTATCGTGAATGTCCATTTGGCAAGCTCCTTAGAAGAACCAAGTTTCTGTAAAGAAGAACAAACATGATTAGTGGCTCCCGAATTAACTATCTAGGATAAGGAAACATCCCTACCAAACAAGCTTCAAGAATAAGTACATCATACTTATTTTTCTCCTTCTCCTAGAGCTCACAGAGATACTTTGGATAGTTTCTCTTTCAATACCCCTCATATGTGGAATGAAAACACTTTCCTTTGGGCCTTTTTCTCGGAGTTGTCCTTCTTTTTGCTTTTAGGACCCTTCTTGTTTATCTTTTTAGATTAAGTCCCAAAACTATCCTTTTTATTCTTCCTCTTCTTACCCTTGTTTGAAGAAGATGGCTTATCCGCAGTAACATTTTCCATACCTTCTTTAGCCTTTTCGATGGAAATAGCTTTGTAGGTCTAAAAAATATTAGGTAATTGAGTCATATCATAACTCAACTTCTTCATAACATAATTGCTTTTGAACTTCAGGGAAGCCAGTGAGAGTGATTCTAAAATCATACTCACTTGGGCGCACTCATCAATGGTTGCACCATGAATTTCAATCTCGCTCAATTGTTAATCATGTTCAAAATATGTTCCTAACTGAGGTCCCCTTCTGCATTTTCGTGGTAATAACCATTTTCACAGCTTTATTATGCAATTGATTAGAAGATTGCCAAAACATGGCTTGAAGAGACTCCATTATCTCATAAGTAGTCTCCATCTTTTCACCCTTCAATCTAAGCACATCAAACATACCCGATAACAAGTAGGCATGGGTATGTTATTGGCTGTAATCTATTTTAATTAGCTCTCTCGTATATTATTAGGAGCATTGGCAACAGGTTCTTGAGGACATTGGTGACCCCAAAATAAGTGGTACAAGCCACAAGTGCACAGTGTTAATAAGTAATAAAGAATTAGTTGAGTTGAGTATCCTTAGATTGCCTATACTATATTTGACCTAACGATTATGGTGGTGGTTGAATTAAAATACAACAACTACTAAATTAACAAAACTAAGTAAAATCAAAGGAGATTAGGGGACTGAATTCAATACGAAGAAGAGTTAATGTTGGGTTCGTGCAATCCTGGAAAATGTATACACAGTAGAATTTAAAAATTTTCAGTAATGTAAAAAAACATTACATTATATGTAATTAAAAATGAATTCCAAAACCCTTTTACGATTACTTAGTTGTGCGTTTGTTTGATATTTATACTAAGAAAGTTTTAGAAACTATTTCCTTGATTTGCACTCCGAGTGATGAAGATGCAAGAAATGATTCAAATTGTTTTCTTTCCATGAACTACTTTTGTGAATCTTGATTTCAAACCCCTCGTGTTGGAAACGATTTGCTTAGAGTCCCAAGTGTTACGCCTCTAAGCGTATCCACACGTTGGAAATTTCTACACCTATTAAATGTATGCTGGTAGATTCAAAAGGTCTTTTTCTATGTAGAATATATGGAGTTCAATTCTTAGTTCAACCAGTGCATAAAAGAATTGAACCATAATCAAAAGGTGGAACCTTTTGATGGATGAAAAGAATCAAGAAGGAAGAGAAATGAGGCAATTTTTTGTGTCATGTTGCTGGCCAATTCTCTCTCCTAGAGAGCTCAAAAAATTGGCCATGAGGGGAGTCCTCATATAAGACTCATCCAATCCTAGTCCTACTAGGCTTCTATATGCTCCTTTCCTTATTTGATTTCTTCTTTCTATCATACTCTAAGACAAGTTTAATTCCTGTAATTATACTTCTTAATGGGCCTCCTACGAGCCCATTAGCTTGAGCTTGGACTTCAATTAAATTAATTAAGTGCAATTAATTGATCCCCATCAACTAAATAAACCCAACTTAATTAATTGATCCAATTAATTATTTAATTGGTTCCACTTAGGCTTTCTAATCATATTAGAACCTATTAAATAATCTCATTATTTAATATGACCAACTTAATTAATTGATCATATCAATTAATTAACTTGATCATATATAGGGCTCCATCATATTAGGTTCAATTAAATAAGCACATTATTTAATCGGATAAATTAATTCAACTCCTTAAATTAATTTATACCCTACTTAATTAATTGATCATATCAATTGATTAATTAGCTCTACATGGGCTCCCTAATCTTATTAGGTCCAATTAAATAATCAAATTATTTAATTGGATAAATTGATTTAACTTCTTAAATCAATAGTAGCCCTAAATTAATTAATCTCCATTAATTAATTTGATCTAACCCTTGGATATTTTCTAGTTAGAAGTGTACTCTTTTCAACTTTGTGTATGACCCTTAGGTTAACTCTGAGCACTTAGTTTAATAATTAATTATTCTGATTAATTAATCCAATTAATTAAGCCTCTTGGGATTAACCTATTAATTTTAAGAATCCACAAGTCATGGGAAGCACCTACCAATGTATCATGACTTATAGTCTTAGGTGAATGTGCGAACCTATTCCAATTATGAATACCATGCAAGTATGGTCCTTCCGTTATCTAATCTCCTAATTGAGCCTAGGGCATAGATTATTAGTTGAAACCCCAATAGCTCAGTAACTATGTATCCATTCCAAGTAGCTTGACTCCATGATGAACATTTAAAAAACTTCACATCTAATTTTCATCTAACCTTGGCCAAGGATTTTAGAGTTAGCTACAGTAGAACACATAGGATTTTCACCTATTCATCTGAATAAGTAACGGATTTTTTATTGGCCACTCATTATCCTCCATACATAATGATGTTACTTCAAATATAAACCTGTTGTGATTATCATGCAATCAAAAACTACATCAAGGTGCAACATGTCATGCATAAGGTCACCATGGTGCCTTAAGTCCAAGGACTAATTCCTATACTACCATAATGAGAAAATTCCCATTCGATAATATAATACTTCCAATAGAAGATTACAACCACTAAGTGATTCTTGACTTTTTCTTCAAAATCTGCAATGCCCAATGAAGCTCCTTATGCTCTTGTCTTCAAATCCCAAGCTCCTGGGTAATATGTGTGTGTGTTCTTAGTGTAGTGTGTGAAAAAATAAGGAGAAATGTGTTTTTTAGGTAGAGAGAAAATGTGTGTGAGAATTTAGGTGTAGCATGTGTCTGGGTAGTGAATTGTGTATTGTATGATATGTGTATTGTGTGTTGTTCAAGAACTTTTATGTAAGCATGTGTGTATCTCTCATTTATGTGATGTAATTGTGTGTGTATAGTGTATCTATTAGAGTGTCACATGGTGTGTGAGAGTGTAGTGGTGTATAATAAGAAAGATTTCATGATATGGCTTAGATTGCCACTTATTCCTCAAAATCTATTGATTCTATTTTTAGCTATGGACCACTTGTGCCATGGTGTGACCTTGGGGGTGTCACAACACTTCAAATTATACTAGTTACTGTCCATTTTTTGCCCCTTGTGCCGCGACATAACCTTTAGGGTGTCACGGCACCTAACTGGTCTAGACTACATTATTCACCCTTTTTTAATCGATTTTTCACCTTTTTTTAGGATGATTGGATTTTAGTGTCTTCACAACAATTGTATCTCTATCTATTAGCTTTCTATATCTTCTTGTATCAGCTCAATATCCATTTGTGGATAATGTTATGCTAGAAATATGAAGATTGCTGCATCTAAAAAATTTTGCTGACTCTTCTACCGATTTTCCATCTTTCAACTCCATTTATTCAATTCTTAGTTCCTACACAAAATTATCACAAAATAAGGCATAATTATATTGATTATAAGGTAAAAATATGTTAATTGTGATCATAGATGTGTTGAAATTGTCACACTTTATGAGCCTACCAGACATTCCTATACAAAAACAAATTTTGAAGTTTTCACATACAAGTAGGATATTCATGTTACTTTTCCACTTAACAAAGTTTTCTCTAGTCAACTTTTCATTAGCAAGAACACGATTTGAACCGGACAAGATTGTTGAAATTAATAAATAGATAACATTCAATACTTTTATAAATATCCAATCAAAAATTCAAAATAGTAAATGTGATGCATGATGCATGACTATATATAATTATTTTACTAATTTCATGATAATTTAATGTCACAATTAATATGTCGTCGTAGGGTTGGTCATACTAAAGACCATTGAACCGATTGAACCAAGACCATCTTAATTAATATAAATGAATCATCAAAATATCTCAAATTTTCATCCATTTATTAGTTACCATTTAAATCAGTCAAAATGTAGCTAAACTAACTCTAATTACATCTTATGAGTATCACCCATTTTTTTGAGTTTCACCATCTTAACTTAAAATTGCGGCCATAGGGTAGGTTAATTTCGAAATACATTAAAAATTCCTATCATTTAGAAACCAACCTTGCTATTGACTTAAATAGATACCCTCCGTAGGGAGAATAATATCAAAGCTTCGGGAGGCGCCATTAAAATCTCAGGGTGTTGTGTTTATAGTGGAAATTGTGGAATATATTGTCATTTATCCCTCTCCCACTCATTATTTTACAATTAGTATTCTCAAATCATCTAAAGTTTTCTAATTAATATATCTCATATATATTAATTTATTCTAGTAAGTCCAATTTTATTGGGCTTATAAAATTATCAAATATTTTTGGAAAAAAATCCAAGTTCATTATAAGGAATAACCTAAGCTAACAATTATTAACTCTTAATAATTAAAGCCTAAATAAAATAGTAATTTAACTAAATTTCACTATTAAACCAAAATCACATATTTAATCTATTATTCCATATGATTGTACTCCTATATTATAGGATATTACATATTAAACTATTTATTTTTTTTTGGTTAAAACCGCCTGTGCCTAGGTAGGGGGTTTGACATGGACCCCTACCTATTTACTAAAAACCAAAAACAGAATACAAGAAATGTTTGCAATGAAAGGGAAAAACAACTCCCTTTACAAAGATTATATTACATATCAAAAAAACAACATTTAAAAATCTAAGTACATAATATCTCGACTCTAGCGAACATGGCATAAAGTATAAAGATATGTTAATTACAACTTTGCCCATTATATCTGAACTCTGGCTCACTTGAATAAAAAATAAGGTATTAAACATTTATCAAGAGTAATGTATCCACGTAAAGGTTGTGGAAAATTCTGCGGTGTCTAAACTTGGGATTGTTTTGATGTACAAGCAAGGTTTGCAAGGTTGTCTGCAATCTGGTTTTCTTCCCTAAAAATATATGACAATCTAATCTGCGTTTTCTTTTACTTGCGCAACATATGATACAAGCATTAAATAAGTTGATGAGGTCTTGGAAAAATGAAACCCCTAAGTTTTTAAAACTTAATCAGAATTTTTGATTTCAAACAAAAATGGACGAGTTAGCTTGGACCTATCGTTCCATGCCTACTATCAAATGTAGAGACATTATGATGCTACCTCACTTGATCACTAGCCCTGAGTCGTGTGGTGGCCTTGTGTTGGAAAGCTATGATCTCTACCAATCATGGAGATGCTCGGGGGTTGGACTCATCATTATATCGGCCATGAGTCATGGGACATCTTGATGTTCCACCTACATAAAAGTTTGATGGGTGTTGTTTGACACTTTATACCCTATGGGCTCATAAAATTGGGGCACACGGAGAGAGGTGAGGCAAAACAAACTTGAGGGTTGCATAGTGATACAATCAACAAAGACTTGACCATTGATAGAAATATTTCATTGGCTCATAAATTACGGTGTGAAATATTTTCATTGGGCCTCAAGCCTACTAGGAAATTCGATTTCCCAAACTTCCATTAGGGGTGATGGAATTCAAAGAAAATAGTGGAAGACATTTAGTTTTAAAGACCTTATATAAATGAATATGATTTTCCCATAGGTTACTTATTTTCTGCTTCGTTTATATTTTTTAGATTTTTCTACTAATATGGTAAAGAATCCACTAGCAACAATCCTTGAGTAAAATAAATTAAGTGGGCCAAACTTCATTGATTGGCTAAAAAACCTTAAGATAATCTTTCAATCTGAAAAGAGGGCCTATGTCCTCGACACTGTACCTCCTTCGGCTCCATTAGAGGATAATACTTCAACTTATGCAGATTATCTATTTTCTTTCACTGTACAACTCTGTCATTAGACATTGATGCCAACATGTAGCATCGAACCTGCAGATTATACTACTATTAGGATCCTCCTCCACCTGCAAGAGTTGTACAGTGAAAGAAAATGACAGACGAGATATCAAATCTTGAAAGAGCTTTTCATGTGTCGTATGACTGAGGGATTTTCAGTCCATAATCATGGATTCAATATGATAGCCCTCATTGAAAGGCTTACATCTCTTAGAGTCATTATGGAGAATGAACTCTATATGAACCTACTGTTGCAGTCTCTCCTCCCTCATTTGACACCTTTGTTGTCAACTTTAACATGCACAACATGGAGACTAGTCTCCATGAGCTTGTGAACATATTAAAGATGATTGAGTCCACTAGGAAAAAGGACAAGCCAATCATGCTTGTTGGACCTTTTTCCAGATCAAAGGCTGTAAAACCCAGCAGAGGAAAGGGGAAAGGAAAGGTTTTCTTCAAACCCAATAGGTTTAAAGCAAAGGTTGGTGTCAAGAAGGTTTCTTCTCAAGCCAATAATAACTGCCATCGCTACGATAACCCAGGGCACTAGAAGAGAAAAGGAGTATCTTACAAGCCTTAAGAGTTCAAGTATCTATTTTGTTGAAGTTAACTTATCAGTTAATGATACTTCTTGTGTATTAGATACTAGTTGTGGCTCACATATATGCAATGATTTGTAGAGGAGAGGTGGTCTTAAAGATGGGGAATGGAGCAAGGGTTGTTGCATTGGCAATAGGCACCATTAATCTAGCTTTTGAGAATAGTTCTATAATAGTTTTGAATAATTTTTTTTTATTTTGGATATTATTAAGAACATTATCTCTATTCCAATTTTGGATAGAAAAGGTTTTATATTGACCATTGAGAATGGGAATTGTTCAATTTTTAAACGTTTTATTTTTATCTATTCAGGTTCTTTGACAAATTGTTTATATACTATTACTCCCTATTACCATTCTCACAATTCAACAAAATAAAAGGAAGTTAGATAATCATAGTTCTATGAGCCTATGGCACACAAGATTAGGCCATGCTTATGAGAAAAGGATTAACAACTTGGTACAATTGCTTGACCTAAAGGATGAGCAAGAACTGCCCACATGTGAGTTCTGCCTTAAAAGAAAGATGATCAAATCTCCATTTGTTGGACAAGTGGAGCGAGCTAAACATCTATTAGATTTGATCCATACAAATGTATACGAGCTACTAAGTGATACGAACTACACCGAGAACAAATGAAACCCATAACAAGAAATTAGTTTCGAGATCGTTTTATAATCAAGTTTGTATGCAAAACCACAACCTGTTGTTTGTAACAAAATAAGAACCTTGGTATGTTAAAGATGCCACAAATGGGAATGGAAGGACCATTTGATAAGTTAGAATGAACACAACATGAAATCCTGATGTGTTCGAGAAGTTCTACGAAGAACCAAAGAGAATTTTCTCTCACAAAGTTTTTGCATCAAATCTAAATTATGTTTTTTTATTAAACCAATGGCTTTTATATACAAAGAGGTCCACAATTTTTTGCGGTTAGAAATCCACCTAATTATGATGCAAATATCTAAAAAAATATGCTAAGTTTGCTTTTGATTCGCAGCTAGAAATCCCCATAATTATGTTGCAAATATCTAAAAAAATATGCCAAGTTTGCTTTCAATTTGTAAGTAGAAATCCCCCTAATTATGCCTAATACCAAAAGGGAAACAAGGAATTTTCCTCCCTTCTTACAAACTAAAATTAAAAGCTAAATAAGGGAGGTCCTTAAATTGGTATTCAAGCCTTACAACTCAGTAATAATAAATACCAAAATAATTTGGGTAACTAAGCTCAATTCACGCAATTTTGAAATGTCTTCTTTGAGGAATTTCTTTAGATTATCCCAAAGCTTTAATCATGGAAATTAAACCTTGTAGAACACGTAGGCTATCTCTCTTAGACTTGTAAGAATTCACTTCAGTCCAAATTCTTTGAATCAATCCATTGAGAGTTTCCTATAACCTTTTAGCTCGAGCTCGTGTAACCGGCCCAATTAGAACTTGAATAGGATCTGCATTCCATTTGTTAGCCATGACCTCATCATTATCCTTCTCTTGAAAATGATTTGTCCTTAAATCAACACCTACATCAAAATGACTTAAATCAGTAACATTGAAAGTGGCACTAATATTGTACTCACCTGGAAAATCTAACTTGTATGCATTGCCATTAATACGCTCAAGGACTTGAAAAGGTCCATCTCCTTGCGAAAGTAATTTAGAATGCCTTTGTACTGGAAATCTTTCTTTTCTCATGTGCAACCAAACCCAATCCCCAGGTTTAAAAATCATATTTTCGCACCCTTTGTTAGCTTGTTTTACATATTACTTCATTTTCCTCTCAATGTTGAGTCATGAGTAAAACCATAAATAATTTCAAATGGAGAAAACTTAGTAGCAGAATGAACAGTAGAATTATAAGCAAACTCAATGTGTGATAAACACTCTTCCCATGTTTTGATGTTTCTTTTAATAATAGCCCTCAACAAAGTAGACAAAATCTTATTCACTACTTTAGCTCGACCATTAGTTTGTGGATGACAAGTAGTAGAAAACAATAACATAGTGCCTAACTTACACCACAACGTCTCCCAAAAGTAACTCAAGAACTTAGCATCTTTATCTGAAATAATTATTCTAGGCATGCCATGCAATCTTACAATCTCTCTAAAGAATAAATCAGCAATATGTGAAGATCAATTTTATGACATAGAATAAAATATGTCATCTTAGAAAATCTATCCACAACCACAAAAATTGAATCTCTAACACATTTAGACCTAGGCAAACCTAACATAAAGTCCATTGAGATATCAGCCCAAAGCTTACTAGTAATGGGTAGTGGAGTGTATAAACCATGGGGTTGCACTTGGGATTGTTTACCTACATTTGACACATCCACCACAAATTCTCTCAACATCTCTTTCCATGTGTGGCCAATAGAAGTGTTCTTGCAAAATGGCTAAGGTCTTAGCAATGCCAAAGTGTCCTATTAACCCTCCACCATGTGATTCCCTTACTAATAAATCACGCAAAGAGCAATTGGCACACCATGTGATTCCCTTACTAACAAATCACACAAAGAGCAATTGGCACACACAACTTACTCTCCCAAAACAAGAAACCCTCGTGCCTAAAGAACTTACCTACTGTGTTTTCCTCACAAGCTTGAAACTCCTCACAAAAATCGTGATCTAAAGGATACAACTCTTTAATGTGCTCAAAACTAAGTACTTTTGCATCAAGAGTAGAAAGTAATGCGTACCTTCGAGAGAGTGCATTTGCAATGATGTTTTCCTTACCTTGCTTGTATCATATGACATATGGAAATATCTTAATGAATTCCACCCATAATGCATGTCTCTTGTTCAACTTTTGTTGGCCTTTTAAATACTTCAAGGACTCATGATCAGTGTGAATCACGAACTCCTTAAGCCAAAAGTAGTGTTGCTATGTTTCTAATGCTCGAACCAATGCATACAATTTTTTATCATAATTAGGGTAGTTTAAGGCTAGCCCGCTTAATTTTTCACTGAAATATGCGATTGGTCTTCCTCATTGCATAAGAATTGCACCTATACCCAAGCCTGAAGCATCACATTCAATTTCAAATAGTTTTGTAAAATCAGGTAAAGCTAGTAAAGGAGCATGAGTTAATTTTTCCTTGATTAATAAAACTGCCTTCTCTTGCTCGTTACCCTATTTAAATCTAACATTTTTCTTGATGACTTCGGTAAGCGGTGCAATGATGCTACTAAAGTCTTTCACGAACCTCTTGTAAAAACTAGCGAGTCCATGAAAACTATGAACATTACCTACACTCATGGGACTCGGCCACTCTTGCATTGCATGGATCTTCTCTTCATCAACCTGTATTTCTTGTCCACTCACAACAAAACCAAAAAACAAAAGCTTATCGATGCAAAATATGCACTTCTTCAAGTTAGCAAATAACTTTTCTTTTTTAAGTACATCCAAAACTGAATTTAAATGAACGACATGATCATCCAAGTTTTTGCTATAAATGAGAATATCATAAAAATGAACAACAACAAATCTACCTATGAATGCATGTAAAACATGGTTCATTAATCGCGTGAAAGTACTCGGTGCATTAGTTAATCCAAACGGCATAACTAACCACTCATATAAACCATATTTCATTTTAAAAGTAGTTTTCCATTCATCGCCCTCTCTCATTCTTATTTGATGATACCCACTCTTTAAATCTTATCTTAGAAATTACACAAGCACTATGTAGCTCATCCAACATATCATCTAAACAAAGAATAGTATGTTGATACTTTATTGTTATATTATTAATTGCTCAGCAATCAACACACATTCTCCACCTTCTATTTTTCTTAGGAACTAAATGAACCAAAAAGACAAATAGACTCATGTTTTCTCTCACGTACCATTTTTCAATCAATTCACTAACCTGCCTCTATAACTCCTTTATCTCATCGGGATTACTTTAATAAGCTGGTCGATTTGGAATGGTAGCACTAGGTACAAAATCAATTTGATGTTCAATCTCTTGAATAAGGGGTAAACTATGTGGAATCTCCTCAGAAAAGACATCTCTCTGTTTTTCCCTCAACGGCTGAACCTAGTATTTTGTTTTCTCTATCAATTTTCCCGGCCTCATTCTCTTTCTCTTTGATTTTCACTTGTTTTCTTATTCTAACTCTCTTTCTTTTGATCACTTTTTTTCATAACCTAACTTGATCTTCATAAACTTGTTTTGGTGTCAAAGGAACTAGAGTGATTATTCTTTGATTAAGCACAAACGAGTATTTATTGGTGAAGCCATCATGCTTAACATGTCGACCAAATTGCCATGGTGGACCTAACAACAAATGTCCAGCTTGCATTAGAACTACCTCGCACAAAACTTCATTTTCATATTTGTCGATGTGGAAGAAAACTAACACATGTTTATTCACCCTTACCTCACCACTATCATTGAGCCATTGCAACTTGTAAAGTCGGGGATGTTTAGTTATTGGTAGCCCCAATTTCTCTACTGTTGTAATGCTAGCAACGCTTGTACAACTACCTTCATCCATAATCACACTACATACCTTATTTTGCACGTGGCATCTAGTATGAAAGATGTTTTCTCATTGCACTTCGTCATCTTCTTTGACCTGCGCACTTATAGCTCTCATTGTAACTAATAATTCACCTTGGACAATGTATTCCTCATCATCCATGTCCTCCAATGGTGGCATAGATTTGGTGACATCTTCGTCATCGGATTCAATCTCACCATCATCTCGCAATACCATAACTCTTTTGTTCGGACATTGGCTTGCTATGTGAACCTTGTTTTGGCATTTAAAACATTTAATATCATGATTTCGAATGATGGAAGAATTAAATTTACCTTGATTTCCATATCTGGTTATGTTTTGCTTTTTCTCAGTTTTGGGCTTGGCCAAGGCTTGATTCTCCTCTTTTTCACAAAATTCATCCTCCATGATGAACTGAAGGGTTTTGTCGTGTATTGCTACCCCTCCTTTTGAGTTGGTTCTCAATTTTGATAGCCACATGCACCATATCTTCCAACTCCACATAATGTTGCAATTCCACTAAATTAGCAATTTCCTGGTCAAACCAACCAAGAACCTAGCCATAGTAGCCTCTCGGTCCTCCTCTATATTTGCTCGGATCATGGCTATTTCCATCTCCTTCAAATAATTCTCTAATATTCCAGTTACCTTGTGTGAGACTTTGTAATTTTAATACAACTTCCAATAGTATTAGCTTGGAACAAACCATCTCCTCATCATAGTTTTCATCTCCTACTAGGTCTCTATTGGACACTCTTTATTCCTTCTTCTATTTAATACTAATTAATCCCACCAAACAATCACTTAATCGAAAAATTCAATGGTTGTAAGTTTTACCTTTTTAAACTCAGAATAATTATGACAATCAAATATTGATTCCATCTTTTGCTCCCACTCAAGTTAAGCTTTGGGATCATTTTTACCTTAAAATGATGGAATCTTCATCTTAATACTACCCAAGTTGTTATCTTCCGAGTTCCCAGCTTCTCTAAACTACCCACCATTTCTCTAATTGTTAACAATCAAATCCCGATCATCTTCTTCATTAAAATTGTCCGCATAATATTCTTCATCTTCAATTCTCACTATCCTAGGTTGAATTCTCTCCTTCCTACACACATTAGTAGCGTTTTATGGCTGCTACATATGTGCATTTCTACTCGATCTATCTATTCATGAACCTTCTCCATCTTCGCTCTTAATATTTGCCTCATCTCTCCCATCACAGCCTCCATAAACAACTTCAGATCATAACATTCGGTAGCGCTTTCGTCGTTATTACGAGACATGATTTCCTGTTAACAAAATTAAATTAAAAAAACTCGCAACACTCTCTTACGTGTTTCTCTCAAAGAATGAGTCACTTAGTCACTCGTGTTTTTCACTCAAAATATACGACTTTTACCCTCTAATGATCTCACCACTCTCTTGCCTTTTTCCATTCACAGTAATTCTCTTTCAGTTCTTATCAAACTAATCAAATTTAAATCAAAATTCCTATAGTGAGTTTTCCAAGAATACACTAAGGGAATTTTAGAATTTAAGGATAATAAAATAACAAAGAATATAGTTGCCTAAGTATTTATGAAGCATGAAAGAATGTTAGAATGATCAGACATGTAATTCAGAATTTTGTTCAAAGGTGAAACTCGATTTTTTTTTTGCTGGCTGATTTTTTATTTTATAAATAGAAAAGAAAAAAGATCAAAAGAATTCTAAGGATAGGCAAAACCTGAGTCTAGAACCAAGTTCTAATACCAACTGATATGAATTAGGCCAAGAACTGACTACACCCGTAACAAGAAATTAGTTTCAAGATTGTTCTACAATCAAATTGTAAAGAAAATTATGACCTACTATTTATAACAAAACAAGAACTTTGGTATATTGAGACACCATAAATGGGAATGGAAGGACTATTTGATAAGTTGGAATGAAAGCCACAGGAAATCCTGATAAGTTCGAGAAGTTCTATGAAGAACCAAATAGAATTTTCTCTCACAGTGTTTTTGCATCAAATATGAGTTCTACTTTTTATCAAACCAATGGATTTAAATACAAAGAGGTCCACGAATTTTACATCTAGAAATTCCCCTAGTTATGCTACAAATATCTAATAAAATGTGCTAAGTTTACTTTTGATTTGCAACTACAAATCCCCCCAATTATGCTGCAAATATCTAAAAAAATATGCCATGTTTGACTTTTGATTTGCATTTAGAAATCCCCCTAATTATGTCTAATACCAAAAGGGAAACAAGGAATTTTCCTGCCTCCTTAGAAACTAAAATTAAGAGATAAATAATGGAGGTCCTTAAATTGGCATGTAAACCTTACAACTCAGCAATAATAAAAACGAAAATAATTTAGGTAACTAAGCTCAATTCACGCAATTTTGAGCTATCTTCTTTGAGAAATTTCTTCTGATTATCATGGAAATCCAACCTTATGGATCATGGACTATCTCCCTTGCACTGGAAGAATTCACTTAAGTCTAAATGTTTTGAATCAATACATTGAGAGTTTTCTTAAACCTTTTAGCTCGAGCACGTGTAATCAGTCTAATTGGAACTTGAATAGGTTCTGCATTCCATTTGTTAGCCATGCTCGAGGAAACTATAACTACTTCTTAACCTTTACTAATGACTTCTCTAGGTATGTTATGTGTACCTTTTAAGGTACAAGTGTGAAGTCTTTGAAAGGTTCAATGAATTCAGAAATAAAGAAATTTTTTTTGGCTTAAGTATAAAGACCCTTCGATCTGATCGAGGAGGTGAATACTTAACACAGACTTTCTAGATTATCTCAGAGAGAATGGGATTATTTCATAGTGGACTCCTCCTGCTACTCCTCAACTTAACGAAGTTGTGGAGTGCAGGAATTGAATCCTGTTGGACATGGTTTGATCTATGATTAGTTTCACTTCATCACCTCTTTTATTTTAGGGCTATGCCTTAGCAACAATGGCATACCTATTAAATAGGGTGCCATCAAAAGCCATGCCGAAAATACCATATGAGATAGGGTGTGGTAACACACTTTTTTATAAATACCTTAGGGTATGGGAGTGTGTTGCTTAGATAAAACAACAAGTGGGAGATAAGTTGGATATGAGATCCAGCTTATGCAAGTTCGTGGGGTATCCAAAAGAGTCTATTAGATACTATTTCTAAGATGCCTCGAAACAAAAGATGTCTGTTTCAAGGAATCCCAACTTTCTTAAAGAATAATTTCTAGCAAAAAGAAAGAAGTGGCAATGTCGGGGAACTTGAAGAAGTTCAAGAACCACAGAACATCCCAACTGTTGTAGTAGATAACCCATTAGGGTCCTCTGAGGCACAAGCTCTTTGGAGATCCGAAAGGGTCTCAAGGGTACCTGATAGGTAAGATATTTTTATTAGAGGACAAAGAAAAAAGACTCCCCTTGAATAATGATCCAAGAATTTATAGAGAGGCGATGTCTGACATCGACTCGGATCAGTGGTAAAAAGCCATGTAATCCGAGATGGACTCTATGTACTCCAATAAAGTATGGACCTTGGTGGACCCACCATAGGGAACTATTCTCATTGGTTACAAATGGGTCTACAAGAAGAAGCTCAGAGTAGATAGAGAGGTAGCAACCTACAAAGCGTGTCTGGTTGCAAAGGATTATACTCAAAAGTAAGGAACTGATTATGAGGAAACCTTTTCACTAGTGGTGATGTTTAAGTGCATCCAGCTTTTGCTGGCCATATCTACATATTATGACTATGTGATATGGAAAATGGATATAAAGACCTCCTTCCTTAGTAAAAACATTAAGGAAGAGATCTATATGAAGTAGCCAAAAGGCTTCATATCCGGTGGGAGTGAGCAAAAAGTTTGCAAGCTCCAGAGATCTATTTATGGACTCAAGCCGGCTTTGAGGAGTTGGAACATCTAGTTTGATGAAACTATAAAAACATTTGATTTTTATAAGAACCCGAATGAACCATGTGTCTGCAAAAAGGTTAGTAGGAGCACAGTTACATTTTTTGTGCTCTACATTGGCGACATCCTACTAATTGGAAATGATGTATGGATGTTGCAGTCAATGAGGACTTGGTTGTCTAAATAGTTTTCCATAAAGGACTTGGGAGATGCATTCTTTATCCTAAGGATAAAGATTTATAGAGATAGATCTAGAAGGATGATCAGACTATCCCTGTCTATGTATATAGACAAAATTGCTAAAAAATTTTAGAATGGAGGAATCTAAATGAGGATTCCTACCTATAAGTCATAGGGTTTCACACTCTAAGGCTATGTCTCCCAAGATACTTGAAGAGAGAGAAATAATGACTTGCATACCTTATGCGTCTGCTATTGGGAGCAAAATGTATGCAATGATGTGTACAAGGCCTGATGTCGCTCATAATTTGAGTGTTATGAGTAGATATCAATCCAATCTATGGGAAGAGCACTGAAAAACCATTGAGGTAATCCTTAAGAACTTGAGAAGGACTAAGGATATTTTTTTGATATACGGCAAAGAAAAACTAAAATTACAGGGATGTACAGACTCTAGTTTTTAGTTTGATATAGACAACTTCAAGTCCATGTCTAGATACGTGTTCACCGTGAATGATGGAGCAGTCAGTCAAAAAAGTTTCAAGCAAAAAATGATCACAGACTCTACTACCGAGGCTGAATACATTATTGCATCAGATGCAGCAAAAGAAGCTATTTAGATAAGAAACTTCATCCAAGGGTTGGGTGTAGTTCCATCCATTGCTGATCCAGTAATTATTTATTGTGATAACGATGGGGCCATTGTGCAAGCAATAGAGCCAAGATCTCATCTAAGGTCCAAGCACATAATGAGATGATACTATTCGGGAAATATTTTACAAACTGCAAGTGCATGGTATCAAGTTTTAATACAATAGTGAGTCGAGTATTGTATCCATAAGGATTGTAATCAAAAATTACAACAAGTATTGTAGTTCAAGTAGTCCTAATTTTATATAGAAAATTAATTGATAATTAAACAAAGTAGAATAAGATAAAAATTGCAAGAGACAAGAGTGGAGTTCTTAGAAGCAATACAACAAACACCTTACGAACAAGAAATTCTAAAGGAATGACTCACCTAATTATCACATATGTTCTCCTTCCAAAACATACCAATTCAAGTCAACAACACATGTAAGTTAAGAATTCCTAAGCTCATCAATTCCCTCTCTCGAGTGCCGAATAGATTATGAGTTCCAAATATGAATTTCAATATCTCTATAAAAAACTCAAGAATAAAACTCTATAAAAGTTCAATGAATTCTTCTTCAAAACTTCAAAGTTTTCATAAGCTTCTCAGGTATAATATTTATGATCATGTATAATCTTCCCTCTCTCGAGTATCGAATCTCATACATCAAATACTCTTAATTAATGGCCAAATAATCAAGATGCAATACTAAACAAGATAACACAACAAGATGAATAACTTGAACTAATATTGTTCGGAATTCAAAACATAGAATCAAATAAGGTTACATCATCCTTTAGAAAGAAAAGTTTAGTTCATCATGTATGAATATAACTTCAAGAAATACATAAGAAAGAACATGGAAATTGTTCACCAATTTGTGAAGTGAGAGGAATGGTTGAAGCTCTCTTTGTCTCCAAGAATGGCTTCCTTGTGTTCAAGAATGACTCTCTTCTCACCATGAATGGCTCATTCTGTCCAGTATGCTTTTTTCTGTCCAAAACAACTTCTCCCATCCCAACATAGCTTTGAAGGCTTTTTGGGGTCCTTAAAATCAGATAGGAGATGCCCAAAAGAGGGCAAAAAAACCCATTTTGCCACTTTTATCCGTGTGGCAATGCGTAGACACTGACTGGACAGCTAGGCACTAAAGATTTTGTCCAAAACCTATTTCTCCAGTGTATGCAGCCTCTTGAAACTGATGTTTCACCACTTTATAGGCTAAGCAGGCTATTGGTATCTTCATAATATTTTTAATCTCAATAGGAGATCTATGGAGAGAGTTATGCCTAAAATTTCGAGATGTGTTGTACAAGAAAATCTCAGTCCAGTATTAACTCTTGAACTTTATGTTTCTCATTGAAATCATAGGAACTGGATTTTATGGTAAACATAAAACTTGTAGATTTATTTCTTGGCTTTCGAATGGATTAAGAATCAGGTCGATGTGATATTTGAACAAAGTGTTATGATTGAAATACAAACATTGCCATTAATCATACCACAATTCGAATTCTTCAACATTTCAACCAAGTTTTTGGTTTCTTTCCATTTTCTTCTCCTTTTGTCATTATCTACAAGATTCCAAACTAAATGCATAAAAAGTAACAAATAACACTTGAAAACAAGCCAAATATTAATCAAAAGGCATATGAATTATTGGTATAAAGCTAACGTAACAAATACCCTCAAACTTACCTTTTGCTCATCCTCGAGAAAAACTTAAAATCAAATAATCATTGGCTCATACTTTGATAATGAATTATCAACAATTCAAATGCCTCATCAATCTTTATTGCACATGCATCCAAAGGTTAGTCACAAAGCTAGTCAAATGACACTACAAAACTTGTGCTTCATCAATCTAGTCATGAATTTAAAACGTGTGTGTGTGAATGTCAAGCTCAAGTTTCATGCATGCATTTTAGGTATGAATTTCACAATCAATGATTCTCATGATCTAAGAAATAGGAGTTCTAGGTGTTCCATAGGCTTGCTTTTCATACAAATTCTCCACTAATATAGACACTTACAAACTTGGATCAAAAGGACTTCAATAAGCTTGTAACGTAAGGCATAGGTATTGGCTTATAAAGAAAAGTAGGGAAAAACAACATAAGAGAGCATAAAGTGTTGCGCATAGAATCTCGCTCTCCTCCTTTCTTTTCTCTTTCCCAATTTTTATTTTATTTTTATTTTTTTGGATTCATGCTTTTCTTTTCTTTTCTTTTCTTTTTCAAAATTTTTTTCTTTCCCTTTTTTTTCCTTCTTTTTCTTTTCATGAATCCCAAGGCTTCATTTCTTGTTCTTTTGCTTTCCCAACCCCCAAACTTGTTTCTTTTCATCAACATGAGTTGTGATTTATTTCTTGTACATTTTTCCTGATCATACCCCTAAATACTTTCATCCACGACCTCAACATGTCTCCATATGACCCCTTGATAAGATTGTGCACAAAATATCACACCTTAAGCTCTCTTAGGGACAATCATTATTTTTTTGGCTGTAAAAGGTAGGTATAGTGAGCTTCAAGAAATGAAGTCGAATGCTGGTCATTCATATGCATTGCACATGCCATTCTTTGAAAAAAAAGCTCAAAGGGGTAACTAGTGAGTAAAGTATGATCATGGTAGGCTTGAAAGACATAAACGAGTCAAAGATAGCCTAAATCATTTCCCAATTTGCTAGTTATCTAGAATTTTGCCTCAAAGAGTAATCAAGAAAGTTGTAGAATACAACAAAATGACCAATACAACTAATTGGAAGCAAAATCTAATACCAAGTAGCATGCAATTCACAAGATTTCGACACGACATGCCCAATGAAATTCATTATTCATAACAAGGATCAAATACACACAAGAATCGACATGTCACAAGACTAGCAATCCTTCTTTCTTTCAGACTCTACATAATATCAATTAGGTATCATCACAGGTAATTGGTAAGTAAGTTATTCATTCAATCACAAAACATGAATTCAACTTAGTTTGTCAACAAAGCATGCCTGCTCTTTCACTCATCTCATAACATAGGTAATTCAAATCAAGAAAAATTGGCTCAATTTTTCACATAAAGTTCAAACACACAAAATACAAATTCCAGCCCCAACTTTAAAATTAACATCGTCCTCAATATTTAAAGAATTAAAGTACATAAGAGGTGGAAATAAGAAACTCCCCTTTTCAATAGATCATGCACTTGGAGTTTATGGGAGATCCATAAATATCACCAAGATGACATCCATCTACACAAGGAAAGAAAGCATGAAAGCATATAGGTTAAAGCAACGAAAGTGAGAACATAAACATAGACAAAGAAACATAATAGCTAAACATGCCTAAATCTAGAAAGAGAACATATTTCAAAAGCTAACTAAGAAATTATTAAAAAGCAAAAGAAAAAAAGGATTGGGTTACCTCCCAACAAGCACTTAGTTTATAGTCGTCAGCCTGACTATCTTCTTTACTTATCCTGAATTTAAAAATAAGTGTTTGTCATGCCATGTCTTTGTGTGTTCTAAGAGTACAGGTGATCCTTCTAGATAGGCAAGGTGAGGATGATCCGGAGTTGCATCAATGGCCTTTTGGACATCAACAAGTGTATCCCCTATTACCGCGAATGATCTTCCAAACATGGTAAAGATGTACCTATCTTTTTCCACATTAAAAATGAAAAAATCTATAGAGCACAAGAATTGGTCACCATTCCAAGCATATCTTGAGTCACTTTAGTAGGCTTTGCTTCATCTAGTGTATGCTTTCTGAAATTAAACAATGAAATTGAATTAGTGCTTGCATCTAGATCACATAATGTTATTTCACAAGTAGAGTCTCACATTGAATAAAGGATAATAAAACTCCCTGAATTAGAAAGTACTTGAGGTAGCTTCTCTTGTAAGATGACATTGCATTTTTCATTCGCACTCCTCCATTTGTTGTTATTGGATAGCTTTGCAATGCTCCCTTTGATTGATTTCTGTATCAGTTAGAAAGTTTCTTTTATGTTTTTGAGCATTCATTTCAGTAGCAAGCTACCCGATTTGAGTTCAGCAAACTACCCAATTTGAGTTTCTATTGATTTTATTTGAGTTCTTAAACTTGAAGCTAGCTGCCCTAATTGAGTCTTAATGTTGTTGATCTTTTCTTCATTCTTCTTCAATCAGTCTCCTATTTCACCAATGAAAGTGCTTAGCAAATCCTCCAATGATGCCTTTTTCACAACTCTGGTTTCCATAAATGAAGTGCTAGTAGATGCCATGGAATCCATTTCTTGAGAAGCTCCATAAGAAGTTTAAGATGCAAATTAGTTAGAAAGAGAAGAAATTTGTGCAGCTAGTTGTGTAAATGAGTCTACTTCAATAACATAGGCAACTTTTTTAATGGAAGACCTCTCGAAAGGCCATTGATAGCATTAGTAGCCATCTCCTCAAGACTCATAGCCTTAAGCATACAAATACGTATAACCCAATGCAATGCAAGGTATCATCAAAATATGGATGAAAGTAAAAATAATCTAAACTAAAATCAAGACTAAATCATAATAATATTGATGCAATTATGATAAAACAATCCCTAGCAACGACGCCAAAAACTTGTTTGGGAAATGTTTTACAAATCACAAGTGTACGGTGTCAAGTTTAATACAACGATGAGTTGAGTATCGTATCCATAAGGATTGTAATTAAAAACTGCAACAAGTATTATAGTTCAAATAGTCCTAATTTTATCTAGAAAATCAATTGATGATTAAATAAAGTAGAATAAGATAAAAATTGCAAAAGATAAAAGTGGAGTTCTTAGAAGTAATGTAACAAACACCTTATGAACAAGAAATTCTAGAGGAATGACTCACCTAATTATCACCTATGTTCTCCTTCCAAAACATACCAATTCAAGTCAACAACATATGTAATTTAAGAATTCCTAACCTCATCAATTCCCTCTTTCGAGTGTCGAATTGATTATGAGTTCCAATATGAATTTCAATACCTCTATAAAAAACTCAAGAATAAAACTCTACAAAAGTTCAATGAATTCTTCTTCAAAACTTCAAAGGTTTCATAAGCTTCTCAACTCTATGATCCTAAGTTATGTAATCTTTATGATCATGTATAATCTTCTCTCTCTCAAGTATCGAATCTCATACATCAAACACTCTCAGTTAATGGCCAAATAATCAAAATGAAATACTAAGCAAGATAACACAAACAAGATGAATAACTTGAATTAATATAAGCATTACAAGATTAATAGAAACAAGTAAATTAAACATATTTCACAAGACTATCAATTTTGCTAGAAACTAGCTTAGTTTTGGCTTCAAGTCTATCCCACTTGAGTTTTTATTCATACAAAAATATACTAAACCATGTAACCATCCAAGATACTCTATTGATCTTGTAATGCTTATATTGTAATTGGAAGTACCTATGAATGATTGTGAACAATAGAAATTAGTTTGCTTAATTGAAGGTTATAATCAATTTAAGTTAGAACCGAGTTTACATTATGTTAATTTGGATTGTGTGCATATTTTAGGGGCTGCCCTAATATTTATGTTTGAATTATTAGTAAAATATGGAGTATGCATTGTTTTTGAGGTCATGTAATTAATATGGAATTGTTTACAAAGGATTGAAAAGTGTATATGATTTTAATTATAATAGATTATGTGATTTATTAAAAGTACATTGAAAGGTACATGATTTGATTATGTTATGCCTTTAACACATCCTATCGTCTGAAGAGATTGACCTTTTCACTTAGCATAAAGCGGACTTGAGGTAAGTTGAAACTTTCATTTGTTGTATCATAAGAATCATCTAATGTTGTTCATATTTCAATGTGATTGTCATTATTTGTCAAGTGATGTAATGTTTGATGCATTCATGGTTCATGAAGTATGATACTACTAAGAATATAATGAGGTTTTTGAAAAGAAAGTATGGTACTTGATTGATGGTCGGGTAGACAAGGGATGCGAAAGGGACCGACAGACCTAATAAATGGTGACAAATACTTGAGGTTGAAAAACTAGTATAGGAAAGCCACGATGAATAAGACATAATACGGCTAATACTTGTGGTTAAAAGACCAAGTATGGAAACCCCGTATTATTTCTCTTATTGGCCAATTGTTATGAACAGGTTTTGAAAACCACGGTCTATCGCATCAGTTTCACCTTACTGAGCCTTTAGCTCATTAGATTCATATGATGCAGGTGGAAATGTATAAGTTTAAAGGTTGACTGAGTCTCCAGAGCAGTCAGACAGAGATTTGTTCATATGTTATGCTTCGAGTTGTTTTGTAGTCTATTTTGAAAACTCTATTTTATTTTTAAATAAACCGCTCTGTTATGGTTTTGTAAACAGATGTACTCAATTTTGAATTATGCATATGGTGTGTTTAAAACAAAATGAAACAGGAAATGAATTCAAATTCTTTCTCTTATAGCCAAAAAGAAAAACTTTTATTAAAACCATAACTCTAGTATTGATAAAAAGTTAACATTTATTGACTTAGCTGTATCAGCTTATTTAGGCTCTACAGTTAGGTTAAGGGGTGTTACAATTTGTGGTATCATAGTGGAGGTTTAGGCATTCTGCAGACAAAAGAAGGCATATGACCACATCCTGGCTGGGAAACTCGGTCAACTATTTCTTTATTTGTTTTTATGTTTACTTGATTATATTTTATTTTATGTTATTATCATGATTATGTATTTATTATTGGCTAATGAATGGAATGAGATTGGGTAATGCATATCAAGTCACAGCACCAAAAAGGAAGACAATAGATGATCATAAGAGTAATCATAGTGTGGTGAATAATTTGACTGATCTCATTCAACAACAGACTAGAATATATAGTGAACAGATACAACAATTGCTAGATATGCAACAAAGAAGCCAAGAACAAAATCAATGACTTTGTCCACCACAAGCTTGGCAGGATACTTCACAAGTTGTGTATTTAGAAATTTAGAAATATGGAACCTGTTGATTTTAATGGTGGGTTTGATCCCATGGTTGTAGAGGAATGGGTGAAATCTTTGGACACTATCTTTGACTACATGCGAATTGATGATGTTAAGAAGGTACTCTGTGCAATTTTCTTATTGAAGAAGGATGCTAGAACCTAGTGGGAAGGAGCTAAGCTTGCAATGAATATGGAAGAGCTAACTTGGGAGAGGTTTAAAATAATCTTTTATGACAAGTATTTCACCAAAGATGCTAGGTCGCTCAAAATAGAAGAATTCATGGAGTCTGTATGTGATTATGTGAAAAAATTTGAATAGGGTTGCAAGTATGTGCTATACATCGCCCGAGACAACAATGAGAAGATGGATCATTTCTTGAGGGCCTTAATCTTGAAATTAGAAGAGATGTGAGAATGTCTATAGTAATAGAGTTCAGGGAATTGGTGGACAAGGTTTTGATGGCTGACTTAGAAGAGAAAGAGATTAAGAAATTTTATCAAGAAAAAAAGTAAGTATTCACTCCCGAAAATCTAAATCAGTGGAAGAAAGGAGAGAAAAAATCAAACTAAGGGAATGAAAAGCATCCTAGAGTTGGGCAAACTTTTACTACAGTTGAAAGGCCTAAATGTGCTAAGTGTGGGAAGAATCATTTTGGGGAATGCTTTAGTGGTACTAATCATTGCTTTAAGGGTAAAAATCTTGGACATAGAGCAAAGGATTACCCAACATTACATGGGAGAGTTCAAGGGAGAGTATATGCAATGACATAAGAACAAGATGATGCAGATGCTTCTGTAGTCACAGGTACTATTTTAATTTCTGGGATACCTGCAATTGCATTGATAGATTCAGGATGTACTTATTCATTTGCATCCCATACATTTGTGAGAAAATTGGGCATTACACCAGATTTATTAAAAGTAAGGTACGGTGTGACTATTCCATCTGGGGAAGAAATGGATTCCAACCAAATGTTAAAGGCTTGTTCTATTCAGATTAGTGATAGGACTCTCTATACAGATCTCATTGTTTTATCGATGCTAAATTTTGAGGTTATTCTATGTATGGATTAGCTAACCAAATATCATGCAATAATTGATTATAACAAGAAGATTGTGATTTTTCAGCCACCTGGGGAAGAACAGTTTGTGTTTAGTGGTACCTCATTCTTACAGTCCTTACCAATTATAACTACTTTGAAAGCTCAAAAGATGTTGAATAAAGTTTGTGTTGGATATTTGGCAAGTGTTCTAGACACCTCGATCGAAGCACAATTGAAGCTAGAAAATGAAGATGTGGTTCAAGAATTTCTTGAGGTATTTCCAGATAATTTGCCGAGACTACCACCGAATCGAGAGATTGAATTTGTAATTGATGTTATGCCAGGGACTACTCCTATTTCTAAAGCACCATACCGATTGCCACCAACAGAGTTAAAAAAGTTAAAAGTTCAATTGCAAGAATTGCTTGATAAGGGTTTTATTTGCCTTAGTTATTCTTCTTGGGGGAGCACTTATGTTATTCGTGAAATGGAAAGATGGTACATTGCGGTTGTGCATTGATTATAGAGAGTTGAATAAAGTAATAATTAACCTTCAAAATCAACGGTTTTCAAGCTTAAAAGGGTGGAAATGTGTTTTAGTTTGTGTTCTATGGATTCCTATGGATTGAATTTAATTTTTGTGAGTAAAAGAGTGTAGAAATTTTGGATAAACTTTGGAGAAAAGGCTAGTCATTTTTTAGGAGCTTTCACAAGAAAATATGGCTAAAAAAGACTTGTTTGACATTTCAAAGAGGGATAAGTGGAGGGTGATGATTGGTTGACTCATGCTTGGTATCTTCTGATGCAAAGAGCCACATTTATGCACTAGGGAGATGACAAAAATTAATGCTTTGGCATTATAATCAAGTGTAATACGATTTAGAATGATTTCATGCAATCTAGTCAACCAACCAATCAAATTATACCATTTTGCTTACTTTTTGCTCTTAGCCAAATGTAACATATTTCAAGTAAATACTTAAGCAAATAATCCCTTTAAAATGTAACACTTATGGAGCAATTTAAATAATTCATTTCCTGGTCGTTAACACATCAATCTTCTTTAACTGAAATACCGAGTTTTTCACTGTAAAAAAGTACTTAAGGAATATGTTAAATCAAGAAACAAAAGTTTGATCTCATATTGCATGTACTAATGCATGTTAAAGCACAACTAGAGCATATAGTAACAATTATTCATGTTCGTGCAATCATGCTATTTGTATGCTATAATCCGATAATGCATATTGATTACATGCATATTCATGCAAGATGCTAAATATTGGCTATATAGGAGATAATTGGGCATTACACTACCAATATTTATTTGTTGCTTGATATATTGATTCTTAGTATAGCAAGCTGTGATTGTTGTTCCACCCCAAAACCTCTTTGGAAGTATTGATTAAGTTAGAATTGTCTTAAGACTTCCTTGAGTGTTCTCTTTCTTCTTTGAGCAACTCCATTTTATTGGTGAATCCTAGCGACTGAATAGTCATGCCCAATGCCATTTTTATTGTAATACTTCTCCATTCTATTATTTATGAATTTAGTGCCTCTGATCTGAGACGTATAGTGGTTTAGCCTTTCCCTGTAATGAATTTTCTTCAGTAATTCAGTGAGTTGGGTGTATGTCTCATCCTTACTCTGCAAAAATGTGACCTTTATGTATCTTGTGTAGTAATCAATTATTACAGGTGTACTTTCTGCCACTAAGACTGTTTGTTTACACCAGTCCAAATAAGTCCATGTGAAGTATCTCCAATGCTTTGGTGAACAATAGGCGGTGCTTGCTTTTAACAATTTATTTGGTTTTTTTACCCATTTGAAATGCTTGACACACACTATTATTTTGATATATTTTTCTTGGAAGTCCTTCCACCAATCTATGCTTGAAGAGACTTACATTTATCTTAGAGTTGATATGGTTCAAACATTTATATTATAACCAACCTTATTCTAATGTGTTCTTTATTGTAAAACAAGTAAGATTAATAGTACAAGATGAGTTATCTGTCAACTTTACCTGTCAATTTTTTTTATTTTTTTGCTTTTGAGTTATCTCTAAACACTACATTGAGGCCTTTGGTTGCTTAAAATTATGTCAAGAGATCTTTATCACTAGTCATGTGTTTCAAGCAACCATTGTCAATGTACCTATAGTAGAGGTCCATTAACTGACATGTAGGTCTAAAGATAAGCTATTAGGTTTTAGGTACCCATTTCATTTTAGGTCCTTCAGGGGTTAGTTTGTTTGGGAGTCCATACATTTTTACCTACTTTTTAGGAGGGTCAATGTAATGCCCAATTCTCTCCTACATAGCCACTAATATGCATCCAATCAATGAGCATTATCGTATTATAACATGCAAATAGCATGATTGTACGAACATAAATAATTGTTACTATATGCTCCAGTTATGCTTTAATATGCATTAGTACATAAAATATAAGATCAAACTTTTGTTTCTTGATTTAACATATTCCTTAAGTGTCTTTTTGCAGTGAAAAGCTCGATATCTCGATTAAGGAAGATTAATATGTTGAATGGCCATGAAATAAATTATTTGTATTACTCCATACAAGTTATATGCTAAAGTGATTAATTGCCTAAATATTTGCTTGAAATATGTTACATTTGGCTAAGAACTAAAATTATGCAAAATGGTGCAAATTGATTTGTAGGTTGACTAGGTTGTATGAAATCATTTTAAACCGCATTGCACTTGATTATAATGCCAAAGCATCAATTTTTGTCATCTCCCTAGCCTATAAACATGGCTTTTGGAATGAGAAGACACCATGCATGATGCAACTAATCATCACCCTCCACTTATCTCTCTTTGAAATGTCAAAAAACTCATTTTTAGCCATATTTTCTTGTGGAAGCTCCTTAAAAATGACCAGCCCTTCTTCTCCAAGTTTCTTCCAAATTTCTACACTCTCATACTCACAGAAATTGAATTCAATTCATAGGAATTCATAGAACACGAACTAGAACAAGTTCCTACCCTTTTTAAGCTTGAAAACCATTGATTTTGGAGTTTAATTCCAATCTAATCAAGGTATATTCTTTTTCAATGTTTCTTATGATGAATTTATGGTATCTTGGATGGTTACATATTTTAGTATCTTTTTGTATGATTGAAAACTTAAGTGGATTCAAGAATAAGTATCCACTTCCAAGAATAGACAATTTGTTTGATGAATTGCAGGGAGCATCATATTTTCTAAGATTGATTTATGCTCTAGGTATCATCAATTGAAGATCAAGGAAGAAGACATACAAAAGACTGCATTTTGAAAAAAGGTATGGACATTATGAATTTCTAGTGATGCCTTTTGGTTTAACCAATACCCCTACAACTTTTATGGATCTAATAAATAGGATGTTCAAGCTATATCTCGATAATTCTATAGAAGAGGCCACGTGGGAAAGAGAAGAAGAAATGCAGAGCAAGTATTCGAAATTATTTGGTACGTCAAATTTTAAGGATGAAATTTTTATAAGGAATGAAGGATTGTGATGCCCAATTATCTCCTACATAGTCAATAGTAAGCATCTTGCATGAATATGCATCTAATCAATATATATTATCAGATTATGACATACAAATAGCTTGACTGCACAAACATGAATAATTGTTACTACATGCTCTAGTTGTGCTTTAACATGCATTAGTATATGGAGCATGAGATCAAACTTGTGTTTCTTGATTTAACATATTTCTTAAGTACCTTTTTGCAGTGAAAAGCATGGTATCTCGGTTAAGGAAGATTGATGTGTTGAACGGCCATAAAATAAATTATTTGTATTGCTCCATACGTGTTACATTAAAGGGATTATTTGCCTAAATATTTGCTTGAAATATGTTACATTTGGCTAAGAGCTAAAATTATGCAAAATGGTGCAATTTGATTACTTGTTGACTAAGTTGCATGAAATCATTTTCAACTGCATTACACTCTTTAGAGTCTTTGGACACATTTTAAGGCTGAAATTTCATAACATAGGATTATTTATGAGCTTAAAACTCTACATTATAAATCATTTTAAAAATTTTACAAATATGGCTCTTAGCACAAAGTAAGATACCTTTTGAGCGATTTGCATGGAATTTAACATAAAGTACTGAGTTTTACTCATGATGTCCTCTAACTCATAAGTTAAAGGATAACCTTATCTCAATGGCATATACATACTTCTGATCTTCTTAGTTAATATAATATCATCATTAAAGAGATAGAAAATGTATGAGATCACAAGAGAATAATGGTTTTAATCTCTATGATGATAATGTATGAGATCACCGCATTATGAAATCTCATGTACCATTATCTCAAAAACTGCATTGGGTCATGAAGATTTTAAGTTCACAAATTTTATCTTCTTGGCATTCTACTAAGGAATTTTTCAAGCATTCCATGTAGGTTTCTTTATATAATTATCTATGGACTAATTCTCCATTTGAGAATGGAGTCTTTAGTCTATTTGATGCAATTCTAAATCTTAGATATCCTTAATAACCAAGAAAATAGAATAAAGGCATGTATCACCATCAACGAAAAAAAGTTTATCTTCAAAAGTATAACCTTTTTAACCGCTAGCTGAATTGTACACCTCATAAAAATTATATAAGCGTTTGGCTATATTTTGAGAACATATTAATTCTCAATAGCCTTGTTCCAAAGTTTAACCAAAATTCCAAACTTGGTATGATTTTGTAGAATCGAGCATTTGTTGTTGTGCTAAAAATTATAGCTAATAGCAACTCTGCAACTCAAATCTTTAAATAGTGTAATAACATAAATACCACATTTAGCTATGGTTTTTCCATGAGAGCATTTATTATCACACAGGCTAACAATTATCTCATCAACAACTTGCCACAAGAGTTATTACTGCCACACAGGCCAGAGATTTCATAGTTGCATAGTATTCTTCCATTGCTCAATTCAACTGCATTTGTAGGACATGATAGAGTCTCACCATATTAGACTCTACGTCATCTTCTAGAGACTATTTTGTGCTTGCACAAAGTTTTGATTCCGTTTTAACCTGATCACTTGGATAAAATTACTCCCACTCAAAATAAGAAGCAATAAATATTCTTAGACCATAAGTAATAAAACTTGATCGCCTAGATAGAATTGCTCCCACTCAAATTTGGAAGCAATAACTATTTTGCATCATAAGTGATCTATTAGGCATATAGCTACCATCTGAATCATTTAACATAAGCAAGATTTAATGTTTTAAGTTCTTCTTCCTAGGAAAATCACTCTCCAGAAATGTGATATTCTATAAATTAATGTGAATTATAATTCTATCTCCTTGTTCACTTAGAACATGTACCCCTCATACTATTTGTATATCTTCAAGATATGCTTTAATTTTCTCATGGATCTAATTTTCAAATTCATTTGAAAATTTATAATTGGAGACAATCAATTCCCAACTTCTAAGATAACATAGGCCAAATCATCTACATGTCCATAGCTTTCATGGAATGGAAAATATCAGTCATGAAGGTTTTCTAATACAGATGTAGACTCCAATTAACCAAAAGATCTTTCTGAAAGAAAATCAACAAGTTAACTTGAGTTTTTGTAAATCTCATTAAATTAAAATAATTTTCCATTCCTTCTCTTGAAACACCATTCTATGCAGGTGTGTTAGGAATATTCAATTACCTTGTAACTCTTTCTTCATTACATAGATCATCTAAATGATTGAAAAATCATTCACGCCTTAGGTCTAGTCTCAAAGTTATATTAATTTGATTCTCTTTCATATTCTAAAATACTCTAGTATTTTAGATTATTAGATTTCAAATAGATATGACTAAGGCACATGAATATTTTACAAATGTAATGAAGTATGAGACTCCATGCCTCCAAAACCTTGACATTAATTTGATCACAGAAATCTATAAGAATTAATAGCAAATAAAGCTCAGCTTTGTAGTCTTCTGAATGGTTCCAACGTGAACTTATAGCACAAGTCGACAATCAACTGTAAATGATAAACTCAATTAGTCTATTTTACTAGTTTATGTTTCTATCCATTTTGACCTGACCATGCACATAGAGTGCATAAATTAATGTTTACATTAATCAAAAAATAGACATTGATTGTAACAAAACAATAAAGATTGTGTAATTAAACATATTTTGGTCATAATTCATCACCACTAACCATTCAAATTGTTTAGTATCACAGTAAGTATCTTTTAGTGGATACTAACCAAGTCACAACACAAATTAAAACAAAATAAATAATCTTAGAAGAATAATTTTAAAAATCAAGTTATACAAATTCTTGTACATTGGATACTTTGTAGAATAATAGCATGGACATCTTGAAATCCGAACATGCAAGTACCAATCATTTTCGTATTTGATTTTTATTTAATTCTACATATATCCATTTTGTACCAAAGTGAACTTGACAAAATTCCACAAACGCCTCTCATATCCAATTACTATAAATCTATAATCCACATAGGATAAGATTTAGTAACATAGTGCTTCATGTGTAAATAGCACTTATAAAAGCATCATTGAGTGCTATCTTTTCAACTCAGTGCATACACGAGTGAAATAAACCAACAATATGGTTACTATAGCACTTTTAACCCTATACCATTTCACTTCATTCAGTAGTTAGTTTTTTCTTCTTAGATTTATTTCCAATCTCTTTTCTATTCTTGCCTTTGTTCTGATCTCATTTATATTAAGAGCCCGAAGCCCTCTTACAAATTAGTCCCAACCATAAGGCACAAGCTATTTGCCTAGCAACAACTAGCCACTTATCAAATTGCTTAACATGGCAAACATCATCCAAGAAAGTCTTTTTACATTGAGTAAATCAAATTTGACTTTCAGATGTTCCCTATTATTAGAAAAAGACGATTAAGCTTGAACTTACTACTCATGAGCGAAGGCATTGCTAGTTGGCTATAAATTCTAAAAGTATTTGATGTCACCCTTAAATACAAGGTCTTTAATGCATAGAGTGTTTCTTGTCAAACTATTGTGAGCCATTTAATGTCTCAATTCTCAAGTATACCTATATATTTCTCTTAGGTACATTCATAGATCAGTAGTTCAATAGTTTGATTCTCTCATTCGCATATGAGACCATCAGTCATATAGTTTGCCCAAATAGTCTAAGTAGTGTACTCTCTTTTCCACTTTTGGTAAACCAATTGGAGTTTTATCTATTGAGTAGTATGATCCACACTAAGTCTTACTTGACTTGGTTGATGCTCTCTAGAGCATTTAACTCAATTATAATTATACCAAATCTCTTGGCATATAGTGTCATAATTATTGCTAATAAATATATTTTAATAAATAAATACATGTATTTGATTTAGTTGTCATGTTCGATAATCTTAGAAATATCATAAACATGCCCATCTATATATTTGATTTCATACTTAGCAAAATAACATTTATGATAATTCACCATAATACATAGATTCGAAAGGTCACATACTTTTCAATCATCATCTATACCAAAATGTTCATTATCACAAATTTAATTTCATAGTACAAAAAATCTCATAAGTTCTAGGTGAGAATTACTAAAATTCTTCCAACTTTAGAACTTCCACTATATTGCATAGCATAATGTAGTCATACATACAAGAATGTATCTTTTTATTCACATAGGAGATAAACATGTACCATCATATTGAATGCATAAAACTCAAGATAAATATGCATTCATAAATTTCAACATACTCATGCATTCATGAAGCAATAAATTGCTAGTACTTTTTTTGAATTTGGTTCACAGGGATCCAGACGTTTCCCCTCTAAAGTAATTCATACTTTGAGCAAGAACACAAAATCAAAATTCTGCTAGCAATTCTGATTTCTTTTCTAATATAGTTAATGGAGTGTGTATAGAAAAATATTAATTCTTGTTATCAACTTATGATAAAAGAATTAACACTTAAATATGGAATTTTTAGAGAAAAAAGACGGATGAAGAAAAAATTTTTTTCTTCTATTATTTCTATATGGTTGAAAATTAAAGGATGTTTATTCTTTCTTAAATTTTCGGCCATGGTGTATATATAGTGGGCATAAAATTTCAAGAGTCCTACTCTTGGTATTTTGTGTCTCTCTTGATTGGTTGAAAGATATTTTGGTCCATTCAAACTTTTTCCTATTTATCTCTTTCATATCTTCCAAAGATATTCAAGATTACGTAAGAATTCCAAACTAATGACTTTCCATCCTTTTTCAATCACCTTCATGGGGCTTTCCTAATTTGGCTTGGACTAAAAATTCAATCCCACAATTAATCTAATTAATTATTTTACCCAAATTAATTAATTCCATCTAGCCCATCTAATCAAATTAGACCTAACTAATTAAGTAAATTAATTTATGGACTACACAATTAATTTGATCCAATTAAATAATTATTTTACTCCAATTGGGCTCTTTAACCTTATTAGGTCCAATTAAATAATTCAATTATTTAATTGAATAATTAATTCCAACTCCTTGAATTAATTCAAGCCCCATTAATTAATCTCTATTAATTAATTGGATCAATCCCTAAATTAGAAATATTCCATCTCAAATTGTGTGTGACCCTTTAGGTTCACAACTAAGCTAGTAGTGGCTTGCAATATTTGAAACTTATGAATAATAATAATTATTCTGATTAATTAATCTAATTAATTAGTTCGCTTGAAATTAACTCCTTAATTTCAAGAACCTCACAAGTCATGGAAACACCTAGCAAGTGTATCATAACTACCAAGACTTAGACGAAATGGCGAGTTAACCTATTTCAATTACGTGTGTCATATACGTAAGGTTTTTTTGTCAAATAATCTCCCGATTGAATCTAGGGTATGGATCAATAGTCGAAACCCTAATTGCTCAATAACAATGATTCCATTTCAAGTTTCAATAACTCATGACGAATCGTAAGAAAACCCTCGTCTAATATTCATCCTGCCTTGGCCAAGGACTTCTGAGTCATGAACTATAAAAATATAGGAGATTCACTTGTTCTACCAGACAACTGATAGATCCTTTGTTGAACAATTATTGACCTCCATATATATCAATGCAACATCCAATGTATCCCCTTTGTGATTATCAGACAATCAGAAGATATATCAAAATAAAACATGATATGCATAAGATTACCATGGTGTCTCAAGTCAAAAAACTAATCGTGTACTATCGTAACAAGGAATTTCTTATTTTGACAAACAAGTTTCCAATTAAGAAATTCCAGTGGGCTTGTTCAATGTACTTGTTCCCTAACAAGCACCCGCATACATGCACTAGCATCACTACGCCAATGTCCATGGAGCGAGATATCCTCCTCATGTGAGCGTGCATTGTATGCGCGAGTCTATTGGGATATTTGATGTCCCATATCAAAAAGCCCTTGACTCAAAACTAATTTGAGACCAAAGCTATAGAGACATATTCCATGATCACCATCAAATACGTGACCATACCCCATAGCTAAGTTTGGTATAGGGACTTTATGTAATTACAAGAAGCAATTAAAGATAAATAAATTTACCTTTTTTTAATATAATTTAATAAAGATTATTTTTTTACAAATACAAGAGTATAAAAGATGCCCAATCTAATTGGCATATCGGGCACTACTCTAACAATCTTTTACTTGCCCTAGTGCCAATTGCCCATGTACTTTAGGCCCATCTTCTCAAGATGTCTGTCGAATACCTTCTGCGCTAGAGCTTTGGTCAGTGGTTTGCTATATTTTCTGTCGAAGTGACTTTATCCACTACAACGTTGTCTCTACCAATGATCTCTCTGATCAGATGGTATCTCCTCATGATGTGCTTGGATCTTTGATGAGATCTTAGCTCTTTTACTTGCACAATAGCTCCATTGTTATCACATTATATCCATACGGATGAACAACGGATGGAACCACACCCAACTCTTAGATGAAGTTCTTTATCCAAATAGTTTCTTTTGTCGTATCACATGCAGTAACATATTTAGATTCGATGGTAGAATCTCACATTGTCTCCTATTTAGAACTCTTGTAGCTGACCGCACCACCGTTTAAGGTGAATATATATCAAGACATTAACTTTGAGTCGACTATATCAGACTGAAAACTAGAATCTGTATAGCCTTCTAGTTTAAGTTCTCCAAATCCATATACTAGAAAGATATCCTTAGTCCTTCTCAAGTACTTCAGGATCATTTTTACAGCTTTCCAATGTTTCTCACCTGGATTAGACTGATATCTACTCACGACACTCAGAGCATATGCGACATCAGGCCTTATACATAGCATACCATATATTATGCTTTCTATGGCAGATGCATAACGTATATGAGTCATCATTTCCCTCTCCTCAGGAGTCTTAGGAGATATTACCCTTGAGAGATAAATACCATGACTCATTGGCAAGAATCCTTGCTTAGATTTCTCCATGCTAAACCTCTTTTGTATTTTAGCCTGATTATCTATTTTGACCTATCTTGATAGATCTTTATTCCAAGAATGAAGGATGCTTCTCTCAAATCCTTCATGGAGAACAAATTATACAATCAAGTCTTAGTTGACTACATCATCTCTACTCATTCCCAATGAGTAGGATGTTATCAACATATAACAGAATAAATGTCACTATGCTCCCACTAATCTTCTTATAGACACATGGTTCATCCAGGTTCTTATGGAAATCAAATGATTGATTGCCTCGTCAAACTGGATGTTCCAGTGGATATGAAGCCTTCTGGCTTCCTCATATAGATTTCTTCCTTAATATTTCTATTAAGGAAAGCGATCTTCACATCCATCTACCATATCTCGTAGTATGTATCTGAATGGATTTAAGCATTGCAACTGGTGAAAAAGTTTTCTCATAATCAATTTTTGGTTCTGAGTATAACCTTTCGCAACCAATGGTAATTTGTAGGTTGCTACCTCTCCATTTACTCCAAGCTTTTGCTTGTAGACCCATTTGCAGCCAATAGAAACTATTCCTTATGGTGGGTCCACCAAGGTCCATACCCTATTGGAGTACATGGAGTCCATTTCGGATTGCACGACTTCTTGACATCTTCCTGAGTCCATGTCCGACATCACCTCTCCATAAGTCCTTGGATCATCGTCCAAGGGGAGATTCTTCTTGTTATTCTATAAAACAATCATACCTTTCAGGTGGCTTTAAGATCCTATGAGATCTCCTAGGAGAATATGTGTTCGAAGGCCCAGCCTCAGCTGGTTGTCCCGTTACTGCATTTATAGAAAGCCTTTGTGGTTCTTGAATTTCTTCAAGTTCTATGACTTCGCCATTTCTATTTAATAGAAACTCCTTTTCCAAAAAGGTAGCATTCCTCAAAACAAACACCTTTTATTCCGAGGGGTCGTAGAAATAGTATCTAATGGATTCCTTTAGATACTCCACGAATCTACATAAACTTGATCTCATATCCAATTTATCTCCCATTTGCTACTTTATGTAAGCAGCACACCCCCATACCTTAAGGTATTTATAAGAGGGTAGTTTTCCACACCACATCTCATATAGTGTTTTAGGCACCAACTTTGATGGCACTCTATTTAATAGATATGCCGCCGTTTCTAAAGCATAGCCCCAAAATAAAAGAGAGAGTCTAGTGAAACTCATCATCGATCGAACCATATCCAACAAGGTTTGATTTTTGCGCTCTGAAACTCCATTGAGTTGGGGAGTTGCAGGAGGGGTCCACTGAGAGAGAATCCCATTCTCTTTTAGATAATCAAGAAACTATGTGCTCAAGTTTTCACCTCCTTGATGTGATCAAAGAGCTTTGATACTTAGCCCAGTTTGTTTCTCCACCTCACATTTGAATTCTTTAAACTTTTCAAAAGCTTCAAATTTATACCTCATAAGGTAGACATAACCATACCTAGAATAATAGTTGGTAAAAGTTATAAAGTAGTGATAGTTTCCACGAGCACTAATACTTAGTGGCCCACATACATCTGAATTGATCAAATTCAATAGAATTTTGGCTCAACCACTTGTCCAACAAATGGTGATTTAGTTATTTTTCCTTTGAGACATGACTCACATGTTGGCATTCCTTGCTCTTTCGTAAGATTGAGCAATTGGGCCAACTTATGAATTCTTTTCTTAGAGATATGACCTAACCTAGCATGCCATAAGAGTTGGGAACTATGATTATCTATTTTTCTTTTATTTTGTTGAACATGAAAAAAGGAGTCATGGGGATTAATAGAATATAAACCATTCATCAATATACCAGAGGTAATCAGAACTGAATCTTTAAAAATAGAAGAACTTCCATATTTTATTGAAAAAGTAAAACCTTCTCCATCCAAAACAAGAATGGAGATAATGTTCTTAACTATCTCTGGAATATAAAGACAACTGTTTAAAATTAAAGATACTCCATTTCCTAAAGCTAAGTTGACACTTCCTATGGCTAATACAACAACCTTTGCTCTATTCCCCAGTCGTTGGACTGTCTCTCCTCTACTTAGCTTCTTGCTTCTTGCCATCACCTGTGAATTATTGCAAAGATGAGACCCACAGCCAGTATCCAATACCCAAGAAACATCGTTAACTGATATGTTAACTTCAACAAAATAAATACCTAAACTCTTCAGGCTCACAAGGTACTCCTTGTAGTTCCTCTTTCAATGCCCAAGTTTGCCGTAGTAGTGGCACTTGTCATCGGTCTTGTTGGAACTCTTGAAAATGCCACATGTTGGTTTATTGCCCTTGGATTTTGAGGAATGCTTTTCTTTCCCCTTCTTTCTCTTCGGCTTTGCAGCCTTTGAGTTGGATGAGGATCCAACAAGCATCACTGGCTTGTCCTTTTTCATAGTGGACTCAGCCCTCTTCATCATGTTAACCAGCTCAACAAGGCTAGTTTCCATTTTATGCATGTTGAAGTTGACAATAAAGGTGTTAAACGATGGAGGCAAAGACTGTAGGATGAGATCCAAATATAGCTCATTATCCATAACGACTCCAAGTGACTCGAGCCTTTCAATCAGGCTTGTCATCTTCAATCCATGATCATGGATTGAAAAGCCCTCCATCATACGGGTCCTAAAATGCTCTTTCAAGATCTGATATCTCGCATGCCTTGTATGTTCACCATACAACTCTTGTAAGTGAACATAGATATCATGTGCATGTGCATGTACCTCATGTTGCCTTTGCAACTCATTTGACATCAATGCCATCATATAGAATCGTGCTTGTAGATCATCATCAACCAACTTGTGATAATCCACAAGCTCCTCCTCACTAGCATCCTCCGACGTGGCCGGTGCTGGGATCACATCAAGTATGTAATCCCTCTTTCGAATTGTAGAACAACCCCAAAGTTCCTCAACCTATCGACATAGTTCGGACCAGTTCATTTATTAGCTTCCAGAATTGATGCAAGTGAATTTTTAGCCATTTATAGACAATCTACAAATATAAACGAGGCAGAAAATTAGCATACTTTCAAAATCATATTCATTCATTACAAGGTCTTAAGTAATAAATGTCTCCCACTATTTCATTCAAATTCCATCACCCCTAATGATAATTCGAGAAATCTTATTCCCTAGTGGGCTTGAGGCCCAATCAATATGTCGTATGCCCCAATTTTATGAGCCCATAAAACATATTGAAAGATAGTTAACTTTCAATAATTGTATCTCCATACAACCCTCAAGCTATTTTACCTCACTTCTTCCATATACCCTAATTTTATGAGCCCATATAGAACTAAGTGTCAAACAAGACCCATTAAACCTCCATGTAGATGGAACATCAAAACGTTCCACAACTCATGGCCAATGTAGAGACAAGTCCATCCCATGGGCATCACCATGCTTAGTAGAGATCACAGCTTTCCATTACAGAGTCATTCCACGACTCATGGCCAATGACAAAGTAAGGTAGCATCGTCATGTCAACTACTTTTGATGGTAGACATGGATTATTAGGTCCTACCCAATTTTATCCATATTTGCTTGAAATCGAAATTAAAAAATTCCTTTACTTGAAATTTAGATCAAGTGGGGTATTTATGTTAACTAAGACATCATCAATTTTAATCTTGATTTATTTAATAAATTGACAAGCAAATCAATAAAATAAACCCTACACATGTATCTAAAGCATACATAATCTAGATGACCATGGACCATTCCTATGCAATCCATTTGAGCCAAAAAGATCTAGGTCAATATAAGGGTAATAAAATGGAATAGAAACTAGTTTCTATTCCATGAATATATCTCTTACATTCATGGATATTCTCTTGATTCTTCATCTTGGTCCTTCTTTTTATCCATCAAAAAGTGAAAAGAAAAACCTCACCCTATTATACTCTCATTCAAAATGTAAAGTACATACAAGGAAAGAATAAGAGACAAGCAGGCCCCATTTCAAAAACCCAAAGATAAATAAATCCAATCACATTGGTCCAGATGGCTCCATGATCATCCCATACATACTGATAAATACATCACATAAATTTATTAAAGCATGTAAATTTACCATGCTTTTAAATTGTAATTTCATAACTTGGGATAAAATCTTGATTTTTCAAGAAAAACCTTTTTTTATTTTTTTAAAATTAAACATTTTAATTATAAATTTGAAAAATCTTGTTTTTTAATTCAACACGACAGTGTGCGAGCACCTACTAGCACGCAACGGGCGTGCGCTGTTGCACGCGTGGGCACCCGATGCCTTGCCACATATGATTTCTCCTTATGATCGAATCAAATTCAATCATACATGTTATATTAAACAATTAAATTAATTATTAGGCTCCTTAATCTTATTAGGTCCAATTAAATATTTTAATTATTTAATTGAATAATAAATTCAAGAGTTGGAATTAATTTAAGTCTCAATTAATTAATCTCTATTAATTAATTAGATCTAATCCTTTAGATTAATTACTAAATTAGAAATGTTCCATCTCAAATTGTGTGTGACCCTTTAGGTTCACAACTAAGCTAGTAGTGGGCTTGCAACATTTGCAACTTATGAATAATAATAATCATTTCAATTTATCAATCCAATTAATTAGTCTGCTTGAAATTAACTTCTTAATTTCGAAAACCTCACAAGTCATGGGAAACACCTATCAAGTGTATCATGACTACCTAGACTTAAGTGAAATAGCGAGTGAACCTATTTCAATTATGAGTGTCATACATGTAAGGTCTTTTTGTCAACTAATCTACCGATTAAGTCTAGGGTATGGATTAATAGTCAAAACCTTAATTGCTCTATAATTATGATTCCTTTTCAAGTTTTAATGACTCATGATGAATCATTAGAAAACCCTTGTCTAACATTCATCCTGCCTTGACCAAGAACTTTTGAGTAATGAAATATGAAAACATAAGAGATTTCACGGATCCTTTGTTGAACACTCATTAACCTCCATACGTATCACAGCAACATCCAATGTATCCCCTTTGTGATTGTTAGGCAATCAGAAGATACATCAAAATGAAATACGACATGCATAAGGCTACCGTGGTGTCTCAAGTCAAAAAACTAATTGCGTACTATCGAAACAAGGAGTTTCCAATTAAAAAATAAGTTTATAATTAAAAAATTCCAGTGGGCCTGTTCAGTATACTTGTTCCCTAACAACTACCCGCATACATGCACTAGTGTCACTACGCAGTATCTATGGAGCGAGATATCCTCCTCATGCGAGCATGCATCGTATGTGCGAGTCTATTAGGTTATTTCATGTCTAATCATAAAAAGCCCTTGATTCGGAACTAATTTAAGACCAAAGACATAGAGGCATATTCCATTATCACCATCAAATGCGTGACTATTCCCCGTAGCTTGTAATACCCAATCCTCACACTACTCACTTGGCCAATGTGATTCATGCATTACATGCTACTTATATACTAATTTGCATTAACATTTACATGGCATCTTATGTAGCATTTTTAATCGTTAGACCTCTAATGCTATCACATGATATTAGTGGTTGAGATCTTATAACCTAATTAAGAAATTCTATATTTAAATAAGAAAAAGAATAGATGGGTCGATATATTGGATATTCATAGGTTATATATTATAATTTTGAAAGTGTTAAAGGTGTTACTAGTAAGTTTATATGATTCGATTTAATTAGATCAAGGTGTTTTAAAAGTATACATCCATGGATTAACATACTTGGGATATTGGACATGATATAATGTGATTTAAGTGTCATAATACAAGGTCCATATGTGCATATGATTTTAGAAATGCAAACTAGACAATCATTTAAGAATCGGATGTCAATCGGTTTGGAGATCGAATGAACGGACATAGGAATTACCTATGGGAATGAATGGTGACTAAGATAGGTTGCAACCAAATAAGAATATGTGCGACACACAAGATTAGAGCTGCAAGATAAGGAAGAAAATCAGATTATACCATTACATGCCACCTCAAGCTTTGCCACCTCATGCTTTCTTATTAAGCTTAAGCTAACACCTCAAACCCTTCACCCTTAAGCCACGACCAGACCCTTATTTCATCTATTTTAATCTTCCAAACACACACCTTAAGGTATCCAAGTGCTCCAAATTGATTCCAAGTTGAAATAAAAGCAAGAAAAGCAAAGGAGAAGTGATTACCATCAAGTTTAACCTCAAAATCTGCATAGGTAACACTTATCTATGGTTTTGCCTTTGGTTTTTAGATAATTCTGAATGGTTTTATTGTTTACTAATCTTTCAATATCTCTTATAAAAGTGTTAGGAAGTTTTTAGTTAGACTTTGGTGCACAAATAAAGGGTTTTTGATGACAAACACTTGATAGGAAATACTTGTGACAGAAACTATCACCTTACTATTTTCTTGTGTTTTAGGCTTCAAAAGTGTATTGTATGTTGAATAAAACCTATAATTATTATTATTTACATGTCCATATATGAGTTGAGAGTATTGGAATGAATTTTGATCGATTAGAAATTGAAATAGAGAATGATATTGGAGAAACACTCAAACTGCCAAAGTAGCAAAATTTGTTTTGGTATGCTGTGAAGGAGACTGAATTAGGGGAGCTAAATCCATTAGTTTTGGAAATAACATAAACTGGTTGTCTCTTTACGTATGTTATATAAGTGTGGTAAAAATTTGGGAGAGATTGAATATACGTAAGGGTGCCAAAACCATTAATGTCATGAAGTGCGCAAAACTATCACCGTAGGAAAAATCTGTTTCAGTATGCTGTGAAGGGAGCTGAACTTGGGAAGCTATATCCGTGCGTTTTAGCCATTATATGACATGGTTACATTTTTTTTGACGTTAGCTAAGTGTGATATAAATTGGGGAGTAAATGAATATGTCTAAGGGTGTCAAAATCATCATGCAAGTTAATGTGGCAGCAAAAAAATGTGAAGTGGTGAATCTGTCCCATTTGGTTCATTAGCATGTTTCAGCATAGATGTGGTGCATTTGATCCCTAACATTTAGAAAAATATTGTAAGAGTTATAATACATCAATTAAGTGAGGTTAGTATATATTTAAGATGTGGAACAAAGGTACGTAAAAGGTTGTATTCGATTATAGTTTCTAAGTGGTAAGGTTGTTTAGTTAAATTGAGATTCAAGATCTTTGTACTACATTAGGTATAATGAACTTGTTAATTGAGGATGGAGATTGATATCTTGTATTTTTACAGATTGTTTCACATCTAGGGTTGGGGAGTAATACTTAAGAAATCTAGAAGTAACACACAACTGATCAAAGGTAAGTAAAGATTCATTTGCAACTACAATGCATATACATAGTAAATGTGTGATTTATATGTAATACCATAGATCATATGTGCATAGCAGAGGGCACGCATTACTGGAATTCATGTCCATTGTGCATACATACATGGGCATTGCCACGTGCATGCATCATATACAAGCATTGTGATAAATTTTGCATTGCACAACATGATTATGAGAAAGAAAAATATTTTACTGACCACTACTAGTGTAATGAAGCATGCATGGATTTGCATAGTTGTATGCATGGATTTGTAGGTTCACGTGCATGGATTTACATGCGTATGAGTGTGCATGGATTTACATGCTTTTATGATTATTGGTCATTGGATTATGACGGTGTTCAGAGCTCTTTTTCGGTGCATGGGATAGTAGCATTGGTCAGGGGCCAAGAAAGAAATGATTTTGAGAGAAATGTTTTGATACATGGAATTGCATTGTGGACATAGCATTTTGAGATGCATGACTTGATATTGTGGATTATTCTTTGACATGCATAATCTTTACTTGTTGAGCGTTAGCTCATATAGTTTATGCATTGTAGGTGAGTCTGGTGATACTTGATACCATGGACTTACTGGGCAAACTATTAGGGTTCCTACAGGTTCCGAGGATCAGTGTACATGGATGGCGACCTATTGGGTTGTGTTGTGGGCATATTCTAATTTTTACATTCATTATTATTATGTAAATTGCTGACTATATATAAACAGTGATTTTTTTTCTATATACAGGGTTATATGTGAGAAAATACTTTACTGTTTCTCAAACTGCTACATTTGACAAAAGTAAATATATATATATATATACACATGCACACACATGTGCTACCTTGTCAAAATTATTGTTATACCAGTATCTATATTTAGTGGTGGGGGTGTTACATAGCTAAGTTTGGTCTAAGGACTTTATCTAATTACAAGAAGCAATTAAAAATAAAGAAATTTGCCTTTTATTAATATGATTTGATAAAGATTATTTTTTTACAAATACAAGAGTATAAAAGATGCCCAATCTATTTGGCACGCCGGGCACTACTCTAATACAAAATTCTCCAACTCTATCCCTTCATATCTTTCAAAGATATTTATGGTCTTTCAAAAATTCCAAACTCTTGAGTTTGCATCCTTTTTCAACAATGTTCATGGGTCTCTCCTAATGGGTCTCTTTGAATTGGACTTGGACTAAAAAATAAATCCCATAATTAATCCAATTAATTTTCTTAACCCAAATTCAATTAATTAATTCCAACCAGTCTATCTAATCAAATTAGGCCCAATAAAAATCCAATTATTTAATTAAGTCAATTAATTTAATAATTAAATTAATTTATGGACTATACAATTAATTTGATCCAATCAAATAATTATTTCACTCTAATTGGGCTCCATTCCAATTATAAATAATTAATCAACTCATTCAATTAATTTAAGCCCTAATTAATTAATCTTCATTAATTAATTGGATCCAACTCCTTAGATCAATTCATGAGTTAGAAATGTTCTATCTCAAATTATGTGTGACCATTTAGGTTCATAACTAAGCTAACAGTGGGTTTGCAATATTTGCAACTTATGAATAATAATAATTATTTTGATTCATTAATCCAATTAATTAATCCACTTGAAATTAATTCCTTAATTTCAAGAACCTCACAGGTCATGGAAAATATCTAACAAATGTATTATGACTAACTAGACTTAGGTGAAATAGCGAGTGAACCTATTTCATTTGTGCGTATAATACACATAAGATCCTTCTGTCAACTAATCTCTTGATTGAGTCTACGGAATGGATTAATAGTCAAAACTCTAATTGTTTAATAACTATAATTCCATTTCAAGTTTCAATAACTCATGCGAATCGCTAGAAAACCTCATCTAACATTCATCCTGCCTCGCCCAAGGACTTTTGAGTCATGAACTATAAAAACATAGGAGATTCACTTGTTCAGCCAGACAAGTGACGGATCCTTTGTTGGTCACTCATTAACCTTCATGCATATCAATACAACATTCAACATACCATCTTTGTGATTGTCAAGTAATTAGAAGATGTTGGGTTCACTATAATCACGTGGACATGCACAACGGAAAATTAAAATTTTTATCAAACATAAATTTATCAAATAAATCTATCCCCTTGATTCAAAAGTGATTGTAACGATTGTGCTTCATCAAGTGAATATATATTAAAATAAATATATCAATTTAGATTATACCTTTCATGTACTCTGATCGTTGTAAGGAATGAAGCAATCAATTGCTTATCAGAACTCTCAAAACTCACAGGGATCCAAGTGTCTCCCCTGCATTAGGTCCATAATATGAAAATGTAATACCAATTAAAAGGATTCGCTAGTATCCTTTTAATCGTTTACTAATCTAGATCCAAAGTAAACTTTGCATTTTCATCCAATTGATAAATCAAGAACAAACTTTCAAGAACAATAAAGATTGATTCTTTAAGTTCTTAAAATTTGAATATAAAGAGAATATCAAGAAACTAGTTTTCTTTAAAGAACAAAAAAATAAAGATTTCAAGAAAATACTTTTCTTTTTCTTTTCTTTTCTTTTCTTTTCTTAGAGAGAAAAATAAAAGACTTAACAAAATAATATGCCAAAAATTATTTATAATTTTCGGCCCTGTCCCTTTAAATAGGGGCTGAAAATTTGTTCCTACTCCAACTCTTGGAGAGTTTGTCAATTTTGAACTATTTCAAAGTTTGATCTTGGAAGTATTCTAAATCTTTCAACAACTCTTTTTTTTCTCTCTCTCCAAAGTATGTGAACTTGTTCGAGACTAAATTAGTTATCAAAATTGTCTACATACATTCTTGATATTAATTTGAACTCTTTAAATAATATCAAAATGGATATATATATATATATATATATCAAATATATACCTAAAATATATTTATATAAAATAAATCCTAGTGGCCGATTTTCATCCTATAAAAATTGGTCACTTTATTTATTTATTTACAAATATGTTAATTAAATAAATCATATTTATTTAATTTATTCTATTTATATTCTAGTCTTCTTAAGTGATCCACTTTAATTTTTGGGTTCGGACTTAAAAATCCACAAATTAAGCCAATTAATTTAATTCCAAATTAATCAATCCAATTTATTTAATCTCAAATTAATCAATCCAATTGATTAATTATAATTTACTCCAATTGGGTTTCCTAATCAAATTAAGTTCAATTAAATAATCCAATTACTTAATTGAATAATTTAATTTAACCATTAAATTAAATAGAACCCTTAATTAATTAATTAATCAATATTAATTAATTAATTTCCAACCATTGAATAAATCTCAAAATTAATTATGTTACTTTCCATAAAGATGTGTGACCCTCTTAGATTCACTACTAAGCTAGTAGTTGGCTTGCAATATTTGCAACTTATGAATAATAATTATTCCAATCAATTAATCTAATTAATTAATCCGCTTGGAATTAACTCCTTAATTTCAAGAACCTCACTATCCATGAAAACACCTAGCAAGTAATCATGACAAACTAGTCTTATGTGAAGTAGCGAGTAAACCTATTTTAGTTACGAGTACCATACACGTACGGTTCTTTCGATCGCTATTCTCCCGATTGAATTTAGGGCATGGATTATAAGTCAAAATCCTAAATTATTCAATAACTCTGATCCCATTTCAAGTTTCAATGATTTCTGATGAATCATGATTTATCCTGCCTTAGGCAAGGTTTTTAAATCACAAACTATGAAAATATAGGAGATTCTCTTGTTTAAAAAGACAAGTGTCAAATTCTATGTTGGCTACTGACAAGCCTCTATGCACACCAAAGCAACACCCAACACACCCCTTTGTGATTCTCAAGAAATCAGAAGATATATTAAAGAATTTCAGGATGCACACAAGGCTATCATCATGCCTCAAGTCCGAGGACTAACCATATACTATCGCAATACAGAAATTCTTATTTCGATAGGCAAAGCCTCCAGATAAGAATTTCTTGTGGGACATGTCGGTGTACTTGTTCCCTAACAAGAACCTATATACATGCACTTGTATCTCTACGCTAATACCAATTGAATGTGACATCCTCGTCTCACAAGCATGCATCGTATGTGCGAGTCTTACTGAGCTATTTGATGTCCCATCTCAAAAAACTCTCGACTCAAAACGTATTTAAGACCAAAACCTTAGAGGTATGTTCCATGATCGCCATCATATGCATGACCATGCCCCGTAGCTAAATTTGGTCTAAGGACTTTATCCAATATGCAAAAATAAAAGATACAAGATATAGAATAAATAAAATGCCTTTTTATTAATATGATTCCCATTAAGATTGTCTTTACAAAAGAAAAAGAGTATATTACACTCAATCTAATTGGGGCGCTGGTCATCCTACTCTAATAATCTCCCACTTTCCCTAGTTCCAATTGCCCATGTATCTAAGGCCCATCTTCGTGAGATGTTCGTCGAATATCTTCTATGCTAAGGGCTTAGTAAGCGGGTCTGCTACATTTTCTGATGAGGCAACTCGATCCACAATGACGTTGCCTCTACTATTAATCTCTCTGATCAAGTGATATCGTCTCATTATATGCTTGGATCTTTGAGAGAACTTGTCTCATTTGCTTGCGCAATGGCTCTATTGTTATCAAGTAAATCATAACTGGATCAACAACGGATGGAACTATACCCAACCCTTGAATGAAGTTTCTTATCCAAATAGCTTCTTTTGCTACATTTGATGCAGTAATATATTCAGCTTCGGTGGTAGAGTCTGCAATCATCTCTTGCTTGGAACTCTTCCAACTGACCGCACCACCATTCAGGGTGAATATATATCCAGACATGGATTTTTGAGTTGTTTATATCGGACTGAAAACTAGAGTCTGTATATCCCTCCAGTTTTAGTTCTCCATTGTCGTATATCATAAAGATATCCTTAGTTTTTCTCAAGTACTTGAGGATTATCTTAATGATTTTCCAGTGTTCTTCCTTAGATTGGACTATTATCTGCTCGTGACACTCAGAGCATGTGTTATATCAGACCTTATACATAACATTACATACATTATGCTCCATATTACATAAGCATAAGGTATGTGATCCATATTTTCTCTCTCTTTAGGTGTCTTGGGAGACATATCCTTAGAGAGTGAAACCCTATGACTCATAGATAGGAATCTTCGCTTGGATTCCTCTATGCTAAACCTTTTTAGCACTTTGTTTATGTACATAGACTGGGATAGTCCGATCATCATTCTAGATCTATCTCTATAGATCTTTATTCCTAGGATAAAAGATGCATCTCCTAAGTCTTTCATGGAAAATCGATTAGATAATCAGGTCCTTGTTGACTGCAATATCCCCACATCATTCCCAATGAGTAGGATGTTATTAGTGTAGAGCATAACAAATGTAACTGCACTCCCACTAACCTTCTTGTAGACACATAGTTCATCCAGGTTCTTATGAAAATTAATCGTTTTGATTGTTTCAGCAAATCGGATGTTCCAACTCTTCGAAGCTTGTTTGAGTTTATAAAAAAATATCTAGAGCTTGCAAACTTTTTGCTCACTCCCACTAGATATCAAGCCTTTTGGCTGCTTCATATAGATTCTTCCCTAATGTTTCCATTAAAGAAAGCGGTCTTCACATGTATTTTTCATATCTCATAGTCATAATATGCAGATATGGCCAGCAGTATCCAAATGGATTTAAGCATCGCTACTGGTGAAAAAGTTTCCTCATAATCAATTCCTTACTTTTAAGTATAACCTTTTGCAACTAAACGTGCCTAATAGGTCGGTACCTCTCCATCTACTCCAAGCTTCCACTTGTAGACCCATTTGCAGCCAATGGGAATAATTTCCTATGGTGGGTCCACTAAAGTCCACACCTTGTTGGAGTACATAGAGTCCATCTCGAACTGTATATTTTTCTAAGTCGATGTCAGACATCACCTCTCCATAGCTTCTTGGATCATTATCTAAGGAGAGTCCCTCTTCTTTGTTCTCTAACAACAAGTTGTACCTCTTAGGTACCCTTGAGACCCTTTCGGATCTTCGAAAAGGTTGTACCTCAGAGGGCCCAACATCAGCTGGTGTGTTATCTACTGCGATAGTTGGGGCATTCTAAAGTTCTTAAATTTTTTCAAGTTCTACGACTTTGCCACTACTCTCTAAAAGAAATTCTTCTTCAAGGAAGATGTCATTCCTTGAAATAAACACCTTTTATTCCGAGGCATCATAGAAATATTACCCAATAGACTCCTTTGGATATCTCACAAACTTGGATAAGCTGGATCTCATATCCAACTTATCTCCCACTAGCTGCTTCACATGAGCAGCCACCCCATACCCTAAGGTATTTATAGGAAGGTGTCTTTCCATATCACATCTCTTATGATGTTTTGGGCACAGCTTTAGATGACACCTTATTTAATATGTTTGCCATCATTTCCAAGGCATAGCCCCAGAATAAAAGAGGCAATGTAGTAAAACTCATCATGGATCGAACCATATCCAACAAGGTTCGATTCCTACATTCCGCAACTCTGTTGAGTTATGGAGTTGCAAGAGGAGTTCATTGTGAGAGAATCTCATTCTCTTTTAGATAATCCAAAAACTCTATGCTTAAGTATTCACCTTCTCGAATCGAAGAGTCTTTATACTTAAGCCAGTTTATTTCTCTACTTCAGTTATGAATTCTTTGAACTTTTCAAATATTTCAGATTTATACCTTTAAAGGTTCACATAACCATACCTAGAGAAGTCATCGGTAAAGGTTAAGAAGTAGTTATAGTTTCTGCGGGCACTAACACTTAGTGGCCCACATACCTCTGTATGGATCAAATCTAATAAATATTTGGCTTGCTCCACTTGTCCACCAAATGGAGATTTGGTCATCTTTTCTTTGAGCAGGATTAACATATTGGCAGTTCTTGCTCATTCTTTAGATCAAGAAATTGTGCCAACTTGTTAATCCTTTTTATCAAAAATATGCTCTAATCTTGCCTGCCATAGGCTCATAGAACTATGATTATCTAATTTTCTTTTATTTCGTTGAAATGTGAAAATGGGTTTATGGGGAGTAATAGTATATAAACAATTCATCAAAGAACCTGAATAGATAAAATCAGAACGTTTGAAAATGAAACAATTTCCATTTTCAATGGTAAATCTAAAACCTTCTCTATCTAAAACTGGAAACTACTAGAACACTTACATTACTATTAGAAAACTTAGTCTAAAGAAAGACAACAATAAAGCTTTTTTCCCCCTCTAAGCTTTTATTTTTTATTTTTTATTTTTTTTTGGAAGAGAAACTAGAGAATATATTTCTATTACTACTAGAAAACTTAGCCTAAAGAAATACAACAATAAAGCGTTCTTTCCCTCTCTAAGGGTTTTTGTGTATCTTCGATGATATCCAAATTTTGTCACATATTTTTCTCCATGAAATCAATTGATTTGGAAAAATGATCAACATGAAAGCTATATATCTTTCTATTAGCTTCATTTTTCAACTTGAATCACCTAATTCCAACCACTAGGGAGAAAGTGATACTTGATTTAAAGAAATGTATCAGCATAGATAGATCATTTCCAATACACATATTTGGATGAATTTTTTGCTATAATCACGGCTTCAATTGAGTTGAGCTTCTAATAGAAAAGTTGTAGTTCTACTCTTGGCTTTCAAATAAAGTAAGATTCATGTTCATAGGGATTTTAAACATGGAGTTATGCCTAAAATACGAAAATTGTACAAGTTTGGAAACATGCTTATTTTGAATTTAATGCAAGCCCAACAATCACTTGCAATGTCCAAGTGATTTTCTACATATATTTTGATCTACACATGTTGGACCTAGGTAAAAATGGCCCTTTTCTTGTAATGGTGATGCTTCTTGGATCCAATGAAATAGTATCTCCCAACTTGCTCACGAAACATGTTGTCTTCTTTGGATTCATTTTGGGCTCTTTTTTATCTCTTTTTGTTTATTGATTTTCTAACACAAAATAATAATAAAACTATAATATTAACAAGAATAAAGCAAGAAAGTATAAAGGATTTGATACAAAATTATGTTAAAATATGCACTTACCAAATTCTCCCACACTTAACCCTTGCTCGTCCTCGAGCAAGCCTAAAACAAACCTAAAATAATCCACTTTCATAGGAAATTAGGATTGTATTTAGCATATGCAACAAGCCTTTAAACCCCTAGGTGGCCCAAAGAGGATATGTTATAGTCTCGTGAGGGTTTCCAGTGGCAATACCCATAAACACCTATTCCAATCAGTATTCTCATTAAGTAATAAAGTAATATGGAAATAAAATCCAACGAGTGTTGAATCTAATCCTTAGTCATTCAAAAGTCAATATATTTCCAAAATAAGCATACTCAAGTGTGTGTGTGTGTGTGAATAGTTAATGTCAATAGTGACGAAACCATGCATGCTTCAAATAAGTCAATTTCTATAGAATCTAACAAAAACCATCACTCAATCTCTAATGAAAGAGTTTTTCTGTGGTACAAATCTCCACTATACTAAAGGCACCACACGAAATCAAAAGGTTTTCAACAAAGGTTGTAATGGAGCCAAAGGGTAGTAATGTGGATAAGAACTAAAAGGATAGGATGCAACAACTTCATGGAATTAGAGACATAGAGTTTATTAATGAAGAATTCTCATACTCCATGAATTTCAACACCAATGCCTATTGTTATTGAATTGGACCCCTCTTTATCATTCTTATTGATTTTGCAACATCCCATTTTTAGTTGCAACTCGTAATATTTTTTTATCACTTTGCATTTTTTTTGTTTTTTTTTTAAGAAGAGAAACTCTCTCACACTTATTTTCTATTCCAACCTAAATTTCTTTTGCAAGCTCACATTATCAATAGAATGTCTCTTAAGCTCCAAATCATTTTTAGAACAAGGGTAGGATAATAGTGTATTTAGCCTAGGTAAAAAGATATGGTTATCACATAAAAAGGCTTATTTATTAAAAGACTCAAAGTGGCTCACTATAGGGGATGTTCTCCTGGAACATCACAGGGGGAACTAGCTGATTTAGCCATGGTGCTAGAAAGCCTAATGCCATAATCATTTTTCAAGTGGTGCTCAAACAGTCATTCGCCTCAACAGACCAAAAGGAAAAGTTCTAACACTCAACCCCTACTTGTCGAAAATTCAAGTAATGATTAAAGCGATGGCATAAGAACTACCTATTTTGACATGTTTGTCTCCACACTGAATAACATAATTATTTGTGCAAAAATATTTGAGTATAATTACCACAAAAATAAGTTAACCAAAGAACAACATCAAAGTCCAAAACAATACCTATCATTAATCAAACCATATTAGTCATACTTAATTTTAATCATTGAATTTAAAAGAATATCTACGACTTAAAAAAATGATAATTCACAAACTTGCCATGTTTATGCAAAAAATAAATAAATTTTTAGGGTTACGTCTCAAGAGTGTTAAAGTTGCCCTTCACTCTACCACCCTTTTTCATAGTTTCAATGGACCCAAAAGAAAACACACTTGGAATTTATTTTCTCTTTTTTAAAAAAAAATAGAAAAACACACATTGAACACACAAGACATGATATCAACTATCCCCTCCCCCAACTTAATCGAGACACTATCTCCAATGTCAAAAATAGATAGGAAAGTAGAGTTTAGAAGATATTACCTGAAATGTGACTTATTGAAAAATAAAGTTGAAATAATAAAATATATACACTATTAGTTGAAACCATTAAGGATATATTTAATAGGCTGAGAGTCAAATTTAATTTACATACCATTGTTCCTATTGGGCCAATCTACACGAGCTAAGGCTGGATTAGGTTCTGGCATATATGCTAGAAGAAGATCAATTAGTTGGTCAGGTGTTGGAGCAGAAATGAGAATTCATCTCACAGACGATGGAATAAAACCTTTTATGAATCAAAATATATGAATAATTAATGTATGATGTAACTAAAGAAGAACCTAAGTAATAAAAGTACTGAGGATTAGGGATCCACTCTTAAGTTTTGGAGAGAAAAATGGTTATGTATTCTTTTTACATCTATTAATTACCACAATTGGAATCCATACATAATGAAGGTTCCAATGGGAAGATATTATCAAATAGCTCATGCAATAAAGTCATCATGGTATTGTCTTACTATTGCAAATTATCTCTTAACACCAACACGTATTTATGGGATCAAGCATTTATGTACACCTTCATCAACAACAAATCAAGGTTTCACACTAGCAGTCTGTGGGATAAAACCATATAATAAGTTAAATGAACCCAAGTATTTGTTATGCCATTGGAGATACATAAATCAAGAATCACCACAAAACAAGCAGGGTTTAGATCAAAACTCAAAATCATAATACAACATATTTAAATATTTTCTAGCCTTATAACCATTCTTCTTCCTCAATCAAGAGGTTCACCCTTTTTTCTCAACAAAATAAAATTTAGAAAGACATAATAAAAGTAGCAAAGACTAAAAATATAAGAGAAACTAGAGAATGCATTTCTATTACTACTAGAAAACTTACATTACTAGAAAAACATACAAACTAGAAAACTTAGCCTAAAGAAACCCTCTACCCCCCATCCCTTACAAGCTTAACACATGGCCTATTTATAGTACTTGGAGTAAGCTAGAGGCCAAACAAATAATGGAGGGGTTAATCAAGTGGTATGCTAGTTGCCAAGAGTTGGTAGTTGTTACACCAAGTTCTCACCTACCAAATTGAATTACATTTTTTGGTTAGATACAATCAGATTTTGAAGATATGTAAAGAACCAAAATTGTAGATCTTTCAGTGATAATATATTTTCATATATCATTTATCAAATTTGGTGGTCGGATGATGGAGATATGGCTAAATTACCAAATTATGTCCAAGAGTTGTCCTTTAACAGCAGCAACAACTTACAAACTATGTTTTTACCATTTTGACATATTTTCTCACCATCTTATTTTCAGAAAACTTGTTTATTTACCTCTTGTGTATAACATATCCAAATTGAATCCCAAAATAAATTTGGGTTTAAGAGATATGACCCAATTTGTCAAATAAGTCAATACTGGGCTAAACTCTGATCCGAATTTTGGTGATCCATTTTGTGCAAGCACTTGGATGAATTTTCTGTTATAATCAAAATTGAATTGGGCTGAGCTTTCAACAGAAAAGTTGTACTTATACCTCTTCTCTTTCAAATAAAATAATCTTTAGGGCCATAGGGCTTTTGATCATGAAGTTATGCTGAAAATACAAAAATTGCATAAGTGTAGAAACATGTTTTCATTTATTCTCTAACACAACATTAATAAAACAATAATATTAACAAGAATAAAGCAACAAAAGTATAAAGGATTTGATACAAAAATATGTTAAAATATGTACTTATCAGGTAGTCCTGGATTGTGAATGAATGTGATGAGGACATCACATGTCTAACAAGGATGTTTGTGATGTCCCACATTTGTTGTGTGGGGATATTTATGGTGGTTTATAAGTGGGTGATATTTATAGTGGTTTATAGGTAACATCCCAGTAGTGGGACATTACTTTCTCCATTACTTAGCATTATTTAGATCAATGTACCCAAATCATATAATAAAAGTAATTTGGAATAATAAGAAAAAGGTCATTTTTTTAATAAGTCTCTACTAGAAAACTGCACATCCTCTAATTTATTAAAATACTAAAAGAGTCATTGTAAAGTTCAAAAATTGCATGTTAACTAAAAACATGAAATATTCGAATTAATTTAAATACTTAATAAATTTAAGGTCACTTGAGAAAAAAACTAATCTGAGATTCTACCACTACTATCACTTTGTAGGAGCCCCACCATCCTCCATGTCTACATCTTACCCTTGTCTTTCCCTATAATAAGAGGATATAAATCTATAAGTAATGCGTAATAAGCGACATCATAAATCTCACATAACATATTAGAGTGGTTTCTTTGACAATGCTTGAAATCCCTTTTTTTTTCTTTTTTTCTTTTTGTGCATACATTTACATATACTTGAAAATACATACCATTAAGGGCCCAATCGTGGTACTAATGCATACGACTCCAATAGAAACCGAGGTAGCTAGCCACCGAATCCAATCAGAGCAAACTTATAACTAATAAGTGCGGACTAACAGCCATAAGGGAGAACTCGTGCCCTAAACTCATAAGTGGAAGGACTAGGAGCCTGGTACTAGCCTCTTACTAAAAAATAGTCTTTGAAAAACACTTTTACTCATATTAAAAATAATATTTTTATCGTACTTTGCTTATACTAGTTCAAAAACATATAACATTAATATAATATTAATCAGTAATTGGCAAAACCATATATGACATCTAATATGTACATATATCATATACATAAAGCGATAAAAAAATTCAACACCTCATATTGCAGGTGAGAGATGCACTTACTCTTTTTTACCAACTTACTAAATTCTCAGTATTAGATGACGTGATATTTCAGAACCTCTTTGATGTGCTTGCCTACAGGATGGTTCATGACATAAATCACCATTTACATACGTATTAAATATATTATTCTAAAATACTGACACTATTGTAACATTAAAAGAAATTCTAACATGCCATATGAATTCGAAATATATTTTCAAAATTAGATATTATGCATTTAACAACCAAAAGCCCCAGTCATAAAGACATGTTCATATATTGTACATATACATATATTATATATATATATGTAATCACATATACATATATTATATATTTGTAAAGACAGAGAGAGAGAGAGAGAGAGAGTATGATTATAACAATTTATGCTTAATTACAATATAAGATAACCATGCCTTGAGACTCCCTTTGTTTCTCTTGCTGCATGGAGATGATTAGAAGTAGCTCTAAGTGTATTATTACTTTTTGGTTAAAGTAAAATTCTTGGGTATGGTATATCTAATAGATAGCTAAGAAAAGATAGAGAAAGGAAACATGAGGCTGAGAGGAGAGGGGAGAGAGAGAAAAATAGAGATATCATGAGTTTAAAAGGATGAGTGTCTATCTTTATGGCTAATCTGGAAGATAAATTTTCTAAGGCCAATTAAGGTGATTGAGGCTTAATTGTTGGTCTAGAATGGCTTATACACCATTAAAACATGTGAGAAAGAAAATAGAAAAAGGAAGGTTTGAATTTTTTATTTTTTTATTACTATTTTTATGGCATCAAACAAGGCAATTAAATATCTTATTCAACCATAATCTCTCTTTCTTTTAATAGCGTCTATAAATTAACCAACTTTACCTATATGTATATATATAATAGAATACTATTTATATTAGTACAATCTCAAAAATATTTACTTAAGAATCCTAAAATAATCATTAAATAAATGTTGTGATATACACAATTATTCTAATTATCAAGAAAAATTTAGTCAATTAAATAATTATCATAAACAAAATTAATCGATCAACATAATTGGCATGAACTTGTCTTAGCACATCTGGTTTTTGTCAAAGTCATCTGCATAGACACTAATTAAAAATATTAGTGACATATTTTTATTACTTCATTATAATTAAATAACATCAATTGAATTTTCTATTAGTTCTAATAGAAATTTATGTTGTAAAAAGTAGAGCGTTACAATCCCTTATACCTTATAAAAGTTTCATCCTTGAAACTTAGGATAACTTGGGCTATTTTTGTCTCATATCATCTTCCACACTCCCAAGTTGCCTCTTTAACTCAATGATTTCATTAAATCACTTTGACTATTGATGTTTCTTTATTTATAGAATTTTATTTTAGGTGTATACTAGGAATAAGTTGCATTTATCTTTAGTTGTAAATTTAGGATTGGAACAATTGATTGAAATGGTTGTTTTATACTATTTTGATGTTGAAGGTAAGGAAAAAGGTTAATTGATGCATCATAGAAAAAGATCAATTGGAGTTTGTGTATCATTATCAGAAAGAGGGGAATATTTTCTTGCAGAAGCCTCCAACTCCACTTGTAGATACTCAACTAAAAAAATCTCTCTACAAAGGTATAATATGTATTTAGAACAAACTTAAGTAATTTTTATATAATATAAGTTTTTATGTTGCTCTAGGAATGTTTATTTTAATTTTTAATTAGTCTCTTTTATTGAATACTAATTTTTATGGAGGAACTGATACAACTTGTTGATGAACTGGGATCCAATATTTCAATGTCTCCAAGACTGGGGGTCATCTTGTTTCAAGTCTCGGTGTTATTAAGCTAGCTGTGGCTCTTCATTATGTTTTCAATGTCCTGGTTTTGTTCCATTGTACCATAGCTTATGAACTAGTACATTTTGGTTTATTATAATTTGTCTTTATTATAGTAATCTAGTTCTGTATGGTGCAATCTTATCTACATAATTTTTTTACTGGAAAAAGAAACAAGATGCTAACTTTAAGACAGACAGGTGATCTTTTGGTTTTACAAAGCGCTTTGAGACCAATTATGATTGCTTTGGTACTGGTCACAATTCTACAACTATCTCCACAGGATTAAGTACAATCTAATTCTACCTCATTAATACAAAAACATTCCATAAATTAGAATTGTTTCTAGGATCTAAGTGTTAGGAAAAGTCTTTTATTTCCTTCTTAGGAACATGACGATTATGATAGTATATTGGCAACACGGTTTCTTTAATTTGGTAGTGCATTTTGAAAAATGAGTATTGGTACTTTGTAATAACTTATATAATTTTAATAATATATGGAAAGTGGCATTATATCATGCTTTATTGTAGATCAATTAATGCATATGTATCCCATCTCATCATATGGTAGTCCTAATGTAATTATGTACAAGTCTGGTATCAATTTCTTTCTATTTTGATCCTTAGATTTTTGGCTGAGCAGGAATGGCTGTCGGGATGGATCTAATATGAAGAAAGAAATAAATTGTGGTTGTGATAGACGATGGTGCTATGATAGTAGGTCAGGCATATGAAGCAATGAACAATGTTGGCTACCTGGACACTAATATGATTGTTATTCTTAATGACAACAAGCAAGTTTCTTTACCATGACTAATTTAGATGGGCCACCAATTCTTCCTGTTTGGAGTCTTAAGTAGTGCTTCCAGCAGGTTGCTGTCCAACTAGCCACTCAGAGAACTAAAAGAAGTTTCCAAGGTTTTGTATTATGAATAAAGAATATTAATTGAGAAAAACCTTCTATTATTAGTAGAGTTTGTTGAGGATCCTTGATAAATTGAGGTTGAAATTATTTCAGGGAGTCACTAAGCAGATTGAAGAGAGTTTGCAACAAAAGTAAATGAATATGCTTGTAGGTTGATCAATGGTTCTGGATTAACACTCTTTGAAGATCTTAGACTTTTTTAAATTGATCTAGTTGATCGTCACAATATTGATGATCTTGCAACAATTTCTAAGGATAGGATAATGGCAGACTCTGTAAAGACTAAGGTGGTTAGCAACTGGAGTCGACCAAAAATGCCGGTGAGATTAGAAGTTTATTTATTTATTTATTTATTTGGTTAGCAGGATACTACAGGAAGTTTGTTGTGAACTTTCAAAGGTTGCCTTACCTTTAACAACACTTACCCAAAAGTGATAAGAATGGACTGATGATTATGAGAAGAGTTTCATTAAACTAAAGAAGAGATTGATAGGCGCTCTAATCCTTATCATTCTAGAAGGAGATGAGGGATTCACCATTTATAGTGATGCGTAAAAGTAAACCTCGGGGTGGTGCTTATGCAGAAAGGAAAATTCATCGTTTATGCTTTGAGAAAACATAAAAATTATGAGAAAAATTACCCCACCTATGATATAGAGTTGGCTACGATGGTGTTTGATCTTAAGACCTGGACCATTACTTGTAAAGATTTCACTACAAAATCTACACAGATTATTAGATTGTTAAGTATTTCTTCACCCAGAAGGACTTGAATATGAGGCTGTGTAGATGGCTCAAATTGGTTAAGGACTATGATTGTCAGATCCTTTACCACCATGGGAAAGCAAATGGAGTAGCTGACGCCCTAAGTAGAAAGTCCTCTGCAACATTGATGTCTTTATCCGAACTACATCAACTGCTATAGAAGGAAGTGTTAGACTTTGGGATTCAGATAATTGCAGAACAACTCTCTTCCTTAACCTTAGCACCGACACTATTTGATGACATTTGAGAAAAATACAAGAGAAGGCTGGGAGCATTTAGAGAATTAAACAAGAGTGCAAGAAAAAGTGAGGGTTTTCAAGTCACCAATGATGAGGTGCTCTTTTTTGGCAACTATTTATGCATCTCAACAACGAAGAACTTAGAAAGAAAGTATTAGATAAAGCCTATAGTACACCATACTTGATGCACCCTAGATCCACCAAGATGCACCATGACCTGAAAAAAACAGCTCGGACATTTACTTGCAGTATTTATTTTTATAATCTTTAATCATAATATTTTTCAAAATAAGTATGATATATAATATTCCTAAGTTTTTTTTAATACAAGGTGCATAAAACTTCTTGTAATAGCTATACTAGACTCTTATTAATTGAATAAAAATAAATTTTCTTACTTGAAAGATGGCAGAGTTGATGCTGGCGATAGTGTGATGAATTATCGAAAACCTACTTTGATACTATATGTCATGCCCCAAGCCCATGGGTAGGGGCTTGAAAGTGAGCCCCAGCACAATAGACTCCACTAGCAACTGTTTCACACTCTTTCTTGCTTTGCGAAAATAGTTAACCCAAGTTCTTAGAGGAGTCACTTATATCCACTGATAAATGAAAGTTGATAAACTACTATTTTCACACTCACACACACAAGACTATGAAGTTAAGTGAAACCAATACGCATGTTAACATGTAAACTTGGTATATTTTTCTATTTTTTTGAGATGAGATGTTAGAAAAATCTTTTTTGACTTTGGTTACCTGATTCATATAGGGGTTGTTATTGAAATTCATGTTTGATGCTTGAGGACAAGCAAATCTTCAAGTTTGGGAGTACTTGATAAGTTAGTTTTATACCAATAATTCATATGTCTTTTGATTAATATTTAATTTATTTTCAAAGTATTTATGTTAATTTTTAGGCATTTAGTTTGAAATCTTGTAGATAATGGAAAAAGAAGAAGAAATGGAAAGAAACAAAACTTGGTTGACATTTTGAAGAATCTACATTATGATGCTGCTTGTGGAAGCTTTCGTATTTCAATCATAACTATTTGCTCTAATATCATATTAACTTAATTATTGATCCATTGTAAATACAATGAGAAAAACTGAGTTCAAGAGTCAGCACTTGACTGAATCTTTTTGGTATGATATATCTTGGTTTGTTAGGCATAACTCTCTCTGCAGATGTTATATCAAGTTGATTCAAGCATCTACAGAAAGCCAAGACAAAGAGTTACAATTCATCAAAAGACATAAAAATATAATTCAAAGTAGAAAGAGCTCAAAAATGGCTTCCAAGAAGGATAATCCTATATAAGCCTGGGCGCGAAGTGCTGAAATAGAATATATGGCACCTAGGCACCGTTCTTTTGCACCTAGGTTCCATTTGAAGTGCTGAAACAAAATATGGTGCCTAGGCACCGTTCTTCCATGCCTAGGTGCAAACGACTTGTAAATTCTAAAAGTGTTATCTTTTTTACTCGAATTTTGGACAAAACTATTAAAGCCAACTTAAAAAAAAAGACTTAGTGGATTTCTTGGGGGATAACTTGCTAAGAAAAGCCAAGATAAGAGGATGAATTTCAGAAATTGTTTTTGGAGAATGAATCATTGAGATGATTTAAAAGGAGAAGATTGTAATCAACGAAGGAATTCTAGGAGGGGATTGGTTCTTGGAGACAAAAGCCATTCATTTTTCTAGAACTGAAACAAGGCATTTTTCGAGGCAATGAGCTATTCTTGGAGACAAGGAGAGCTTCAACCATTTTTCTCACTTCACAAATTGGTGAACAATTTCCATGCTCTTTCTTGTATGTTTCTTGAAGTTGTATTCATCCATTATGAACTAAACTTTTATTTTTAGAGGATGATGTAACCTTATTTGATCCTTTATTTTGAGTTCCAAACAATATTAGTTCAAGTTGTTTATCTTGTTTATATTATCTTGTTTAGTATTGCATCTTGATTATTTGGCCATTAATTGAGATTGTTTGATATATGAGATTCGACACTCGAGAGAGGAAAGATTATACATGATCATAAGGAAAACACAACCTAGGAATCATAGAGTTGAGAAGCTTATAAAACCTTTAAAGTTTTGAAAAAGAATTCATTGAACTTTTGTAGAGTTTTATTCTTGAATTTTTATAGAGATATTGAAATTCATATTAAAACTCATAGTCAATTCGGCACTCGAGAGGGAATTGATGAGCTTAGGAATTCTTAACTTACATATGTTGTTGACTTAAATTGGTATGTTTTGGAAGGAAGAACATAGGTAATAATTAGTTGAGTCATTCTCTAAAATTTATTGCTCATAAGGTGTTTGTTGTATTGCTTCTAAGAACTCCACTCTTGTTTTTGCAATTTTTATCTTACTCTACTTTGTTTACCAATCATCACTCAATTTACTAGATAAAATTAGGACTATTTGAACTATGGTACTTGATGCAATTTTTGATTACAATCTTTGTGGATACTCAACTCAACTCACCATTGTATTAAAACTTGACATCGTACACTTGCAATTTGCAAAATATTAATGAATAGGCACACCTTACTTGATGCAACCTAGATGCACCAAGATGTACCATGATCTGAAAGAAGTAGCTCGGACACTTACTCGCAACATTTTTTTTATAATCTTTAATCATAATATTTTTCAAAATAAGTATAATATATAATCTTTCTAAGTTTTTTTTTTATACAGGGTTCATAAAACTTCTTGTAATAGTTATAATAGACTCTTAATAATTGAATAAAAATAAATTTTCTTACTTGGAAGATGGCAGAGTTGATGTTGGCGATAGTGTGACGAATTGTCAAAAATCCACTTGATACCATATGTCACACCCCAGGCCCACGGGTAGGGGCTTGAAAGTGAGCCCCGGCACAATGGACTCCACTAGCAACTACTTCGCACTCATCCTTGCTTTGCAGAAATAGTTAACCCAAGTTGTTAGAGGAGTCAATTATACCCACTTATAAATCATTATAAATATCCCCACACAACAAATGTGGGATATCACATGACTAGTGAAAGCGATCAAATTAGAAACATAGTTCCTAAACATGATCATTTAAAATCTCAACCTTCCACTTCAAGGACTAATTGGTTATAGTTCACCTCAAGTACAAACCAATGTTGAACAACTAATCATTGAAGTTCCACAAATTACTGATAATATTCCAGTAGATCAAGTAGTTTAGGAATTACCAAAAACACCTGAACAACTAGTTGAACCACAAGCTTCTTAGGAATATGATGTATAATATTAAGAAGATCCACTAGAACAAAGAGGTCGGCAATTCCTAGTACTTATAAGAGTCTAGAAATAATACTATAGCCGAGAATGATCCCGGGTCATTTTCACAAACCATGAGTTGCAAAGAAGCATAATTATGGTACAATGCCATGAAGGAAGAGATGTACTCCATGAAAAGTAATAGAGTATGGGATCTTGTTAAGTTGTCTGATGTTGTAAAAGCCATTGACTGTAAATGGGTCTTTAAGATAAAGAAATACTTATTAAGCAATATTGAAAGATACAAGACGAGACTCATTGCTGAGGGACTCACTTAGAATGGAGGAATTGATTATACTGAGACCTTCTCTCCTGTATCTAAGAAAGATTCCCTGCCCATCAGACCTTGAGTTGCAACAAATGGATGTGAAAACAACATTTCTCAATGGAGATCTAAAGGAAAAGGTTTATATGAAACAACCTGAAGGGTTCCTCTATAGTGATGGTGAGCACTTGGTATGTAAGCTCAAGAAACCCATATACGTTCTAAAACAAGTGTCCCATCAATGGTATTTTCAAATTCCATAGAGTAATTTCTTCATTTGGATTTGTTGAAAACCCATGGATCAATGTATATACCAAAAAGTCAGTGGGAGTAAAATTTGCTTTCTTATTTTATATATGGATTTGCTTGCAACCAATAATAAGGGTTTGCTGCATGAGGTGAAATAATTTCTCTTCAAAAACTTTGATATAGAAGATAAGGGTGAAGCATCTTATGTCATTGGCATTAAGGTCTATAGAGACAGACTTCGAGGCGTTTTACATTTATCTCAGGAAACCTATATCAATAAAGTTTTAGAGAGATTCAAAATGAAGGATTGTTAACCAAGTATAGCTCCTATTATGAAAGGTGATAGGTTCAAATTGAACCAATGCTCGAAGAACGATCTAGAAAAGTAACACATAAAGAACATTCCACATGCTTCTACTATCGGAAGCCTAATGTATGCTCAGGTCTGCACAAAACCTGACATTGTATTTGCTATATGAATGTTAGGACTATATCAGAGTAATCTAGGTATGGACCACTGAAGAGATGCAAAGAAAGTGATGGGGAACCTTCAAGGAACCAAAGACTACATGCTTATGTATAGACGGACAAATAATCTGGAAGTGATTGGCCACTCAGATTCTTACTTTGCTAGCTGTGTCGATTCAAGCAAGTCAACATCAGTGTATATTTTCATGATGGCTGGTAGAGCTGTATCATGGAGAAATGCCAAGTAGAAATTGAATGCAACTTTCACTTTGGAAGTCAAGTTTATTTTGAGGATAATTCACATAGTGTATGGATCAAAAGTTTCATATTTTGGCTTAGAGTTATGGATTCCATTTCTATGCCATTGAGAATTTTTGGTGAGAATTCAACTGTTGTCTTTATGGATAAAAATAACAAAAGTGGTAGTCGAAGTAAGCACATCTACATTAAGTACTTAGCCATAAGGGAACATATTAAAGTGATGATCATTGATCCTTTAACTAAAGGCATGCCACCATTAAAATTCAAGGATAATATAGGATTTGAGAAATTCAATTGTAAAGGACCAAGAACAAATATAGGATTTATTCATTAAATATTGTTACCACCTAAAGAGTAATACTTGAGAAACTAAATACATCGTAATACATGGAAGGTAATAATCGTTATTAGAGGACCTATCGCCATAATTCATGTATTTATTTCTTAAGATAGGACAATCATTGGGATTAAATTAAGACATTAAATCAAATGTATTTCTTTTTTGTAACTGATCCATTTCTTTCAATTCCTTCACCAACGGGTCAGTTTATTATTGTCCAAATGTTTGGCTCTTAATACTCAGACGTTCATGGTAGTTTAGAGCGTTACCTCAATGATTAGGCTAAAAATAACAATTGAATGGTAACTGATAGATATTCTTGATACGAGGACGTGTATAAATATGTGTTTTGGTCCCTAAGCTCGATCATTTTTGTATTCAATTATACATCATTGATTGTGAGTTGATTGAGAGCTTAGAAGGACCAAAATAGTGAATGGAAATAGTGAGGAGTGGTTTGTGATCAATAGTCGGAGGTAATCTCATTCTTAGGTTTTCAGATTCTTGATCCATATTCAGTTTTATTTAGTGGTTTGGTTCATGTTTTATCATTACAAAATTCACAAAAACATTTTACCAAAGTAGTCAAAATGTTTGATATGAATTCAAGCATCGGAATCTTTATTGGCACCATCAGTTTACATATCATCTCCAAACGTATTACGAAAGGCACTGTAAAGAAACCCTGTAATTCCTCTGATTCTTTAAAAGTAAAAAGGATAACATACCAAAATGTTGAAGTAGGACTTTTATGCATTTTATTCTTATACTACCCATTTTCTGCCCAACATGGATATTAGGGAAGAATTTCCCATGCCTCCTGTTTAACTAGCCTCCGTATGTTCTCTTAAACCAAATTAGAGAAAATATTTTATGCATCATGTTTATCCTGAATGATATAAAAGTGTGTAGAGAGGGAGGGGGAGCAGCTTCAAAAATTTCTTACAAAAGCATTACTTAGTTTACTGATAAAAACTTAGTGAGCTTTTGAAAATTTTATACAAAAGCCATGAAAACTTAGTGAGCTGCTTAGTTAATAAAAAAAATTACTCCTCTAACTGTAAGTTTACTAAATCAAGTGGTGATCAAATTCTGCTTTAGTGATCAATTAAGTGGTGGAGATATAAGTAAAGTTTCTTTAGAGCAACTTGGCCTTGATACGGTATAATACATGCCGCATTCAGTGTATTTTATACTGGGTGCTTGGATGATGGATAAATGCTCCATTTCATCCATACACCCGATATATTATTCACCAGATGTAGCATCTCAAGGACCTTCTTGATACTTTAGAAAATTTTATGAAAAGATTTTGAATTCTGATGCAACAAAAATATAGTTAGTTGAGTAAACTGACACTTTAGTAATGTAGTAAGGAAATAACAACAAACTTATAGTGGTTTGAAAGTTGCATAATTTTTCTAAGTTACTTTTCTCAAACTCCTAGAGGAATCCATTAAATACCTATGAATTGTACACAAATAATCCTACTTATAGTTACAAAAGTTAAGTCACACAAACTTTACCTTCTCTATCAATTAGCCTACAAGACTCGATTGATGATGTCTAAGTCACCTTACATTAGGGTCAAATTGTTTTAGGTAAGCATAGCTAAATTCCCTGAAAAAGATACAATTGTTCTCATGAAAAACTTAACACACTTCAAGCTCAAGAAAATTGTTGAGTTAGTGAACTACTCCGAATTCTTTCAGGGTATCGTGCTTCTTTTTAGATTCAATCATGCAAGATCAAAAGTTATCTTCAGGTTCTGTCCATCTACTATTTATATGCTCTAAAAATCTAGTCGTTCAACGCTCTTGTGAGGGATCTTGACTCGTAGTGTTGGCTCCTTTTTGGGCAGTAGGTGGTGGGCCCGATCGAGTAGGCCAATGTAGGCCCCTGAGGATTCATTGTCAGAATCCTTAGTGGGATAAAAAAAAAGGAAATAGTTGGAGTTGCCACTATACTCTGTAAAAGGGAGAGTGGAAAACCTTAATTATATTGACTTTGGTGAATACTCATTATAATGGGTATAGAATAACGGAAAAGTACAAGTATAATGTTATGATCTAAGAAAGAGAAAAATAACTCCGAAAGGGAAAGCACATTGCCTCTATACCACACCCAAAGAGGGGCTAACATGCGGTCTATAACTTAATATCTAAGCTCGGAAGCTAAGTTACAACGGTTAAAGGTGTTAGGCATCTATGTCGCTCCATTGTTGGGTTTCGATCGTACCATGATACCATCTTTTATTGATTTTGTTCATGAAAAGGGTAAAGAAAAAAAAAGCAAGATAGTATGTATGCAAATACAAGTGTAAGTGTATGTGCAAACCTATAGCTAATGTTATTGTTGAGTTCGAGTTTTAGATGGGATGTATCCTCCTTCGAGGAATCAAATTCCATAGTTCAAATCCTTGGTTTTAGGGACCTAGTTTTATTGTGGAAAATCAGGAATAAAGATAGAATAAAAAAATATTCTAATTTGAGCGAGTCTGAACTTTTTGGTGGTAAGGATGGTGACAAAAACCCTGAGAAGAAAGACTGATCTTTTTGGTAACGGGAAAACTTCTAAAACTCTAGGGGCAAAGATTGATCTTTTTAGTGACTAAGAAAGACTACAAAAACTCAAGAAGGGAAGACTGATCTTTACGGTGACAAGAAAGATTGGGAAAGCCCTAGAGAGTGGCTCGTATTAGAGTAATGTCTGGAAAGCTAATTAGATTGACCATTTTTGTACTCCTATAAAAAATACTATTTTTCAATCAATATCAACAAAATAAGCATTTCTTCATTTTTATTTGCTTTATTTAAATTTACATGAAATCGCTACATTACACATAGTTACAGAGTATGATTACACATATATTGTCGATTATAAAATATATTTTTATGGCTTTGGTCTTGAATTGTTATAAGTCGAAATGAGACATCAATAATTTAGCAAGACTTGCACATATGATGCATGTTCACAAAGATGATGTCTCATTTCATGTACATCGATGTAGGGACATTAGTTTATGTATGTGGGTGCTTGTTAGATAACAAATATACTCAACAACCCCACCTGGAGTTCCTAATTAGAAACAAAATATTGTCAAAATGGAATTTCTACATTTCAATAGTTTAAGAATTAGTTCTTAGAATTGATATCGTAATATTGTGCATAGTTAGTGATATTTTAATTTATTCTCTTATTACAGGATAATCACAAGTTTTGGGTGCAACATAATTATGTATGCAAATTAATGAGTGACCAATAAAGAAATAAAAAAAATCATGGCATGTCTTTGATTTGGAAAATCTAGATTAATATAAAAATATGTGATCCACAGTTCTTGACTTGTAAGTCCTTAACTAAGGCTGGATTAATGAAAGTTAAAAAATGACTTTCTAATTTCATCGATGATTCGTATAACTAGGAATTGGCACATATTGCGTTATTTAAATTTTGACTAATTATTCATATCATAGGTCAATCGAGAGATTAGTTGATAGAATAATTGTACTTATATGGTATATATAATTGAAAATGTTCGATATTTTACCTATATTTAAATTTTCATTGTGTGTTACTAGACGTTAACTATAACTGATGAATTCTTAAAATTAAAAGATTAATTTTAAAAGAATTAATTAATTGAATTAATTGATCGAAATAATTTTAATTATTTAATTAAGTCTCAAAAGTTGTAAGCCACTATTACCTAAGAAATATTTAACTAACTTGGACTAGTGTATTTTGTTGCTAAGGGGAATAATCCACTTATTGGGGTTGTGTTTGTGTATGTGTGCATGCACACGTATGTATATGTTTGTGTCTAAATATGTAAATGTGTGTGGTGTGTATATATACAGAACAGAGCTGAGAGAACAGAGAAAAAGTAAAAAATTTAAAAAATTGATATTGAGGTGTATTTTCATCCACATAATTTTTTATTTTTTTAACTAATTTTTTTTGGCCCATTTTTTTGAGTGACAAAAAAAAAGGTCACTTTCCTCTTTTCGATCAATCTTTTTTGTCCCATATACTTTGAGAGAAAGTATCAATGTAAATATTCAGAATAGATGAAATTTTTGCTTATATAATTAAAACACGGAATGTCTAGATAATTATCCAAAAGCTAAAGGGTAAGTTCCTATGAGCAACCTATCTGAATCTAGTTGAAAAATAGCATGCCAATTCCAAATACTCGCATAAAAATCCACACAAATACCATAAACAATTCAAATACTCTTCATAAAAATCCACACAAATATCATATACAAAAATATTCAAGCCCAAATATCTAAACAATAACAAAATAGGTTCTTGTTGGGTATTTGGTATTCCACTATCAATTCTGCAACCGTTTATGGCATATAGTCAAAGACTCCATATTATTAATAATTCCTAGATAAAAAAAAAGGTAAAAATAGGGCGAACAAAACATCTCAATGGAAGAAAACAACTTTAAGGCGGGAGGAAATCCATTGCTTCATTTAAGAAATCAACATGAATATTTTTTCCGTGCTGTACTCAAAAGGTTTAAGTGAGGAAGTAGTGAAATAGCTGCAACATATTTCTTCTCATAATAAACCTTGTTCAATCAAATCATGAATGTAGCTGCCACCAAACATTATAATTCCACTTGGTGGATGGCATCTAAAGCTATATTAGTGTATAGTTTTTCCCCACCACCTGAGGCGAAGTATCATAGGCATGGCTTTGCTCCTGAAGACGTTGAAGCAGGTGCGCTCTGCATGAAACAGGACCGTTGAGTCAATATACATACTCAACCTTCAGCAAACTCCGGTTGGATATGCATAAGGCTAACAAAGAGTTATCCACGCATACACAAGAACATGCACAAAAAAGAGCTGGCCATATGGAAGTCAGCAGCTTGTTTTTCACAGTATTGCCTTTTTACTTGAACATTAAAATATGTCAGAGTTGATCATTTTATTTAAGTACAGGATGAGAAATAATCAGCATAATGGATAATAATTCAAATTATTTTAGAAGTATGATAAAAAATATTGAAAAGGAATAATTAGATTGTTTTAGGAATACAACACAATGACATGCTATTACATAAGCATAAGAGACCTGTTCCAGTTTTAAATTGTCTTGCAATCTGTAACATACTTATAAAATTGGATGATTAATTACAAAAATGATGTGACACTCAGTGTCACGACACTGGCTAACTATTAGATAACTAACATTTCATGAATTATCAACACATAAACTAGAACTTTTGTTTCAAATATTTTACATGTCAAGAGTTTTTACATTTGTTGCATTTCTAACATAAAATAAGTTCAATAACCTTTGTCAAACTGGGGTTTCATCAACGAGTTTAGTATGAAATTTTTGTTTCACATTATTTAATTTGGGTAAAAGTAAAGAGTATTTCATGAAGTTCAAAAATCACATGAAAAAATAATAGCATTTTCTGATGATCTGCACATCATATTTATGTACTTCAAATAATTGAAACAATCTTCTAATGTCCCAAACACTAAACTGCAATTGGAATATACTAAGAAAGTAGCAGCGTGCTACATCTCTCACTTCATTTTTTTAGTATTATAAATTTTCTGTTTTCAATATTTTAATGTCAAATTCCAATAGAACATTTTCCAACTTGCTATTGTTAGAAAAAATATATGTCCACGTGTCCAGTCTGAAGTGTAAACCACATTTTGACAGGATTCATCAAAATAATATTTGAATGCTTAACATCTCAATTCGTGTGTTCATACTTGTAGCCGAGTTAGAGCAACATACTTCAATAATATTAAATAGTGATGCCGCCACACATGGTTCTCGGAAGACTTCTTAAAAAACTCCAATTCAATCAACATGACAACTCTTCCATTCATCTTCCATCACCAATTTCGACAATTTTTATTTTTGTTTTGAATTTAAGAAAGGATATGTCATAAAGTAAATGAAATCTTCATTTTTAGAGCCTTAAATAGAATCCTAAGTTATTTTGGCCTTTTTGATTCAGATGTAATCCAAACTTAATTTATACTCCCGAAATTACATATTCCAATAGGGATTGTAAACAACAGTCATCAAGGGTACTAAAGCAAACACATAGCCTACGCCATACCTATTGGTGAGAATTCATAATGTTTGAAGAAGAGTGCTATTCTGCACAATGACATTAAAAGTTATATAACCTTTTATTTTCCGCACCATGGCGAACCATACTCCTCTTGTTCTTTTCATTCATTTTGTTAGTTATTACTACTAGAAAGTGCTTTTGCTTCCAATCACGAGATATTAACTGCTATTTCTTGTTTGTGTTGTTGAATTCATTAATTTGCTTTAACATAAAGGATTTTTACTAATTTTCATCATTTCTTGTAATTTAAAATGCATTTGCATGTCAATTTGCCCTAACATTCAGATTTCTATTTGTGCGTTTAAATGCAACATTGCATCACGCTAGAAAGTATAAAAATGGCATTTTCATAGCCAAAGTGGATCTATAAATCCATTCTGCTTTCTACTGGAGCAGTTTCTTTATCCCTCAATGCTATAAAATGATTAGAACAAGAAGTAAACTGCCTGTAGACTACCATGCCAAAATTAATACCATGTCTTAGTAAAAGGGCAATGAGTGTATTTACTATATCATCAGCTGATTGACTGAATGGGAACTAAAATGTTGTAATTATAAACACTGAAAGAATATTTACCAATGGGATGCCTCTTTTTGCTCTTTCTTCCAAAAACCTTGATGGTCTGAAGAAATTACCATATACTTCAGTCCACTTCTGGAGACTTCTATATACTCGATCTGCCCCAATGGTGTCAGCCCAGAAAACAATACCACCACTGCAATAAAAGAAAAACCTCCTCACTGATCTTTTTCCAAATAAATATACTCAATGGCATAATCCAATAACTACATATACTTGGCATCTTCACAGTTACATACATCACAAGTATTGCTAACAATTTACAAATATATCACTGTTTCTTCCTCCAGTAAACCTCCCTATCTGCCCAGCCTCAGCTGTGAAATGGCTATAGCAGTTAACTTTTGCTCTTTAAGCAAAATTATTTCATTTAATCTAGTTAAATATGGCATTATGGTCATGTTTGTGCATCTTTTCATGGTTCAATTTTATTTTCTCTTCTATCCATTGTTTGTTCCTTGGCAGAAACAAAAAACTTGATAACATGGTTATTTGGGTTTTGCATGTTTATCCGGATATCTCAATCTTCAGCTAATTTGAGAGAGCTTATGGGATTCAAATAAGTACACAAGCAAAATTCGATAAAAAAGCAAAGAAATAATACTCCCATCTTAATTTTACATGCCAAAGATTATGATGGACAACTGACCGATAAGATGGGAAACTCATGCCGAGAACAGAAGCTACATCAAGATCTGATGCTCGGATAACGATTCCATCATCCAAAATGCGACATGCCTCATTCACCACTGGAAAGAGTATCATCTCGACAATTTCTTCATCAGTAACAGATATAGGCTACATGGAAGATTCCACCAGATAATAGTTACTAAAAAAAATTTAAAATGCATATGCATTTATTTAGGAAATAAGAGCAGGATTAAAGACATAACAAAATTGAACACTTAAATGCATTAATTTTTCAAACAAAATAGTAAAACCTGTTACATACCTTCTCACCAGGCATAATATTGGTAAGCCTCCTAGATTCCTCTATGATTGGGAGCACTGAAGAATCAGGTTTTGGCTTGCTTCCTTTCTCGTAGATATAGTATCCTTTTCCATTACTTTTACCTGCAATAAGTAACACCAACTAGTATCATGTTAAGATATAATCAAAACCAATAAAATTGAGCTGCAAAAATAATTCATTTCTACCATTTCTCCCATTTTTTATAAGAAGATTAACCAATGGAGATTCAAAGGTTCGATCAGGAAATGATAAAGAAAATTCTTTTGTTGTTGCAACAGCTACGCCATATCCTGCTAAATCCTGAAGCCTGAAGAAGAACCAGGAGTCACAACATTTCTTGCTGAACATCACCCAACTAAAAGGGAGAGGATACTGAGCAACAAATTGCTACCAAGAATCATTAGAGTCAATAACAAGGCTTTAGAGAACACACGTTGAATTTAGACATTAAACACTAGGTTGTAGGTCACCAAAAAAATGCATATTTAGGAGATAATCCAGAAATTGATCACACATAAAACTGTAAAGATTTGGTTGAACACATATACTATCAAAGTAAAGAAAATTACTGGAATGGGCCCATAGGAAGCCCGAAATTGCTGATAAGCTGATCAATTCTGAAGACATCCACCCCCAAGTTAACCAAAAGATGTGCACTTTGAGAGTATGGGAAGAAGGTTCTATTGACAGCAAAGCCAGTGCAGTTTCCTACTACAACAGGAACTTTGTATATGGTCTTCCCAACAGTCAATAGATCAAGAATTACTTGAGGAGAAGTCTTCTTCGTCCGCACAATCTCCAGGAGAGGCATTACATGGGCAGGACTGTCAACATTTACATCTCAATTAGCAAATGAAGCAATTTATAGTCACTTTTAAATAGAGGAAGATGCCAGTATTTTATAACACTCAGTTTCAAATAGTAAAACATGGCTTCTTCTCTTGATGTATTAATGTACCTAAATGGGAATCCTATTAAACTCTTCATACACACATATAAGCATAGAAATTCGAAATTAATTGGGAAAACATGCTTCCAACATAAGCAATGTTTTTCGGCAAGATATAATTTAGCAGTAACATGGAGAGGTTTTGAAGATAAGAATATAGAATTTTTAAGTGAAACAGGAAGAATATCATCTTTAAGTAAAACATGAACTTTCCAAAATTAAAATTTATAAATACTGGTTACGTCCCTGCAATTGGAAAGCGAACTGAATTACATCATTGACAAGCCATTCTAATTTTCAGTTACCATGTGGAAATCTTTTTGTTTTATGTTTCATAAATCCCAAGCAATGATATGCAGATATCATATCTATTCCAATTTTTTCTCATCCTTTTTCTTCTATACTCATTCTCATCCATATAATTCCACGGAAATAATCATAATAGCTACATCTACTTGTCAAACTTCCTATCTGCTCCAAGAAGATGGAGAATAATGGTTTAACTTACAACAACATTTAAGATCCACTGCAAATGTATCAAGGAGAAGTTAACCTGAAAAAATGTGCACCCACAATCCGGTCTGGTGATTTTATCTTTTCTCCCACTATATTGAGGTCAATAGTAGATGTATTCGAAGCCAAAATACAATGAGGAGGGCATGCTTTCTCAATATCAGCAAAAATTTTCTGTTTTAGGGAAATATTTTCGATAACAGCCTGCAATTAAGAATGACAGTATCAGAAAGCTTATAGTAGTAGACAGCAACAGTACCATTAATATTTATCAGCCACAGCCCACAAATGCCACGATGTAATACAATTTTGGCATTTATCTTTTCTTGTCTTAAATCAGACCTGATATTAAGTTCTGATA